>OX451392.1:11087295-11687295 GCA_949629135.1 Eremobia ochroleuca
AGCCAGCGTTTACAATGTAAGCGCAAAAAAATATGTTTATTGACGACATCACATTATAAACCTCTAAAATTATCAGTGTTTCTCTACTATATTATGCATGTATTATAGATATAAACCTTCCTCTTGAATCACTCTATCTATTAAAAAAAACCGCATCAAAATCCGTTGCGTACTTTTAAAGATTTAAGCATACATAGGGACAGACAGCGGGAAGCGACTTTGTTTTATACTATGTAGTGATTAGTTTTAGTAGTAATAAAGTATTTACCTGCAGTAGCATGTAGTCAAAAATTAAAGCTGGCGCAGCATGCGAGAGTTTCCCGATGAGGCGACCTTGCGGTTTTATATTTTCTTTAGAAACACGTTTCATTATGTGCTTTATTCTTTGCAGGGAATTCCCGCGCACCCGCATCAAAGACGGTATTCTCTCGGCAGCTTCATTTTTCCAACGAGAATATAAACAATACCTATTGAAAGATAAAAGACAATCAGATTAGTATTTTATAGTGAAATGTATTAAATTTGACTAGCCCGATTTACATTAGCTTACCTGCATTGATATGGATATAATTTCAATAAGGTATAAACTTCCTCAGCCATACAACAATTACCATCCATCAAAGTCAGCGCTGGCAATATGGCGGCGTCTAATACTGTAAGCGCTTCATGATGCAAAGGATCTTCTTTCAGAGAACGCGCTGTCCTTAGTATACGAATTATCTAAAAAAAGATTTTTAAATGATAATTATACATTTTCCAATAAAGCATTATACAGGCATAAGATATGTTAGGTACTACTTACTTTGTACATTAATATAGGATCATAATGAAGTGATGGTCCTAACAAGACCAGAGCAGGAATGACGGTGTCTTTCATATCTTCAAATGTCTTGCATGCGGGGGGTGCCAGGCTTGACTTGAGCGGTGGGATGGGTTTACCTATTATCTTAGGTGCTACTCGACAGTTACTGAAAGTGAAGAAAGACATCGATAATAATCTGATAAATCATTGTATTGGTTATATTTATATTACACAGTAAAATCCATCTGCCGAAAAACATTCAAGACACGCGATTGAAGTCGAAGCTAAGTGTTTGTATAGTTGTGTAAATACATAACACAATATAATAACACCTTAAAATCCTCCGTTTTTCCAATTTATATGTATCTATTTTGAAAAATTCATTGTGTTTCAAAAATTCGCAAAGAATGTGCGTAATATGGAAGGAATTTTTGTCTTGAGGACGCGTGAGCGTGCGTGATCCATCGCCGCCCGTTCGATGTCCACCGCGCACGGGATGGATGAAAACCAGCACATGAATGATTTTTTGCTGCGTTGGTGTAATTGCTGAATGGTGTTCCAGTGTGAGGATAAATAAATAATGTTTACTAAATGTAACCTCACTACATATTTTTATGTCAAGATCAATGTCCCTTTACAAAATAAATACGCACTGTCTGTACAAAGGCTCAACTAGAGCATGCAGCATGTTGCAAAGGGCGACGGCAGGGCGCTGCGGCATGATGTTGGTGGGCAGGCGAGCTGACAGCGCCGCGAAGTCACGCCAAGCATTCACCTTCAGCAATGCTTCACAAAGCACTAACTTCTGATTGCTCCAGTATTCCTGGTTTACACAGTAACACGTTTTATAAACTCAAACATTGGAAATTTAACAATATAACATTTTTATAAAGAAACAATATGTTTACATGCAAGATATTCAATCTATTAGGAGGTACCTGGGGATCAGCTTTCTCTTCAACATAATCAGTGGGGCCATTGGCTTGAGGTCCTTTGGTCGACACAATGCTTAGTTTACGAATGTAATCCTGGACAGTTTTTAATTCCTTATCTGCTTCTTTAGCCATTATGGAGTCATCTGGACGAAGCTAGAATAAATAATTTGCGGTATTGAATTCTGTTCATTTTATAAAGTTACTAGCTTTTGCCTGCGGCTTCGCTCGCGTTAATTTAGAATTTGACAATCAATTCGGGTTGTACTCTGCTTGTTGTTTGGACGTTGCACTCCCATGAGTGATTATATTATCCATGAGTAGTATTGAGCGTCCTAGAATAATGTTTCGTTCTGAGCCCATGCTCAGAACGAAACATTATTCTAGGACGCTCCTATACACAATGTTGTATGTCTTTCTATTTGGCGCTAATACGTACAAATTCTGGGCATTTGGACACACGCGAACATGCTACATATAGCTGGCCATGGGAAAAACATGGCTTTTCCAAATGCTCCTGCAATGTTTGCCCTTGTCTATAATATTATAGTTAGGAGGATGAAAAACCGGTCTATCGACACTCTCACAAAATGTATTTGGCTTAAATTAAAAAAAAAAAAATTGGGGTTTCTGTACACCTCACAACGTATATGCAAAATTTCAGGATGATTGGTTCAGTTATTTATTTGTGGCGTGAAAAGATAACAAGCAAACTTACTTTCACATTTATAATATTAGTCAAGACTAGCTAGGATTTACAGATCTATTAAATTAAAATACATACCCAGGGATATATGTCATCAAGAGATATAACTTGATGTTGTAAGAGCAAAGCTATTACAGTCATTAGAGGTGGTGGTTCCTTATAATTATCAAGTACTTCCATGTTTCCTAACTTGAAGCCTAAAACTTCAGAAATAACCTGAGGATCACCCATGTAGTTCTTTATTAGAGGTATGAACAATTGATCTGAGTGAGTGCGAGACTCAAAAGACTCCAGTATTATATCTAATGCTCTGTTGGGATCTAAGTTGAAACAACCTGAAATTGAAGCAAGTAAAAGTTAAAACATGGTTATTACATTTTGTCATCACTAAGCAGGGGAGGAGGGGGGGCCGACCCTCTTAAGTCTGTCAACAAAGATACAGACCTGTCCGAAAGTAGTTTGAACCCTCGGAATGCCCTACATCCTGATGTGTTTTTGCCCATCCAAAAAGTTTTAATTAACTTTTTGGATGGGCAAAAACACATCAGGAGGAGGGACAGCTGTCAAATCATGTTGTCGTTCATTCTTATGGCCAGCCCCAAACTAATTGATGTCCATAGGGGATACAGAGTAGGAAACACCCATAACTTGCACCGAAACTACAGATTTCATGCTTAGGGAGTAGACCTCCTGACCTCAATGTTGTTTACTAATACAACTTACCTATTAGAGACTGAATAATTTCCAATAAATTTTTCCATTCTGCTTTTTCTATTACTTCCTGATTTAATTCAACAATTAACTTAGCATATCCTTCACTTTCTTCCCTAAACAAATTAAACTTACGTTGCTTATAACTGAAAATGAAAGCATAATAATATGTTAAATATAATAATAATAATATAATAATGTGAGAAACTTGTAGCTATAATGCATGCAATTACCTGAAAAAAAAAATGAAAAAAAAAATATGATTAATACTCACTACAACTTGGTTTTAATTTTTATGAATTTAGTATAAAACACTTTATTTTTCAATGTCCCAACATCTTGTAATGTGTCAATTTCTAATCTTTCTTTCAGAAGTTTATCTGACATAAAAGACTCCAATTCCCTTATTATGTAGCAGAAGTTTGTGCGCTCTTCACTTTGCACATCACTGCAGATCTCGGCATCAAGCACACTAACTACATCTAAAACTATTGATGGTATATCTGCATGCAATACCTGCAAAATTATTAACTTATTAATATTTAGTCTTTGATTTTTTATGAAATGTTTAATATCAATTAAAATATGTATGAACTTACAGTAATATCTCTAAGAACCGAAAGAACAGCTTCTTTCTTAAGGTTACCACGAAGACAACTGAGCAGTAAGTCATAAATTGTCTGGGATAAACCAGAAAGTTTGCCAGACTTTGTAAAAAGTGGACTTCTATCTTCATCTTTAACAAATTGCGTCACATGTTTTACACTGAAAATGAAATATATTTTATCCATAATTAAATAGCATTCATAACATAATAGATCACTGGAGTGACTCCACACTGACTGTATGAGAAAATATCTTAACATAGTAATAATAATAATAACAATAAAAAAAAATGACCATGTCACATTGTACTGGGATCGGTCTATCATCACTGACAGGACTATTGCCACCAACAAACCTGATATAGTGGTGATAGATTGATTAGCGCTCCACGCAATGATTATTGATGTTACCATTCCACATGACGAGAACCTCCTGAAAGCTGAGAAAGAAAAACAAATACCTTGACTTAGCACACGGGGTTGTTGACATGTGGAATGTGAGCTTGACTATCATTGTGCCGATTGTCATATCAGCCAATGGCCTGATGGCCAAAAGCCTCAATCATTATCTATCGAGGCTCTCGTTAGGCAGTTGGGTAAACGGCCTGATTCAGAACTCAGTACTCCTCGATACGGCTTGCATAGTGAGGAGGTTCCTGTCTCTGGAGCCCTAACCACCGGTAGCTTGGACCTTGCTCCCAACACCGGCGGATCACTATTTCTTTTATTTTTAAATGTTTTTGTACTTATTTTTTATATTTTAAGAAATATATAAAAATGTAACAAAAAAAGATAATGAAATAAATAAATGATATAATAATAATAATATTCCACAACTTTCACACAACGCCATCTAGTCCCAAACTATGCAGAGCTTGTGCTATACCAACAGGCCTGCCAATATAGTATAATAGTCATCTAGACATGAAATGTTGTGGCTGACTGACTGATTCAGGCACTAACACTAAATTGGAAACAAAATGTAACCTACTATGTACATTCTAAGAAACCTAGGTTTGTTTTAGTGCCACATAATAATATCAGCCTATGAGCATCCCAGTGCAGACCAAAAGCCTCTTCTAACATAGAGAAGGCATGAGCAGTGATCACAGTACTGGCACAATGCAATTTGTTTTACTATAAATTCAGGCTTCCTTACAATACACTTCATCATGTGGATATCACTCTTGGAAGATAGACATAGAAAAAAGTACATTGGTAATAGACAATAATCAATTTCTTGTAAGTATGTTATCCAAGTTTCCTTGACAATAATGTTGATGACCCACAGTAGCCATATGGAATACAGTGTCAATTTAGCCACGTTTTGTAGCCAGTTGTACCTATAAGTAAGATTTACTTGAGCAATGATGAAGTTATTTTTACCTCTAAAATATTGTGTTTGCAATCATTACCCAGCATGAGCAAGCAAACAATGTTCAGTACAATAAACTTTTCACGCTAGTTAGTTTATACATACGTACAGTTTATTGCTGTCAACAAAAATAATAGTAAATATTTAAAATAATATCAATATTACTGACCGAGTCAAGTACGAACCAAAACGATTTTTTATGTAAAGAATAAGTTAAACTTACAACTGCTCCTTTCCGGATTTCTCCCAAGTTTTACAGTAATCAGAAACAAATTTCGCATACGATCCCATGGTTAGGACCGGTCGAAAAGATTCCAGTTTCCAGTAAATTTTACTATTTCAGCAAAGCAAAGCGCACGCTGCCGCTGTCGCCATGATTGATTTGACTTTTGAATGAATTGAATTGATTGAATGTATACTAAAATTCATTCGTTGTGATATTACAGTGTGCTCCATATATTCACTTGTGGCGAAATTAATAAGTAAACATGGAATTAGTATGTATTGCAACTACAATTGGAATGCTAATAAGTAGCGAAAAGACGGCCTTGAAAGAGGAAAACCTTAAAAAACTAGTTACTATGTAGTATTATAGTATTATTATAGTACTATTCAGAAGTATCTGATTTTTGTAAATTTTGACGTTCAGAAGTGCCTTGAAATAAATGATTTGACTTTTGACTTGAAGACAAAACTTGAGAGACGATTACTTGGACATCCGCCCCGTAATTTTATGATTAGCGTCTGCCTAACCACACATTTATAGTATGTGTACAACATGTGTACCTAGCTAGCTGAGCTGCTCTTAGGTTACCCAGGCAGTTCAAATTATTTATGAAATACAGCACATCGCGTGTGCCACGTTAGTAATGCATTCAGTTTCGGCCAAACCTGCGCAACCAAACAGACTGCGAAGCGGGAGCGTCAGTCGCACGCACAGAGTACTTTAGGCTATGGTCGCGAGGCGGACGCTGCTCGGGTTTACCTATGGCACCTTGCACACCTACGTGACCACTATAGTCACGCAGGTGTTCACGTTTAGTAGTTTCGCGTTGATGACGCTCACGCTTTGCGTCACGCGTACTGGACTCGAAATTCAAATATAATGCGTATGCTTCAGTCGCGAGAACTTCGTGTTAAAACTATTATAATTTAATTATTGTATGTATAGCAGTTTCTTCAGTCAGATGATATTCGATTTTATCTCTCATGACTGGACGCTCCACGCAAACAAGCTGTTATAAGTTTGCCTCATCATCATTGTAGCCAAAAGACATAGCCATAGCTAATCGTCGCAACTTTGACTATCGATACTTTATTACAGTGCTGCCAATGGTCTTTTATCACAAGTACAGACGCCAGCACATCAAGCTACCCGAAACTGTCAGATTTTCCCAATCAACTTTGAACCTTATGCTTTAGCGATAAAGTTGAAAATCTATTAAAGAAATCTGACAGATTGTAGTAGCTTGATGTGCTGGCGTCTGTACATACCTAACATGACATGAGTCAAAAAGTAACATTTTATTTTTAGGGAATTTTTGTTTAAATAGCTCAAAATACAGTTACAGCATTTTCTTTCTTTGTATCAAAATTTTCAGATCCACCGATTAGTCAAAATCCAAAATAAAAAAAAAATATTTTTAAATAAAATAATTAATTATAAATTTGTCTGATTTAAACACAAAGACATAATTAAACATACACGTTTAATAATTACCATATAGAACTTATAACCTAGATTATAGTTCTTGAATAGAATATTCTCTTTCTGCAAGTGCGCAAAACGGCGAAAGTGTAAACATAATAAAATAATCTTTACATGTAGACTCACTAGAGTGCAATTCGTTTCCGGAAAACTGTCGTTCTAAAAATTACGAAATGTAAAGTAAAAGTAACATCTTGAGTTGTGTCACATGGAAGCAACATGACAGGGCCAAAAGTAACGCAAAATGTTACCAAAGTAACATTCTGGCAACGCTGCTATATTAGCAGCTCTAGACAGGCTCTAGGACAGTTACAAGGAGATCCTGCTCTGCTGCTGTATGATATTCATGCATGAACATGATTCCAGATCAGGGAACAGTGTCTCCAGATTGGGGGTTTTTACCCCGAAGTGGTAAAAATAAAAATTTTGGACAAGTTTTGGAAAATGAAAACTGTGAAAGTTTGGGGAGAAATGTGTACACATTTCTAATTCTAAAATAAAAAGAAATCTAGATTTGTTCTCAGAATCGTAATTATTGAAATCGCGCGGGTAAAACAATACAATGCTAACAACAATGCTGCAAACATCTCATCTCATGCACCAATCACAGTTCAGCATTCCTTTATTACTATTACTTTAGGTAGGCATGGTAGCTATGAAAATTCTTGTAGTAACTTCATTATAATAATAGTAAACATTTAATTCACACTAACAATAAGTCCATATTTTGTTAGTAACAATATACTTAAAAAACGAATGTTAGTATTGACAACAAAATTAAATTACGACATGAAGCCGCACCCACCTTTGCAGCATGAGGGACTCCTACCGATCAGTAGAAACACCCAGTTTAGTGTTGGAGCTGCCACGAACGTGATAGAGTAGGGACTAGTAGGGAGGAGCATATCTTTTCCTAACGACAGCGGCAAATCCATCCACCCGCGCCTCAGCAAAGATACCTAACGCACTGCAACGCCATGGCAGCCCCAACAGTACCCTGAGTGCATTATTATATTGGACACGCAGGTCGCTGTATCTGTAACTACTTATTTCGAAATTTATATGAGAGTATAATTGATACCTATGGTAAAACAACATTTATTAGAATTTTTGTCTGTCTGTCTGTTTATTCCAGGTAATCTCCAAAACGGCTGGTACGATTTTGACGGGATTTTCACTAGTAGATAGCTGAGCTAAAATAGGCTACTTTTTATCAGATATTCTCCCGGGAATATTGGGATAAAAAGGAAAAACTCATTTTTGCAGGTGAAACGTTAGTAATAAAATATGTATGTACAGACGCCAGCACATCAAGCTACTACAATCTGTCAGATTTCTTTAATAGATTTTCAACTTTAGCGCTAAAGCGTAAGGTTCAAAGTTGATTGGGAAAATCTGACAGTTTCGGGTAGCTTGATGTGCTGGCGTCTGTACATACATACATACATACAAGAAGAAATTATTAATTTTCACAATAGATTTAAGTCATAGTATCATAAGATACAAAATTATTTTGAGGAATCTTTTAGGAAAAGGGGAAAATTTAAACCTGATCTGGGGAAATTTCACATACATAACCTGGAGACACTTTTCCAGATTCGTATCATTCATCTAAGTTAAAACAAAACCCATAAATATTAAAATTATGTATGTGCTCGACTGAAAGACTTGTATCTCATGGTCATGAATAAAAATTATTTTAAAAAATTCTTCTCATTCTTTTTTCGTGTCAGTGTCATAGTCACTAACATGAGTCAGAGTCAGTCACACACACGGCACGGTGTCTGTCTATGTCTATCAACATAACATAACCTTAAAAAAGTATTCTATAAAATTGAAAATTTGAAATGCCTACTTACGATCTAGCTATAATGTTACGTGCTATGCCTAAACCAGAACTTAAAACGACTCTTAAAAGAATCTCTCATGCTATCTTCGACCGAGGTGGTATTATCAGAAACATAGAAAACCTGGGTTTCAGACCTATGCCTTACAAAACGACTGCTCACGGATTGGTTCATAGAGAAGCTAATTATTTTGTGTTTAAAATAGATACGGCAACTAAGGCTGTGTGGGATTTGAGAGAAGAATACAGTAGAGATGTCGATGTCGTAAGACAGCGCGTATTTAAAAGTCAAGAAGCTTGTGATAACAATTGTACTCTAGAAGAAGAACTTCTACCTCCGGCGTACCGAGAAGATGTACAGAAGATGATCGAAGTGGGAAAAACACAAGTAAATCGCTTTACATATAAATTTAAGTATAATTCTGGTCTTGATTATTATCCCTTCCAGAAGTAATTTATGTATTGTTTGTTAATACTTAGGTCTTAATAATTATGTAGTACATTAGTAAATAATAGTGTATCCTACTTCTTAATAGTGTATTAAAAACTTGTATAAGCTATAAAACTCTTTTTAATCAATTGCCTCATGCTTAACTCTCTCCTTAATACAAATTCAACAAACCCTCAGCCTACTAGAAATTTTATGTTCAAATGTCACTGTCTTACAGTTTTATATTCAAATTCTGTTACATGAAACATTATTTTCACATCCAGTTTTATGTTTTGTATTTGATGTTAATATAACAACATGCTCTTCAACCTGAATAGTAAGTGGAGGGACTGTACACTCATCAAATTATGTTTTAACAAACAGTTGCCTATAGTCACAATCAATAGGAGTTGCAAATACTACCAAAATAACTACAATTCCAAAATAGAAAGGGTAGTTAACATACAAATAAAGTCAGAACAACAAGCTGGACAAGATTATTTAAATATGGCTGTAACTTTTCTGCATCCTTCTAAATCACAATTTGGTGCGGGAGGGTTCTTCATGAAAATGTATAAAGAAGAACTAGGTCATATGCAGAAACTCATAAACTATCAGTTGTTACGTGGAGGGATGCCTCTGATATCTGGCCTTGAACCACCAAATCAAAACAAAGATCTAACACTACTTGAAGCATTTAAACAAGGGTTATGTATGGAAAAAAAGATTACATTGGTAAGCATTTTTTAATATCAAATAAATAATACAATAAATCTTGCCACAAGTGATCAAACAAAGGCTTGCTATTTACACATTGTTCCAAATTCAGGCCTGATAATATGATTTTTATTTATTAAAAAACCCACTTAACCTTTTGAACGCCAATCACTTGTGTAATACGAACTTGTATACAAGTGATTGGCGTTCAAAAGGTTAAATTCAAATCCTTTTTCTTTTAACACTTTCAAGGGCACTATACGGCTATAGCTGTCATCAAAATAAAACTGCCATTATGTCTTGATTACCGCACTGGAACCTGTCAACTAATAATAAATTGAATTTCACCAGCTTCTAGAAGAGGGTGTTAAGATAGCAGAAGAAGTAAAAGATTACCACTATGCAGATTTTATCACATCTGTTTTCTTAACAGAACAAATGCATTCAATTCATGAAATGGTTAATCATGTGACTAAATTAACTGCATTTTCTAATAATGACCATGCTCTTTATCAATATGATTTAGAACTTGAAAAAATGTTTCCGCTTCCACACAAAGTTAAATATGGAATAAAATAGAGTGGTTCCCAACCATTAATTAATTATTATTACATACTATACATGCTATTTCCTTAAATAAATAATGTTATGACTAATAGCATTTGATTGCTTCAGTACTCTTTCAAAGATGAAGAATTACTGGAAAGTATTTTTATAACTTCATCCAGCCTACATTCAGTTAAAGCAGCCCGTAGATTAGAAGTTTCATTAGTATAGTTTTCATGCACGGACAGTGCTCGCCAATCCGAATACCACTGAACTACTGTGTCTGTAAAAATGAATAATGTCTATTACTTATTAGTGTAAACATTATAACAACTATTAATTTATTTAAATATTATGAGACTCGCCTACTAGCTCATTAAATTGGGTCTCATTGATACTATCCATGGAATCCCAAACTCGAGCATACTCCTGACACAGTATAGGGCCTTCCTCATTCATTGAACTATCCAAGTCCAACATGCTGCAACACATAATTTTTGTATAATTATTAGTTCATGTGCAGAGAGACACTGTATGTTAGCTGAAAATGTAGCAACCTGAGAGCTTGTTTCAAAATTATATCTTTATTCTTTTGATACTCTTGTTTAAATTTACTCTCTAGTTTATTAAATGACTGCAAACAGCAGTTATCTGGAATATCTGTAATAAAAAAGAATAGCAATCTTAACAGGTGTTCAATTACAAAAATATTTTAATGTAATTTATCAATAGGTAATAAGTTATGTACCGCAGGATATTTCCACGCGAATGCTCTTCTCTACCGAACAGTTCGACACTATATTTCGGATAGTCGTTATAGTTGATACATTGTCAGATTTGAAAATTGCTAGGCCACGTCTGTAAAAATATTAAAATAAAATTTACAAAATAGTAGGTATATTAATGTAATTTTGCTAAATGAAAAAGCTACTTACTGATATTGGCAAATCAGAACAGTCTCTAGAAGAGTATGTGATCGGGTAAAAGAAATATTCGAAGCTGGTCTAGGGAGCTCACCCGGCAGTGCTTCTGTAAGCCATGAAGTCATTTCAGCTACGGAAAAGCTTCCTGCGATTTCAAGTTGGCACCAAATTCTATAATAAATCATGGTGGTCAATTAGTTAAGTACTTTACTTACTCAGTGTATACGGTATATCTTTGATTAACAGAAGTAGGTACAGCCAGCAACGAATGTCGATTAACACTTCAGTTTTTTAAATTATAATTAATAAAAATTATTTTTGTATTCAGTATGTGAAAAGTTTATTCACACAACAATTACAATATACAAGCTAATATACAAGTATATAACAAAAAAAAAAGAAATAAAGAAGAAGGCAGGAGCTCATTGGGCATCAAAGAATTCGTCCGCATCGCTGTCAAGTGGATAAATGCCCAAAAGACTGGCATCATTACCACGTTGGATGGCAATGCTGATTCTTTGGGCTACAAATAGGCCAGCTCTCTGGTCACGTGAACAGTTAACCGACCGCTTGGCGATGTCCCGAAATATTTGATGAGCACTCGGACCCCAAAGCCCTAGTGTTTCAACCCCAAACGGCTCGAAACTTATAAGTTCAAAAAAGAGATTGGAGTATTTGCGCCGTTTGAAGTTTTCCGCACCTGCAGCAGCCGTGGCAACTGCCAGCATAGCCCACCGTGCTTGGAAGATGGGATAGCGCAAGGGTGTCGACACAGGTTGCATCCCACACCAAAGGCCTACCCAACTTCCAAGACATTATAGTCATTCCGTCTGGCCTCTTCCTATCGTCGCGTGCCAAGCCATTGGGTTCTAAAACAGCTGGCGCCCCGGTGGTGACAAGAGCCCGACGGATGATGTCGTTAATCCTGGCGTGCCGTGCCATCCGACCAGCGCTCTTGCTGCAGGATAGGCCATGGTGTCCGAGGCAATCGACTGCTTCATCGCATTGACAGCGATGTGGAGCTCCGCAAGGAGCGCCCAGACGTAAACATGTAGCGAGTCTGAAGCCAGAGGCCCAACTCCCATTCACCCACAGCCAGCAGGCGGGCACGCTCAGCAGTATTGGTGGACGTATTAATAACTTTATTTCGTTCCTACCAACCTGCAGAGCGGCTCATCCCACTGTCTCTGGGAAAAGGGGTTCTCGGGCTGAACCGTATTCAGGCAAGCCACTTTCCAGGGGTTCACCACATCGGTCAAACACAGCACTTCAGAGTTAACCTGAGCAGGAATCAAAATTCGTGTGGTTAACTTTTCTGTGCTGTGGACCGAGGATAGGAACGCCGGTAGGCAGTAGTACACTAGAAATTTTGCGGACGTCAAGCCTACCAAAGCGGATGGGTAGTCCAAAGCCACATTTAAAATTGATGTAAGAGTGTTGCGAACAATATGATCGATTTTGTCCAAAAGGTGTGGCTGCTTCCATAAAGAGGAAGAGAGGACAAAATACATTTTGGACCGAAACAACAATATCTGATAAGGGTGAATGCCGTATGTAATTTAATTTTAGAAAGTCTGTCCGAAATATCGTTAAACTGTTTAATGTTTTCGTCGACGAATGGTGAAAAACTCTTCTAAAATTGGAGAACCTAGGAGGTGCAATGAACTACTTTTCCAAAACTGATGTCTGGGGCTATTAAATTAAATTTCTGTATAGACGAATGTCTGTCAGTATTGTCACAAATGTAAATTTTACATTTTGAGTTGTTGAGATCAAGGCCCATGGATTGGAACTGCTGCTTTAGGAATTGATGATCTTTTAGAACGGTGTCTACGTCACCTACTAGTATTCCATCATCTAAATGGCACGGTTGGCGCAGTGGTTAAGCTATTGACTGCTGCGCTGCGTGTCGCGGGTTCGATTCCCGCACGGAACAAATATTTATATGACCTACAAGTAGTTGTTCCGGGTCTGGCTGTTTGTATATGTGAGTAAATGTTTGTAAACGCACCCACAATACAGGAGAAATTCCTAGTGTGGGGCAACGTTTATAAAAATAAAAAAAATACCACACATTGAATTTTGAATTTAGTTATTGTATTTTGGGATGGATAGCCAAAATGAAAATGACTGGCCCGAGAAATTCACCTTGTTGGCATCCGACTACAGATTCCAAAACGTTACCTTTATACAGGGTTATTTGTAAAACACCAACAACCTCTTAAGAGGTCATTGTACTCATCATTATGAACAACTTTTACTATGGGACCAAACCTGAAATCGTGAAAAAAAAATCAGCTGTTCCCTACATTTATGTTCGTATGAGTCGTCAAAATGTAGGGAACAGCTGATTTTTTTTTCGCGATTTCAGGTTTGGTCCCATAGTAAAAGTTGTTCATAATGATGAGTACAATGACCTCTTAAGAGGTTGTTGGTGTTTTACAAATAACCCTGTATAGGGTGACTGGTAATTAGTGATCGGTACTTAAACACATGATTCTACTCATGCCAACAAACAACTTTTACTATCGGACCAAATCCGAAATCGCGAAAAAAAAATCAGCTGTTCCCTACATTTATGTTCGTACGAGTCGTCAAAATGTAGGGAACAGCTGATTTTTTTTTCGCGATTTCAGGTTTGGTCCCATAGTAAAAGGTGTTTGTTGTCATGAGTAGAATATCATTAATTACCAGTCACCCTATATAATAACTTTGATGGTTGCCTGTAGCACTACCACATAAAACCAGAAATTTCTGGTAACTCCTTTTTTACTTCAGCCAACAAAGTGTCCCTGTTAACAGAGTTGAAGGCGTTCTTAACGTCAACCTTGAGGATGACCACACCTTTATTGGCATTTAAAAAACTAGATAGGGCATGTACGGCAGCTCGCAGCCCCCTTTGAAACAAAAGTCAAGCTGTAGGGGCTGGAACTTGTTGGACAGAATGTCACCGTATAATTTGCAGCATATTTTACTAGGTACCTATTATAAAGCAATTCATTATTATTCATTTTACGTTATTTCGCTAAGCTTTGTTTTACCAATTAACATGATTATAAAAAGAATATTTAGTTTTTGAATAAAAAAAGTTTTAAGGCTAATTTTGAGGCTGGAATTTGATTTTTTTAACAGATACTCGTAAATGTTGAATCTCTAATTTTAAAGTAGCCCACTTACAACATTAGTCGCTGAGTTATCAATTCAGAAGTAAGTTAATATATTTATCGGTAGCTCTGAGTCGTATTCATTTACGTTCGTAAATAGACGCTTTTTTTTTTTTGTTAAATTTTGGAATAGTAAAGATGATGAATGAATATATTAGAAGCTGTTCTATTAACTCGTTGCCTACATACAAAAAAAGACGTTAGGTTGCAGGTGCTACAGAAAACTTTTATTGCTGCACTCATAATTTTCCTTTGAATAGTAGTGTTAATGACTTGATGTTGGCCGTACGTACCTCTCTTGACTTTCAATTTTTGTTTCTGATGCCTCATGACCAGAATAGTATGGGAGTGCTGGCAATTTTAGAGTAATGAGTCGAGCCACTCTTGGGGCACCTGCTGGCAAAGCGTAAATAAGTACACGTTTTCCCTCGAATTTTGATTCTGTAGGAGAATCTGATATATCACGCATTTTCACCCATACCCTTCGTGTTCCTGCTTGGCATCTTACCGAAGCCAGCAAATCGGATCCTGTTTCCTAGGAAAAGATAAATATATCAGTTATAGGTATGTATAGGCAGAATAAGAATAATTATTATTTATTTGTACAGACGCCAGCACATCAAGCTACTACAATCTGTCAGATTTCTTTAATAGATTTTCAACTTTATCGCTAAAGCATAAGGTTCAAAGTTGATTGGGAAAATCTGACAGTTTCGGGTAGCTTGATGTGCTGGCGTCTGTACAAGAATAAAGTGGTTCTCACTACCTTTGAAGAACAGATACTTAAGACAGCCGCAGTATCGGTTTGCATTAGTAGTTTTTTGTTACAATAAATGAAAAGCATATCCAGCGGCACTGCAGAGGTAATTCTCACTTCTTGCCACCCATCGTTTGGTGCTCCTAACAACTGTAAATAGTACCCAAGGTAAAGCCAGTAGGTATACCTACAGCATAATATCGCAAATAAGTGTATTATCTAATTAGCAGTGATCGGAGTAGGTAGATTGATTTTTGGTACTTGTATCATAAATGCCCACAGAAAGAATAACATGGATAAGCTATTTTCCCGGAAAGCAATTGCGGTAATTCCGGATCCGATTAAATATTGTTAATGTTGGTAGTGATATTATTACTACTCAATTCAAAATTTAAAGGTAGCTATCAAAACTAAATTCATTTATTATTTATTTGAATAATAAAAACAATTTTTGAGCAGATTCCAGAAGTCAGTATGTACACAAGCGAGGGTCAAGTAACGTTTTAACAACACAGTAACAAACAAAGAAGCGCACTCTACGAACCGAAGTAAATGAGTGAGCTACCTGGCATGTCGTCGGTGGGCGTACGCATTGTTTTGTTAACCGGTTAGTGCACCACCCATGAACCTTTGTTCTGATTGGTCGCTGGGTTGAGTCAAATCGTGACTGTGCCGTTAAAAAATAAAAATATAAAGAATATAATAGGTAGGTATTGCTCATTTTAACACAATTCCTACCTAAGTTCCGGTTTCTTTTTTATAATCAACCAATTCCGAAATTACGGAGGAAAGTCCATATTAATATATACGTTTCGGATCAATGACCCTATTTCAATCTACCTACTCCGATCACTGCTAATTAGATAGGTACCTCGTATTGAATATCCAGCAACGGTGGCGTCGATAATCCAGCGTGTATAGAACGAGTATTTCGTTGATATTTTTCTCTTTCATTTGCGGTTTGTTTCTCTAAACGTGCCACTTCCACTCTAATAGGAAAAGTTCTTATCAATTAAGCACAAAAAAAACATCTTAATAATTAAAAAACCGGCCAAGCGCGAGACAGCTTCGCGCACGAAGGGTTCCGTACTATTATCTATAAAAACGGCAAAAAGATCATGTCTGTAGTATAGGAGCCCCCTTAAATATTTATTTTATTCTGTTTTTTAGAATTTGTTGTTATAGTGGCAACAGAAATTTCAACTGTCTAACTATCACGGTTCATGAGCTACAGCCTGGTGACAGATGAACGGACGGACAGCGGAGCGGGAGTAATAGGGTTCCTTTTTACCCTTTGGGTACAGAACTCTAAAAAAGGATTAAAAAGTGGGCAGTTTTAATACTTGTAGTTTTAAGACTGCATATTTTTAAAACTTTTTTTTTTGCTGACCGTATCCAGATCTTAAGAAGGTAATTCGATAAGCAGCTAATTTTCGAAAGCAAATAATAGTTAAAATTATTTATTCAAATGTGTATCATTATGTTTCGTACACACGGCGACACATCAAGCTATACATTTCCAGTTTTGGCTGACCTCGCATTGTATAGGGTTTTTCGTACAATCAGAAGTCAGTTTATACTGGTTATGTATAGCTTGATATGTAGCCGTATGTACACACTGCAAATCTATTCGGTTTACACCCCACACACACGGGTTATTGTCAATGTGTATGTAAATTAATGAGTTGGTCGGTCGGGTGCGAATAGCAAACGCTAAACTGTTTGTATGCGTATGATATACCCACATATAACAAGAACTAGGTAATATACTAATGTATAGTAATCATAATTGAATGAGTTCCAATGTTTCAACATTATAAATATGGATCCCATAGCCGGTCGGTGAAAGCACCTAGCATAGATAGCAACACTCAAGCTAAACATTAAAAAAGGTAATTAAATAAAATCAATAAAATAAATTTAAATTTTTATTAAATAAACTAGGCGTTGGAATGCGGGCGTCTATTGTTCCTTATCGCTTGGATCATTAGTGAATGAGCCTGCTCGTTTTAACTATTACGTTTCTTACAAAAATTGACGTAAACGCTTAGTGCACGCCAATTGTGTGGGATTGTGTGACGCATTTTTAGTGGCCAATTTTTTAATCACGTCTATACTTGTCTATGTAGTATCTTAATTTGACAGGACTAAACTCATATTTATCTTCTGCACTTTTATTAATGAAACACAAAGAAAAAGATGCACTGAACTTAAATTTAGTATAGTTTGTGAACAAGGGAATAGGCACAATTGTGCCCAACCGGTTACAATGAACAAGTGCGAAATATTATAGCTCATTCAATTACATACATTAATGATTACTTACTATACATAGATATTATAGTAATTGCCTATTGGTGCGGCATACGCACACTAATAAAAAACAGAGCTCGCTCGTTTTATTTAACGTTTGTGTCCGTATCTATTCATACCGACACAGCTATCCGTCTGTTTGGGATGTTAACCGAATAGGTTTGCAGTGTGTACAAGCAAATTTGTAGTGTAGGAAAATGTAAAAAAAAAACTTACTCGAGTTTTCCTCGTCGCGCTGATAAAATATCTTGAGGCACTTTAGCCCCAGTTACCAAGTGGCTAGATCTGAGTGCAAAAACTCTTCCCGAAAAAGTTGCTACAAGTAATTCAGATTCCTCGGTACCCACGCATCCACCCGTTACAGAAGTCACAGGTTCTCCGCAGAACTAAAGAAAAAATGTCAACGACGTAAATGGCTCACATTTTTAATGTATGTAGGTAATTAATAATACAACTTAAATATCCAATACAAACATAAGTGTACTTCAGACGTGGTTTTTCACCGAAATTCTCGATGTCCATGAGATACAACTGGATTGAACCATCATGTCGACCAACACTAAGGTGGTAATTTCCTTTACTGAAATACCAGCCAAGACATACAACGGTCCCCAGACCTCTACCATCAACTAAGCTTTTACTTGATAGTGTTAATCTGCAAACATATTAAATTAGAATATTGTAGGTAAGTAGAGGTACACGAAGTACCTCCGCTTAGTTTATAGGTACTTCATTCATTGTGCATAGGTACTTAGTTTATAGGTACTTCATTCATTGTGCATAGGTAGGTACAGTCAGCACCAAAAGTCGCTGAAAATTATGAAATTTTAATGTTTGTATTTTGAGCATGATTATAATTATGATAGGTATGCATAGCTACCTTTACAGCCCGATTATACTTTATGGCGGCTCGGAACACGAGGCGAGTCGTTGCGCAGTAACAAATTCACGTATCAGCGGGGGTGGGGGGTGAGGTACTATGCAGCGAGTAGCGCACTTCAGAGTTGCCATAAACTTTGAATCAGGCTGTATCTATTTATGTATTTTATTTTATTATTTAATTATTTTCTACAATAAAATATTCACTCTTCAATATTTTGTTCTACTCAAGTGTTTTCATTAAACAATCTTTTTCCTATATAATTTTGACAGTGTTACCGTACTTTTGGTGCAGACTGTACAGACGCCAGCACATCAAGCTACTGTCAAATTTCTTTAGTAGATTTTCAACTTTATTGCTAAAGTATAAGGTTCAAAATTGATCGGGAAAATTTGACAGTTTCGGGTAGATAGATGTGCTGGCGTCTGTACCTGGAAGGTACAAATAGTAAATATGTACCATACATAAGTACAGTCGGCGGCACGTAACTTGGCAAGATTTTGCCGTAGTGGGAATATGTTTGCGCATGTACACTTTGTGCAACAAAAAAATTATCACTTTCGATTGCATGTAATTATTCTACGGTTATTTCCATAATTTATTTTAAACACGTCTGTTTAGAAGAAAGTTAAAGAAAGGAGAGGAAAAGGGGAGGACTCTTGCCAATGTTATGTGCCGGCTACTGTATTAGGTGCGTAAACGCAGCTCGTATTGCGGTATTGTAGGGTTAAAACACTAATTTTTTTGCCATCGACACGCTAAGGTGAATAATCCATCTAAGAAAAACTGAAGCAATAAGAATATTGAAAGGACCTTGGCCCTTGCTAATAGGAATGCCGATAGTGTAATTGATGTTCCAATCCAAAATGCACGTGTGAGAGCTAGGAAAAAAAGAATTAAGAAAGTGTCTGGTAATACAAAAAAAATAAATAAATAACTTGCTCTTCATAACTAATGATGCCTATGGAACCGTCGCCGGCACCATAGCAGGCGATGATATCTGTTGCGTGTGTGGAAGGTGGAACAGCCAGGCGGGACGGCCCTGAAGAAATCACTGTGCGAGATATAAGTTTCCCATTTTCTAGGAGAACCGCTCCTTTATTAGCAACCAACACCAATAATCGAATTCTTGTATTCTGTAGTCAACAATAGAATAATTTTCAACAGGTTTAAAATTTAATAGAGTAAGCAATCAAATAAATAATTACATTAGGTACCGCAAATGCTGCAATGTCGAGAACTCTATCGTCACATACGTAGGAGTGATACTCCCGTAGATCTCTATAATATGTCACAGTTCGTCCGCTACAAAGTATCAAATCGCTTCCTATTATACACCTGAAAAAGTATATCATGTGAAAAACAGAAATTGACCCCAAGGTTACCTATACAAATTATTGACAATAAGTAAGCTTATGCCTACTTAAAGCTCTGCATCTTGGGGCTAAAAGTTCCTGAAAATTTTGTATCGGGCAGAGATACGGAAAGATACTTTTGAGGGAAACATTTAAACCCGTATTCAAGAAAGATACATAGATAAGTATGGTAGCAACATTTCACACTGCGTTCGTCATATTAGCAGGCCATTACATTCACAATACTCGAGCGACACTTTAGGCAGTGTCGCCTGAGTATTGTTGATATTGTACGCAGTGCGTTCGCATACTAAAGTAACTTTACTATGCGAACGCACTGCGTCGATTATACATCTGTGATTGGTCCGCTTCTGTTGCTAAATTCTCTCCAATGTTTGGCAGATAACGGCAGATTTGCGGATGACATCGTGGCAAATTGATTTATGAAATATTTTTGTACCTACAGCGTAATTGTAGGCAATTGTAAAAGATGCATACTTACATTGATGTAATTGTTTCTGTAAGAGCAGTTTCAATACTGAGGAACACCTTCCCTTTTCTTGTATATCCTTTGACTTCATTGCCTGATGCTGTGAATATTTTATCTGCTTGTGTTCCTACGATTAAGAATATACCAGTGTACAATTAGGTAGTTAGGTAAGTACATAAGCTACGAGTCACCTAAGTACAGAAAGGCAGAGAGATTATCTACTTACTGAGAAAGTAATGATAAAAGGTGTCGTGTACTTACCCATTGCACAGGCCAGTTGTACAGAAGTAATTGGTTTGCCCGGTAATGTTTTGAATTGGACCACAGGCTCTTCCTCTTTTATGCTCAAACATTGTAGGACTCCGTTTTTATCACCAACTGCAAACTGGAATAAATATATTGATTGTAAGAATGCAGGTACATAGATAACATTTAAAACGTTTAAAATAGCGAACCTTTTGGTCGATCTTTTGTCCAGAAGGAGGCAATATTTTCAAAGTATCTGGATAAGTTATGCCGCATATTGTATAATCTACCCGAGACAAATCATAATCCATTGTGTTGTATTTTTGATGAGGATTGTTGTTTTTATTTTTATTTACAACTATATGCGTCGTTGCCAAAGCTATGATGAAGTAAATCGATAATGCCTTGGCAACGAAAGCCTAAACAGTACCTACCTATAGAAATAAAATGGAATAGAAGACAAAAGTGTGGGTAGGTATACCTATGTACGGTCAGCAACGAGAGGGTTTTATAATTTTGCACTCGATTTTCAGCGTTGCACGTAATAATTTAAGAGGTTGTGTTATTTTATTTTTACATCAGAATATATTACCATTAAAAAAAATATTAGTATAACTTCACGCATGAATTCCTCAAAAGGTTGAGCTGTGGTGTAATCGTTACTTCACTCACATTTCACTATGCACTAAAGTTATTATTACTTACTATTAAATATTAATACTGCTTACTACTACTTCGTTGCTGGCTGTATCTACTTATTTAATTATATAGTAAAGTTTGATAGTTTGCGGTCTCTGAGCAAGCTATTTTGACCGCAAGATTGTACAGACGCCAGCACATCAAGCTACCCGAAACTGTCAGATTTTCCCAATCAATTTTGAACCTTATGCTTTAGCGATAAAGTTGAAAATCTATTAAAGAAATCTGACAGATTGTAGTAGCTTGATGTGCTGGCGTCTGTACATACATACGTACTGCTAAAATGCCAATCTGTCTAACTCGATTAGTAAATTTTCAATTTGAAGACGGTCATGTTGAAAATCCGTTTGAAAAGTTTTGAGAAGGGTTTCTGTTTGTGAGTAAGAGTCCTGCCTCCTTTCTCTGTTGAATAACTAGTTGTGGACTACTATACCACTACTAATATCGTACTCGTTCAAGTGAGTTGTATAGTATGTATGGCTACACATCAAGTATAAGCTGACTTCTGATTGAAAACACTATACAATTCGAGGTCAATTAAAACTGGAAATTATACTAAGCTTGATGTGTAGCCGTGTGTACCTACATCGCTTAGGCACATCCGAGGCATGCCACAGTGACAATCCGCTTAGATACAGATGATAATAGTCTTAAAGAAAAACTTCGTAATGCATAGCTATGATTGACCTAGTAATCGGTCTGATGAGCTAAGCAGTCTGTAAGTCATTGCTGACAGTTTTATATTATTAGCTGAATTGCTAATATCTCTGCCCAAAAAATAAGATTTAAAAGAATTACTCGATTGTACAGACGCCAGCACATCAAGCTACTACAATCTGTCAACTTTAATAGATTTTCAACTTTATTGCTACATTATAAGGTTTGAACTTGATTGGGAAAATTTGACAGTTTCGGGTAGATTGATGTGCTGGCGTCTGTACATACCAATTCCATGAAAAGAATACAAATATTAGTAATTTTACACCTACAAGGAAGACGAGGCGGTATGGCCTGCCCGTTGGGCGAATTAAAAAAAAAAAACACTTTTTTTGTCTATGCCAGTATTGCCAGTGCAGTGAACTGCAGTGTCACTGTCACAGAACATATATACCCTACACTATTTGCGCTGTAGCATGGTGCGGGTGACAGTTGCCCGTATGACGTTGACATTTGTCAGTACCACGTACATAGGGATGTGAGGTTATGCAATTCATTTTTATCGCTAACGATACTCGCAGCGTGAATCTAGTTCTCTTTAATATTGTTATGAAAATTAGTGTATTATTCAGTTGTGCAGTGTAACTACGTGTGTGCTACGTGTATAAACTTGTCAATATAAATGTTTTATGGCTACATAATTATCTTTGTACTTATATAAAATAATCAAAATCGGGTTTATGTTTTTTTTTTCGTGACAACATTTTTGCTCTATGGTGCATCGGCGCGGCGGCCATGTTGTTTACCCGTGCGATGCTGTGAGTGCGAGTACGAGTGCAAGCGCGTTATATTGTGACTTAATGTGACACGTATTACGATTTCATTGTTTGTTTTCATTTTTGTTAAATTGTTATTTGTTATAAGTTTGTTGAGTTTGTTGTTATTACCATGCCTAAGCATACAAAAAAAACTGTTTTGGGTAGTCAGGCCAGGGAGCTTGTTGTTCGCCTCCGAGACTACTTTGAAAGAGAACAACAAAATAATGGACCGTTGTTACCATTGAATCATATTGTAGAACGAGTAGCCGAAGCTCTTGATATTGGCCGCAATACTGTTTCGCGTATAACACGTGAGAAAATTGGCCAAGATGGGATGTTTGAAAATAAATTATCGACACCCAACAAAAAGCGGACCAAGGTGAAGCCAATCACAGATTTGGATGATTTTGCTAAGGTTGCTATTAGAAATCATATTTATGATTATTATAGAAGAATGGAGCTACCCACATTGCTCAAGCTTCTAAAATCATTAAAAGAAGCTGACTTGTTCAAAGGAGGTATTACTTCGCTACGGCAAGTTATAAAAGATATTGGCTTTGTTTACAAAAAAGTTAACAAAAGAAAGATTATTATGGATAGGACTGACATTGCCCTAGCAAGATGTAGATTTTTAAGGAAGGCCAAAAACATAAGTGATTGGAGCAAAGTTGTCTTTTTGGATGAAACGTGGCTAAACGCCAACCACACAGTGGGTAAAAGTTGGACCGACGATACGGCACAATCGTGTACCAAAGTGCCGGAAGGCAAAGGCGAACGCCTTATTATTTGTCACGCAGGTACAGCAAGTGGATTCGTCCCTGATTGTTTGCTGGCTTTTAAGTCAAAAAAAACTACGGAGTATCATGAGGAGATGAATTACGAAAAATTTAAAGATTGGTTCATAGGTCTATTAAACAATTTAAAAGAGCCTATGACCATAATAATGGACAACGCACCCTACCATTCGGTGCAAGTTAATAAACCCCCAAACCAATCCAACCGCAAAAGCGAGTTGGTGAAGTGGCTGAGTGAAAACGGAGTTACAGCAGATATAAAAATGTTAAAGACGGAGCTTATTGCCTTAGTCCGACGCCATAAGCCACCAACTCCTACCTATGCTCTGGACGAGATGGCAAAAGAAAAAGGCCACCAGGTCCTTCGACTACCACCCTACCATTGCCAGTATAACGCTATTGAGCTGATTTGGGCCCAAATAAAAGGTATGCTTTTAATTTCAATTCCCATTTTGAAGCTTTATAAAAAAATCAGCTTTCCGATCGTAGCATGTACCTAGTTTAAAAACATTACCAGATACTAGATTAGGCTGATTGATGATTATTTGAATACTTTTTTTTATAAGTTCGTTTATTTTTAGGTTACGCCGCAAGAAATAATACTTCGCCGCCATTTACGGCAAATAAGATGTTGGCCCTATTACAAGAGGCCATCAACAATGTTCAACCTGAAGACTGGTCGAAGGTCGTGAATAAAACAAAAAGGGACATTATGTCTGATTGGGATCGTGACATACATATTGACAACATAATTGAGTCATCGTTAATAATATCCGTCACAGATTCAGATGATGAATTGAGTGACAATTCAGATGTTCCTGACTCTGATATGAGTTTAGACGAATAACATGTATTTTTTTTTAGCAACCTTTTAAGCAACCTTACCCTATAAATGTTCTGTTGTATAATTAGACCTTTTAAAAATAAAAATTGACCTACGCACAATATACGTTTTTTATTATAAAAAATATCGACTATCCATCGTAGCAGTACATCCCATCACTAAATACGTCTATGGCGTTACGTTATACGCATAACACTTTGCTTAATTTTTCATTCAATTTGATTTTATTTCTTGATTAGAACATTCTGGTTGGGTTTAATTTAATTTACTACAGTTATTAATTATTTAATATATTACGAATGTGGTACAACTGAAATACTAAGTCATAAATTGTAAATCGCGGCAACTTTCAAGAGTGAAACGAAATGTTACTGAAACTGTCACCCGCACCATGCTACAGCGCAAATAGTGTAAGAGGGAAGAATAACTGCTCCGTACAAATTTTAGGAGGAAATTTTTCCTTACCGACTGGCGCCATCTATATTCCGCCCACGAAAACTAAGGAGTAGAAGCTAGGGCGGGAATTTTGAACTACAGTGCATTTTATAGATACTTTGTATTGCATTTTATGCACAAGTACAGCGCGTTTCTCGACAGTTTCCTACAAGATGGCCAATTTTTGCTCAGCAATAATTGACATCAACAATCACTATCGAGAAACACACTGTACTTGTACATAAAATGCTAAAATTTATATATACAGAGCAGTCTAGTAAAACAAAGATTAGTACTTGACTTTTTTATTTAGCATGTGAATAATTATAATTTACATGACAGATTAATTATTATATTATGACTGATTTTACATGAACTACGAACTCATCACGAAATTAAACACAAAATCAAACAAGAGTCACTGTCTCAACACCGAGTCTATATCTCACAAATACGCACTTAATTTCACCAAAACACAGGAACGCAGGAGCAAGCTCGACTCAACGCTATCAATGTTTGTAGAATTAAATGGAACTAGTTTATTTATTACAAATAAATAAGTAAAAGATAAAATAGTGCGCAAGCGGTGGCAGACATTTTTCTTGTGACGTCAATATGACGTGCGGACGTTAGTGTTGCCACACATTACCCTCCATATCATTTTTTTATTGTGTCTTAATCAATTACATATGTTATATTTCTCAATAAAATATATTTGTGTAACATCAGAATAATAGCTAACGGTTTTTTCAAGGGTAATTTATTTTAAAAATCAAATAATAAGCTCATCATTATGGAAAATACGAAATTGTATTTTTAGTGGCAACATTATTATATTCATCTCTTTTACTCTCATGGCGTTGTCTTTT
The DNA here is from genome assembly GCA_949629135.1 of Eremobia ochroleuca. Classification (NCBI taxonomy): domain Eukaryota; kingdom Metazoa; phylum Arthropoda; class Insecta; order Lepidoptera; family Noctuidae; genus Eremobia; species Eremobia ochroleuca. The sequence continues at coordinate 11,112,918 of OX451392.1, forward strand.
TCTTGTTTTCAAGCCCACCTACATACAGTTCGTAGAACAAAGTTGACAGACCCTGGTCACTGTCATTTTTGATTCGTGCTGAGGTTATGTCCAGTGTCCACAAAATTATTTTGATTTGTTAGAAATAAAAAGTGATCTATTTATTGTAAGTAAAATACAAGCAAAATGGAGATAGATAAAGAAAATGTTGTCCAAGCTGTAGTTATTATGGACACATTTAATAACCACTTCAATCCTATCTGTGACAACAAACCTATGGTGAGTTCATTTATAAATAAATTTCGCAATGTATGTACAAGTTTAAAGCATTCCTTCAATTATTTAAAACTGATCTTAATATTTTAGGGTTTACTACCGGTTGCAGGAGTACCTCTAATAAATTACATACTGGAATCTCTTTCCTATGGAGGAGTAGGAGAAGTCATATTGTTCTGCTGTAAATATGGACAAAAAATTAAAGATTACATACGGTATGTACCTAACTGATACACCTAATTGCTTTATTTTGTTATAATTTGAGTGCAACATACTTTAGTTAAATCATATTGTTATACTTACAGAAAATGTATTGAAGATAAGGCAGTTTGGAGTGTAACTATGGAAGTCCATGTGATGACATCTGATACATGTCAAACAATGGGTGATGTGATGCGCGAGATTGATGCTGCTGGCCTCATTAGAGGGTATTTTGTCTTAGCAGGAGTTAACAGTGTCACCAACATACATTTTGCATCATTGCTGGAGCAACATAAGTAAAAACAATTAAACTTCCTTGTTTATGTTGAATATAATGTTTCAATAATAAATCTTTACAGTAACATCCTTGAATTTCAGGCAAATATGCAAGAAGGACAAAGGTGCAGCAATGACACTTGTTTACAAAAAGGTGTCCTGGGAGCATCCTTTGATCAGCTCTGATAAGCCTATTTTCTTGGCAGCTGATGCAAATACTAACAAAGTGCTTATGCATCAGAAATATAAACAAAAATCAACTGAGAAAACCATAAATTTACCTTTGGTAAGCAGTTTTGTCTAAACCAATATTTATATGATCAGTATTTTATGAAAACCTTTTATATTTATCAACAATTTGTATGCTTGTTTTCAGGAAATTGTGTTAAACCATTCCGAGGTAAAGTTGCATCATAATTTAGCTGATGCTAGCATAGCACTTTGCTCACCATCTGTGCCTCCGCTTTTCTCTGACAACTTTGATTTTCAAACAAGAGATGATTTCATACATGGGATTTTGATTAATGAAGAAATTCTTGCTAGCTCCCTTTATTACACTCTCTTGAAAGAACATCAGTATGCTGCAGCCGTTACTAACTGGAAAACATATCAGACAGTGTGGTAGGATATTTTATTAATTTGAAATTAACCCGTTTGCATGTGGAACGAATATAATTTTTGGTTTGACGTCTTAGACACGTCATCCTCTCTTAGGGGTAAAAAGTGAATGGCGTGTCTCAGATGTGAAACATACTCAAGGTGTGAATACAAATATCATTGTTTATAAACGTTTAATGGTGTTTTGTTTTCATTATTTTACAGCCGAGATGTATTACACAACTGGACATATCCATTAACCATTGAAGCTGGCTCATTTAACCAGAACAGCTATATCACTATGACCAATCACAATTTCCGAGAAAAGTCATCAACACTGAGCAGGTAGATTTGTCAAGTAGTCTAGTTCCGGTAACAGATAGGCCTATTAATTTTTATTTCTATTTCATATATTGTTACAAAAATTATATTTTTTCAGGTCATGCTCATTAGTAGAAGATGTTCTGATTGGTGCACAAACCCAAATAAATGATAACACAACTCTATCGAAATCTATGATTGGGAAGAACTGTGTGATTGGGAATAATGTAACAATCAAAGGAAGTCATATAATGAACAATGTTGTTATAAAAGATAACTGTACAGTTGTTAATAGTTTTATTGATGATCACTGTACAATAGAAGAGAAGTGTGTTGTTGAAAATGGTACCATCATAGCATCGCATGTTGTTGTTGAAGCTGGCAGTCAATTGAAGGGAAATATACTGGAGAGTACAGAGGCAGAGAGAGGTAAATATTTGTCAGAAACAATTACAGTTAACTTAAATCAGATTTGGTATCTATTGGTGGCAGGTCATTTTAGTGATAACAGTCTGGAGTTTTGTTGAATCCGTTTTCATTTTTGATAAGAAATCTAATTTGAAACATTAACATTTCAGAAAAAACATTGATGAAATCAACATCAGAAAGTACAGAATGGGAGAATGAATCATCGGGCAGTGGTGGTGATGACTTCATTGGCTTTGAAAAGGCCTGGAGTGACAGTGAATCATGTTACTCATCAGATGGTAGTGATGAGTCTTCTTTACCAGATTCTCCTGTCCCTGAGGACACAAACAGTAAGTTTTTATTAAAAAAAAAATAAACTTAACTGTTTCACTCCTGGGCAAAGCCCTTGCCTTAATCCTTGCACAAGTTCTAAGTTTCAATTGTATATGAAAAAAAAAATAAGCTTCATTTTAGAATTCTTCAGTAACCAATTTGGTGAAACATGGACACATTAAAGAAAAGTATTCATTTGTTTAAAAACAATACAAAATGCTTCTCACTTCCAGTATTCCTGCAAGAAGTAATTGACAGTTTGGCCAGAGGATATGAAGAAAAGCTGAAGAATGATTATCTGATATTGGAGATCAATTCATCAAGATATGCATACAACATCCAACTGCATGAAGTTAACTTCTTTGTTGTAAGAGCTCTGCTGAGCATTCCTGTTCTTGCTGAAAATAAAAATGTTCTCAGTACTGTTAAGGATATTTTGAAGTATTTTAGACCTGTTCTTTCAAACTACATCAAAACGAAATCTTCTGTTATGGATTGTTTGAGGGCTGTAGAAGTAAGTTTTCAAATACTTAGGATTTCATGTTAAACCTATGCATAATACTTATAAGATATTATGAAATAAAAAAAAAAATAAACAAGTTTTTAATAAGATAAGAGAAGAAAAGGAGGTTTAAGATTCTAAATAAAGCAATTTGTTTCTAGGATAGCTGTATTAAATGTGAGTGGCTAGATGGCAAGTCTGGCCAAATTTTGCATTTGCTGTATGAAGCGGATGTTGTTGATGAAGATTCTTTACTAGAATGGCACCAAAATTTGGGAGAAAATGAGAGTCCCATTGCAAACCAGCCATCACTTGTTAAGTTTTTTGACTGGCTTGAAGAAGCAAGTGAAGAAAGTGATGATTCAGAGTGATTTGTAAATAAAAGATATTTTTATTACATATATTATTTTTATTTGGCATTCATTACCCAGTTTTGTGGATACATTACAAATCACATAAAAACTATTTTACAAAAAAAAAAAAAAAAAAAACTTAATAAGCAAAAACAACTGAAAAATAACTTTAATTTCGGAAGTCTGTGTCTAAAAAACGTTTTACAAACGTTTTTACAAAGTGAAAAATAACTTTAATTTCAGAGAAATTAAAGTTATTTTTCACTTTGTAGTATTCTTTTTTGAAGTTGGTTGTTTTTTTCTTTTTGTAAAAAAGTTTTTATTTTTCACTTTTTACTTGTTGTACCTACCTCACATAAATTCAATTAACACAACTTGCTAAAAGCTTGCTTGCTTGCTTGCTTGTAAATATCAGTGTCAGGAAGTTATTAAAACATCATCAATATAAACTAAGTGGAAAAAATAGTATTATTGAAGCTAACTCAAAAACTACCCAAGCAAAGTTAATCAAATTTATATGGGTCCATCCCTGAGGCATACCTTATCCGTTAAAAACAATACATAGATATACCATTGCAGCCAAACGGTGCCAAGTTAAGGTGCATTGAAGAATGGAAGACACCGACTAGAAGAATCATCAAAATTCGCATAGAAATGCCAGAGATGCAGTACATTAATGCATATAACTTCGTACATAAGAATAATTAAATAATGTAAACGTTCCTGAAAGTATATGGATCACGTTAATGAAAGAAATTTTGAGAAAATAGCAGACTTACAAACTTACATACATAAATACAGGTTGAATAGAGAACCTCCTTTTTTAAAGTCGGTTAAAAGTACCCTTCTTGTGAATTCTTATGAATTATATTTTTTGTCCATCCATATATTAAAGTGTCTTTTTAACTAACTGAACCCTGCTCTTGGAAGGCAAGCAGATACAGGTAGTGTTGGTACTTTGCTGGGCCATACAAATACTTAACGAATAGTAGCATACTGTTGAAATTGTACAGTAGAAAAATTCCTAAATTTATTGACATCAAAAGAGGTTGGCTCACAAGGTGAATGTATTTTTATCTGGCGCATATGTGTGTCTCGTCCATTTTGATGGTTGCTGAGTACCGCTATTTGTATCATATAGGTTCTGATAGGCCTATCATGGATGTCTTTGATTGGAATCATTTCCCACCCTGAAATAGAAAATATAATCATTTAAAAAAATATATAGCTCAGAATTTGAGTAAAATGTAAGTCTACTTTCCTATCGTAGGTATGCTGGAAGAGATTTCTTTATAAATAAGCATCACCTTTGTACCTATTTCTTTTTCTTTTCTGTTTATACTGGATGATTTTTTTAAAATCTCTAAATTTTTACAGGGTGTTCTACCCATGAATATGAACAACTTTCACTATGGGGCCAACTCTGAAATCACGAAAACAAAAATTAGCTATTTAATACAAAAGTTCAATACCTACTTCAGTAAAATGTATGAAACAGCTGATTTTTTTTTGTGATGTCAGAGTTGGGCCCATTTGAAATTTGTTCATATTACATGGGTCTGTAAAAATTTAGAGACAGTAAAAAAAAAACAGCCAGTATAAGAGTGTACTTAAATGGTAAAATAAATAAATAAAATATCTGATCTCTAAAATTTTTAAAACTTGAAGTGGTAACTTAAAACTGACATCTAATATCAATTGGGTTGACTAGTTCTTTGGCCAAAGAATTAACATTGCCATTCAACTTGTCAATGTCTTGAATTCTAATGCAAAAGTGATCCACTTAAACAGATTGATGATAGAATGATATAATTAACATGGACATATCCATGTTAATTGTATCTATATATTATACTAGCAGTGCCTTGCAGTTTCACCTGCATTAATTTCAGGAAAAAACCTACTAAAATATATTCCATTACTTATGATTACTTAGTACATTAATACTTACTACAAGAAGCTATTTTAGGAACATCACGCTATGATCAGTAAGAGTGAAATTAAGTATAGTGAACCTTGCAGAGCTATCGATGGCCGTGCGGATTTATTTTAAAACTATGATAACTCCTAAGATATTCGTTGGAATCAGATGATGTCAAGGGCAATTTTTTTTTCAAAATTAAATATTTGTGATGAATAACTATTTATTTGGATAAGGATGTTTATGAAGCATGAAGCATGTTTATGAAAACACCTTCACAAATAATGCATTATTTAAGAAGAACAAATTTGATTACCATAAAAAAGGTTATAGTGAGTCAACCATAAAAGATAGACATATGCTGTTGCAGACTTTTTTTAGAACTTTTAAGGGGGAACAATTCCGTCATACATGATTTTTGCGTAACTTTAACCATTTATGCAGCGCACACAATGGAAGCTCTCAACAAGAATAATTTTTCCTGCTTTTGCAACATTTTTCTTTGATGCTCCGCTCCTATTGGTTGTAGCGTGATGTTATATGTATAGCCTATAGATAGATAGATGTTATAGCCTATAGCCTTCCTCGATAAATGGACTATTTAACACAAAAATAATTTTTCAATTTGAACAAGTAGTTCATGAGATTAGCGCATTCAACCAAACAAACAAACAAACTCTTCAGCTTTATAATATTAGTATAGATGTTATATTATTCTATCATCAATGTAAACAAAATATACACACCACTAGGTTCAATCAGTTCTATAACTTCTATCTCTTGCAAATCATTAAAATGTGTTCCAGCTCGTATTGATATCCTGCTGGGCGTATAGCTCTCATCCAGCTTGTAGTCAGTGTATATGTAGATGTGGGAGACCATTGTTTTCCTTTGAAACTGGATGTTGACCAAGTGTGGAAGTTGGCCATCAGATTGCCAGTAAGTATCCATGCAGTCATCTCTCAACTGATCTATACCAAATCCTAAATAAAACATTGACCTTTAAATATGATTAAACATAGAATAACTCATCGAATGCCGTAATTAGAGACACAATAGAAAGACAATTGCTTATGTCGAACTGTGTAACTTAAGACATTCAAAAGGTTAATTCGATTATAATCTAACAATGAACACCAGTCGAGCTTTTGTTATATAGATCTAGCATAAGTTACAAATACGGTATTGAATGGCAGTTACTAAACCTTCGATATTTGGTTAAAAGTCGTTACTAGTAAATCTAATCATTTTCCTGACCTGGCTTACAAGAAGACAAGCTCCAAATTGCATGGTTTCCAACTTCTCGAACCGTTCCTGAGCGCTCGCTAACCAGTGGATCCTTTTCGGATGCCATCACTTTTAATTCGATGCTTCTTTAATGAATGTTAAAGGATTAATTTCGTCTTTGTTAATTATTTCGTTAAGAATAAACAAAAAACTTTTTGTTTACAAAATGTCAGTTAAAAACTGAAGTCTGACTGTCAACTGTCAGTCTGAGGCTGCATTCCGAATTATGACATAATAGCTCACAGCACTCACACTGTCTGCGGCTCACATAAATAATTTTATAACACATTTGCTCGTAAAAGGTCTCTTACTGCACCAATTTCAATATAGTAATGTATCTCATTACGTACTTGTGCGTAATTGTAATGTAAAGCGCACGGTTTATCAAGATGCTCCGTCTAAAACGAACGGTACTTTTTTAAATCTTAGCAAAGAGTTTTTATGTCAGAAAAGTGGTCAACATTTTATGAATAAAATTAACTTTGGGAGATAAAATATAATAAATAAACATTTAATTCTTTAATTTAATTAATTTTGACAATTAATTACAATCATTTATCTGTAACAAAAACACAAAAGTATTAATTTACTTTATTTGTGCCTTTGCCATAAACAAAAGACGCTGACGCGCGCGCATCGCTAATTTGTGAAAAAGTAAAAATTATTATTATTAAAAATTATTATTTCATTTATTTCCTCACAAATATTTTATAAAACGTCGTATGACATACAGCCTCTGCTTTCTTATAGCCCTCACCTACGGCTCGGGCTAGCAATATCGCCTCGGCTGTAATTTTCAACTTACCGCACTTATATCATAATGTACTATTACGTTCCGATTTAGGGTGTGTTCCGAGTTGCGCTGTAATCGATTTGAGCGTGCTTATAGTCGTTCCAAATTAGCATCAGCACGATAACGATGTCCCGTGAATCGTCATAGATGACGTTATGACAAGCGCCATCTTAGAAGAAGTCTTAGATGCTAATGGTGATTACATCATTAACTAAGCTTTTTGTACCGTAATAATAATAAAAAATATAAAACGTAAACCAAGTGTCTCATTGCATTCGTGCCAACCTGATATTATAGCCTCCTGTTAGTTTGTGAAACTTTACTGCTAATCATTTTCATCTCATCACGTACTCATACTAGTTGTCCGTGCTAATTTACCGCTACCTATTCTTCGACTCACGATTACAGCGATTACTCACACTATAACCTGAGACCATCCGTTCCAATATAAGCTCGCTCTGATACAAATTTACTCCTCTTTGGATTTGCTAGTGGTTAGCAAATCCAAAGAGGAGTAAATTTGTATCAGAGCAACACCTAGGCAAAGTCGTTTATTATACTCTATCTATCATATTTTAAAATTTCTTGAAAAAAAAAAAAAAAAAAAAAAAATCAGTAGCCCCATCTGTATCAAGCGACGTATTACCAAGAAGTCGTATTTGTTAAACATACATTGCTTGTCGACCTAACGACCTGTCAACCTAACGACCTGACGACTTAATTATGATACATGCACGTGTTTATCAAACTAATGGGATTTTTTTTTTAAACGTTGCCCCACCATAGGAATTCCTGCTGTATTATGGGTGCCTTTAAAAACATTTAAACTCACATACACGAAGAGCCAGACCCGGAACAATTACTTGTAGGTCATATAAATATTTGTTCCGTGCGGGAATCGACCCCGCGACACGCAGCGCAGCAGTCAATCACTTAACCACTACGCCAACCGTGCCGACATACACTCAAGACAACGATATGTTGCGCCGACCCCAATAAAATTGGGATAAAAGTAAAGAGAATGATTATACAGGAACGCAGACATTCATTACTTCACTCAAAACGAAAAACTTCGCAGGCAATGGGAAATTGCTACTGAAGTTTGCGGGTGACAACCTCAGGACAAGTTTCTTCTCACTAGGACAACTGTACGTCGCTCGCTCCCGCGTCGCCAGCCCTGACTATGCATATGTTGGGCTGCTGAGGCCAAAAATACATACGCAGGACGTAGCATACAGTAAAGTTTTATAAAAATGAGGCTGTTATTTAAGTATATAGTACGTGAACGAAGCCGCCGGCAGAAGCTAGTAATTAATACATCTCTCTAATTTAGAATTGGCCTCAAATGTCACGATTTCATGAATGTTTGGAGACATAGGTGGAAGCACAGAACTGATAAAAGAGTATCTGTTCTGTGGGTGGAAGGTATTCTACCTGTCTCTTCTAAGGCTACGGACACGAAGTCAGCGGGTGGGAGACGGTGGCGGCAGCGGCGCGGGGAGCGTCAGTCTAGCGGTGCCCGCGCGTCTGCATTGACGTTACGCAGAAAGTATCAAAAAGATGTTGTTGTCGCTATTTAGACATTTCGTTCGTGAAAAAGACACTAATTTCTCATAACACAACACTACGCCGCTCTAGCGCCGCGCGATCTGCCCGCTGGCTTCGAGACCGGCGGGGTAGTTGCGTTACACACTATCAGTAGTAATGGGTTTCATTTTGACAGTTCAACAACATTCATTGTGTTGTTTATGTTGTTGAGCAGACACATTTTTCGAACATATGGAGCAATGTATTAGCAATATCCTTCAAAATGATTCAGATTGTGATTGATAGTGTGTTAGGCAATTAGGGCGCAGGTCTGCGTTGCCGCGCCGCTCCCCGCGCCGCCGCTGCTCTCGCCCCGCTATCGCTGACTTCGAGACCGAGGCCTTACGCGTATTGGAGGTAAAGTTGTGATCGAAGAGCGGGAGTGAAACTTGAACTTGCAGTTCATAATAATGGCGCCGATTCCCTTGTTCACAAAATAAACTAAATTTAAGTTCAGTGCATCTTTTCATTCTATTTCACTAAAAAAAGGACAGAAGATAAAATAAATATTAGTTTAGTCCTGTCAAATTAGTCAGGCGCCTGAATTAAATTGACGTATTTTTAGGAGGCAATTGTTTAATCACGTCTAAATTTGTGTGTGGAGTATCTTAATTTGACAGGAATAAAGTAATATATTTATCTTCTGTCCTTTTTCTTAATTAAATTTAGTTTAGTTTGTGAACAAGGAAATCGACGCCATTGTAGGTAATTGCCACACACGTGTTAAAGTTTACAGTTAGGTACACTATTTAGCACATGTAACTAATTAAAACTAGTAGAGACAAAATAAACTAATGACTTAAATCTAGTCCATGTCCCGTGACGGTTGGCAAGCAAGACGAGGCACGCTACCTATTGAACGCTATGGATAGCGCCCCGGATCGTAGCTTCCTGACTAACTTATAAATACCTAAAGAAACATAGTACATAATTCACAAATGCACAATCAATACGTGACGCTACACCACCCCCCACGGAGAAGGATGAACCGATTTAACAGAAATCGGAGAGATCCTTGAATTTTACTCGTCTGCCAGACCGAGTGATATATGGCAGTTGGATTGGTGTCTGCGTTTGAAGATGGGTTTTGGTTTTGATATAGGGTGCGTTCCTGATTAATTTACAAATATAGAAAAATAATACAGGTGACGAGGCAACGCTACGTATTCTAGGTGCGTTAAAAAATGAAAAAAAAAATGTGAAAAAAAGTGACGCCACAAATGAGTCATTCAATAGGGCTATTTGAACTAAGAGAGTTGGATTGATGAAGGGCCAAAAGATCCTTGTGGCTCTGTACCTAATACGCTATAATACGCTAAGATAAGACAATCATCTGAGGTAGGCAGATACCGGTATGTTTCTCTTAAAACAGATCGTGTTGGTGTTGGCCCTATAGTAAAAGTTGTTTATTTTCGTAAGTAAGTATTAATAAAAATAGCCTTTATTCCACAATCATACAAAACATGAATTTAAAAGTAAACTATAACGTAAGTATAAATTATCATAATAAACTTAAATACTTACATTCATTATATTGAAACCCACCGGTATTGAAATTGTTTTGCGGTTCCGCAAAGGACTTCCCTACAGCTTGCCACCCCTTCCAATTATGGGTCAGCCTTCTCCAAAGAACACCAGCTATTTTGTGAATACCGTCTTCCCTTCTAAGATGGTGCCTCCCTTCTTTTCTTTTATTTTGTCTTGAACATCACTTGGGTACATCCTGCTAATCATTTAGGTAAGACCTGCCCACCTCCAATTCAGTTTTCTTATGCAGTATGTTAGATATAAGTATCTAGGTACATCTTTAATTTTAGTTTGTTTTCGTAATGTCTCTAGTTTCGTAGTGTTTTTAGTTTAGTTTCATAAAAATGTACTACAGTCCCTTACAGTATTGTCCTTCGTTTAAGGAGGATGCGGAGTAGCCCACGAAATTTTAATTTTCTAAAACTTTTTGCAATTCCTGCATGATGATCAAAATATTATATGCGACTGTAACATATACATATGTGTTAACTGAATTAAAATCGTCATTAAAACTGAGTCTCAAGTTAAAATTGACCTAAAATATCACGATTTCATGAAACAGTCATTCAATAGGATCACTTGAACTTACTTAGAGAGTTGTGAGAAAAAAAAAAAAAAAATTTAGAGTACCTCCAGTAGGTACACGTAGTGGGGATGTTTTTTTTCTCGTCTACCCCGTGGTGGTACCGTTGGATAGGTCTTTCAAAAATATTGCGGGTTTCTGAAAACAATTTTTCGATTCAGGGTGCTAATTTTTGTTAGTCAAGCCCCCCCCCCCCCCATTCCAACTACGGAATCCTTCATTGTGCGTGGTCCGACACTCACGTGGCCAGTTTTTTTTTAAATATATGACCTGCAAATTGCAAAAACGTAACCACATTTTAATTTCGCGGGCTAACCTGTGCGTGCACTTATGTATACCGAATTAACAACAATCGAGCTAATGGTTTATTTTATATTGTTCTGCGTTTGCAACCTTAAAGTAAATACTCATTATCTAATCCGAGTGTTGATAGAACAAGTTCAACTCCTAGACCAGCAAGGACTATCAGGCTACGAGATAAGTACGAGAAAATGTTAGTAGTATGGGCGAAAAAATCACCTCACCAACAAAACGTCTGAGATAATTTGAATAAAAGTAACACGTGGACCTAATATTTTAAAAGAACCAACCTATTTAAAGTAGTTATTCCCGTTTAGGAGAATGGAGCCCCCAAGCGGTGTTCAGTACAAGACTCCTAAACTAGGAGGGTGTAAGCCATAGAGAATATTAATAGTCTTTGGTGTAAGCAAATCATTATTTTGCACAAGCTGCAGCAGTCAATTTAGGGGAAAAATCATTGAGCTGATGAAGGTTTTCCAATATGGATTCAATTCGTGTTATTTTGAATAAGTGTATACAAAAAGCTTATCAAATATGTAGGTGGTACGTAGCTAAGTTCGCTATTGGAGGACCACTGTAAGAAGGTACTAGGTAGAAGGTATTAGGCCCTTCTGCTGATCAAACATTTGCCTGTGGGTAAAAAGAGACAGCTAGACTTAACACCTCTCAATGAAAGATTCAAACTCAAAGATCAATTTTGCCCTGTTTCGGAGGTAGATACTATACAGGGTCAAATCAAATCAGCTAACGGAACTTCAGATATGTGATGGGTTTTGATATTTAAACGCGATAAAACAAAAGTTTTTCTAAATTCAAACTTCGAGTGACTACAGCTGATTACGGGGTCAACGGCCGCGGGTAGTCTAGTTACTTAAAATTATGTGTTTCGAAAATCGTTTATTTTTTAATTTATAGTATTTAGATATTCATAGGTACTCATTACGTCTTTGAAGCAAATTGAATTTGACACAGTAAGTATATTCTTTACTGTAGTTTATGTATTCTATAGTGCTATCAGTTTCATATCTTGAAACACTGCATTTATGAACACGTTTTTTTTACGATTCCCCGCATTATTTATTTATTTTATTATTTATGTACACACAGTAAACAACATTTATGGATATGACATAATTATAATTTGAGTACAAAGGTACTGGTTATTTCTTAAGAAATTTCCTCCAGCAGACCTGCGAAAGGAGAAGTGAAAATGAAATGTAGACAATAGTGTGTGAGAACATGAAGAGAAAAATATGAATGTGTGAAGTCTAAAACTAACATATTAACTAACATATTATCTTGCTCGTGTGCATTTTATTTTTGTGTACTGACATTTTGTTGCACAACAATAATCCCGAGATGGGAACGAGTTGACAAATTGATAACTTTATAATTAGTGGTTACAGTGCGGTGGTCTAATTTGAGTATGGCATGTGGTGCGATGAGTCCGTAACACCGCGGGAACAGTCCACTCGGAGAATCCCAGACGGACACCAAATGTTAATACAGTTCCGGCCGTGCACACGGATATTAAGCCTTTCATTATCAAAACATTAGTATGTATGTATTGGGTTGGCACAAAAGTAATGAGACACTAAACAAAACTCTATATATTTCCTTTTTCAGGTTAATTGTTTTCGATAAGTTTCTAGAATGTTGTAGAACATTCTAGGTACTTGTGATGTGGGGGTATATAATATAAAGCCGCCCTCGCGATCGGTTAATAAATTAATCAGTTTGAAGAAAAATCGACGAGCGACAAGTTCAAACATTATACTTACATATACGAGTACTTGTTAGGCCACAGTGCGCGGGCTGCGGCTGATAATATCAACACTGCATTGGGCGCTGGAAGTACAAGCCATTCGACGGTGTCCCGATGGTTTGACCGTTTTAAATCAGGAGACAGGAGCCTTGAAAGTCAGCCACGCTCAGGACGACCACCCGCAGTGAATGATGACGATTTACGCAGCGGACTGCAGTCGAATCCGGATGCTGTGACTCGTGAATTAGCGGAAGCACTTAACTGCAGTTACCACGCCGTGGAATACCTTCTGCATGAGCTTTGCTATTTCTGGGACGCGCAAGGCATGCTGTTTTCTGAACTATTACACAATGAAACTATAAACGCGGACAAATATTCAACCCAGTAGTTAGGTTTGTCCATCAGGAATTTCATGGATGGCAACAGGCTTGTCCCCTAATCATAACTGCTGAAATGTTGGTGTACCATATGTACATTTCTGCCTAATCCTTCGGGAAATGCAGGCGTGATGATAAGTTATGTAAGGGCAATTTAACGCGTTCCGACCGTATACAACGTGTAACGTTAAATGCGCAAAACCTGAAAATAGTTTGATCAGAATAACGAGCAGAATAATTAATTGAACCAATTTTTAATATAAGTCACATTTTTCAAAATCTCTTCATTAAAAACGTTGCCGTGTCTATTTATTAATAGGTCAAGCAAGCCAATGTCAGCGCGGCACAGCGGCCCGGTGACGACTCCTCCCTCAGTAAAGTGTCGTCGCAGACGCAAGAAACGATCAGAATGGCCAGTAAAACTAAAACAGCACATAAAACCTTTACAATTTTTTTAATGACTTATTTTCAATCTGTAATAGGTCAATTGAATTAAAAATCAGTTGGGGTGTCTGAGGTTTTGCGCATTTAACGTTACACGTTGTATTATACCTCAGTATGGGTTGTTTTTGCACGTGGTAATCCTCATGGGTGTCCTCTGAGCTGCAACGGGCGGCGGCATCTGTAAGACTCTTACTAACTAAAATCAAACGGTGTTCTTCAACTACTTTTGACCGGGCCGCTGCGCGCTGCGTTTCTTATACTGTGGCACTTGCGCAATGACGCGTGAGGTATAAAGGTACCTAGAGGAACTTAAGTATACTGTCTTTCCCACCCAAAAGCAGACTGGAGTAGGAAATAACTAGAAGGTATTATGGTTGTTACATGGTTAGTCCAAACTCAAATGATCGTATCTACATACCTATTCTATTTTGGGGGTAAATAAAGCCATAGTCAAACGCTAAATCTAAACAAAACTTTTTAAGCTGTAAATAGGCCGTTTAGTTTAATCTTCATGATTGTAATGTTATTAATATTGTCTACGTGTTAATTTGACAGCAGACTTTGACACTTTGAATTGAATTCTGAGAAATGATATTTGTTACAATATAATTAAGTGAACTGTTGTTTTTTTGTAGTCACAATCAACCATGAAGTTAGGAAAAAAACAAATTGAGCTGTTTGCAGCATTCACTTCGTCAGCGGTAGTGTATGGCATGGGTTCATTTGTGTCTCTGGTATACATTACCGAATGGAAGGCTGTTTGCAAATACATTCCGTTTTATAATGGAATAGAAAAGTTCCAAGATCCCAAACCAAAAAAAGATTAAAAATAATTTTGTCTATTTACCTAAACATTAAAATAATATTTCAAAAAGTACATGACAGGTGATCACGCTATAATGTTATAAAAAAGCTAGTTATTCAAATGAAGAGAGGGCAAGCTAAGAGCACGCGCCGAAAATAACACAATAGTAATCTGGAAAAAGAATGGAATTATAATAATGACTGGTGTTGGCATCAGGTGTGCTCGGATTTGTAATAAAATGTCAACCGGATCGTGCGCAGCCGGCGCTGGCGCATGCGCAGCTGTCGGCCCTCCTCTGGCCTCCGCTGAGGTGTGCCCTCCGAATAAACATTACCTCTTTGTAATGTATTGTAATATTGTTTTGTACTGTATTCAACGATTTATTTTAATGGAATAGTGAAATAAAAAATGTAACTATAATCAGTGCTTGTAATCTAATTTCTAGACACGTTCCATGCAAATTTTAAAATTCTTTCATATTCACGTTAGTGTCTCAAAATGTATAAATGTAGGCAAAATAATATTACATATAAAGGAAGGTGACTACTGTAAAATTGTGTCCTGTACTAGATAAAAGGCTTATATTTTTACTAAGATAACAGGATTTTTTGACGTACGTTTTTGGCGTACGCTTCGCCTACGCCACACCTACGTAGGCCTACACCACACATACGCAGGCCTACGCCGCACCTACGCAGGCCTACGCCATACATACGCAGGCCTACACCGCACCTACGCAGGCCTACACCACACATACGCAGGCCTACGCCGCACCGACGCAGGCCTACGCCATACATACGCAGGCCTACGCCGCACCTACGCAGGCCTACGCCGCACCTACGCAGGCCTACGCCGCACCTACGCAGGCCTACACCACACATACGCAGGCCTACGCCGCACCTACGCAGGCCTGCACCACACATACGCAGGCCTACGCTGCACCGACGTAGGCCTACGCCATACATACGCAAGCGTACGCCGCATCTACGCAGGCCTACACCATACTTACGCAGGCCTACGCCGCACCTACGCAGGCCTGCACCACACATACGCAGGCCTATGCCGCACCTACGTAGGCCTACGCCGCACCTACGCAGGCCTACACCACACATACGCATGCCTACGCGGCCCCTACGCAGGCCTGCACCACACATACGCAGGCCTACGCCGCACCTACGCAGGCCTACGCCATACATACGCAGGCCTACGCTGCACCTACGCAGGCCTGCACCACACATACGCAGGCCTACGCCACACCTACGCAGGCCTACGCCATACATACGCAGGCCTACGCCGCACCTACGCAGGCCTGCACCACACATACGCAGGCCTACGCCGCACCTACGCAGGCCTACGCCATAATTACGCAGGCCTAAGCCGCACCTACGCAGGCCAGCACCACATATACGCAGGCCTACGCTGCACCTACGCAGGCCTACGCCGCACCTACGCAGGCCTACACCAAACATACGCAGGCCTACGCCGCACCTACGCAGGCCTACGCCGCACCTACGCAGGCCTACGCCATACATACGCAGGCCTACACCGCACCTACGCAGGCCTACACCACACATACGCAGGCCTACGCCGCACCTACGCAGGCCTACACCACACATACGCAGGCCTACGCCGCACCTACGCAGCCCTACGGCATAAATACGCAGGCCTACGCCGCACCTACGCAGGCCTACACCGCACCTACGCAGGCCTACGCCATACATACGCAGGCCTACGCCGCACCTACGTAGGCCTACGCCACACCTACGCTTGCCTACACCGCGCCTCCCCTGGCCTACACCGCGCCTAGACAGCGGCAAAGCTTAAGCTGGACAAAGGCCCAGTGCGCAGATAGTCTTAAAATACTCAGAACCAATTTTTGGAGATTTAATGTTCCTTATCAGACTCCATTAAAGCTTGTGTTTCTAGATTGCTTCAATCTTCTCAAATAAATATTTCGGTTATTTTCAATATTTCAAAATATTTAGCTGGGTAATTTATTTACGTTTTTTATAAAGCATTTTAGACTGGCGTATCTCAGGGTATATTTAAATATTGGGGGTATATTTATCAGGATCCCTTGATATACTACTAATTTAGCACATTTTTCTACATGGTACATTCTTTTTATTGAAACTACTTAAGAGGTATTTTTTATAAGTACAGCAAAAGCTCTGTATCTGAGAGAGCTTTTTAACATAAACTGGATCGTACTATGAATAAGACCCAGACGCGTCAAGGACCAAGGGCCACAATAGGGAGATCAAAAGTGGGGTGAGGTGCGGTGTGGAGCCGCGTTCCGACACAGCCCTATTTACTTTGTCTGTAGGCCGCTCCAAGAGCGGCTGTGTACTGTATGTACGGTGCGCGTGCGTTCGCTTCAGTCGAGTTACGAACCCATTTGTAAACAAACTTGTTAACGTTACGCGGAATTTGGAAAAATCTGCCGCGTTTGCTATAGAACAATTTGTGGACATTAAAGTGTTGATTGAGTTGTGCAAGCAATGGATTTGTCCTGTGGAGAAAACATGCAGACTTCTGGAAACAACAATGGAAGTGGAAGGATGGTCGACATGTGCGTTGCAGGTCCTGATCGGGCTTTGGACCGCGACCCTCGGCTGCTCCTCAACCTGCTGGCTCTGGAGAGGGCACACGCTCTTCACACGGATTACTTCCAAAATGTACAGATTGATATCCAGCCCTTCATGCGGAAGGTAGTCACCACCTGGATGTTGGAGGTAAGTTATAATACCACATGTTATTACTATCCCATATGTTTCATAATTTTCCGCGTTTATAAACAAATCAGAACATTACCAATACCGGTATAATAATTTAAATTGTGTCATTTGACTATCGGGTCGCTGCTACCAGCTGATTGAGTGAATGACCTGAATATCTAAGTAAGTATAGTATTTATGTGCGTCGTGGCTCCAATTTATATTATGAGAAAGTACCTATCATATCATTATCTCCAGGAATGGAAGAATAATTAAAACAGTTATTTTTTGTAAGGATGTCGGTATTAGGGAGAAATATATAAAATTAGAGGTTTTCAAGATTCTATGTCGTGGGTAGGCTGAAAACAAAATGTTCTATTGACTATCTATTACAATTTGCATAAGTACACTAACTTATATTAAAGCATAAATGTAATTAATAAGTAAATAGGTAAATTATGATGGCATGTGGGGTTTTATGGGTTTATACCCATAATATTTTGGGTATCATGTTATCAAGTAATGGTACCTATAATTGTTTATCTAATGTAAACTTTTAAAGGGGTGAATGCACGTCTAGTTACAACAAAAGGACATATTTTAAATGTTCATGAACCTTACAACATAAATGTGGTTCGTTGTAAAGATGATTTTGTAATACTATAGAATCGTTTCTGGAGTTCCTCCGGCGTCTTCTAATTTACGCACCAAAGACAATGACCCCATCCCGTCACTCGCTGCACTGTGACGTAACTGCGTGAGCCTAATCTATCGTACAACACCAAGAAGCACACAATTGTTGTATTATTTCAAAAAAAAAAAAAAAAAATTGGTTTCGTGAGGCATTTTTTATAATGATGTTCTTTTTTGTATGTCCTCCTGTCTAATTTAGCTTAATATTTCCTTCACAGGTATGCGAGGAGCAACAGTGCGAGGAGCAGGTGTTTCCCCTGGCAGTGAGCTACATGGACCGGTTCCTGGCACAGCGAGCCATCTCACGGCAGCAGCTGCAACTCCTTGCCGTCACCTCCATGCTGCTCGCCTCCAAGTTCCGCCAGTGCCACCCCCTGTCTGTGGACCTACTTTGTGCTTACACCGATAACTCTGTGTACCCACAAGAAGTCAGGGTAAGCATCCTTCGTTTTATTATAGATTTTATAAAGGTTTTTCTTTAAGAAGCACTTGTCGACATCACTAGCACGGGGCTGACCCTAGTTGGTACTAACCTATGACTATACGGGGTGTCCGGAAAGTCATGGATTACCTTTTACCTGTTGATGGGCCACATTGGGATCTACCAATAAAAAAAAATGACCATGGTAAAAGTCTCACGGTCTCCGAGTTTTTTGATGTTTAGTGAAATTTTGGAAAATCTCTACCTTTGATCAGTTTTTTCCGTGCCATTTCTACGAATGAAAACTTTTTCGAGTACAGGTTTTTTTTATTTTCATCTTGAATCATCCTACTATCGATTGAATACAAGAAAGTTACAGATATCATCTTTTAAATAACTAAAATTTAGGTTCAAACTTAAAATTTT
Source organism: Eremobia ochroleuca (assembly GCA_949629135.1). NCBI lineage: Eukaryota > Metazoa > Arthropoda > Insecta > Lepidoptera > Noctuidae > Eremobia > Eremobia ochroleuca. Next base: position 11,131,810 of record OX451392.1, read on the forward strand.
CACCAAAAAAATTTTACCTTATTTTTGATCGCTCCTATTGAAAAAAAAAATATTGAAGGTAATTTTTTTTTAATTGGTAGATCTCAATGTGGCCCATCAGTAGGATAAAGGTAATCCATGACTTTTCGGACACCCCGTATGTAAAATATTACTTAGCACAATACTTGACCTACCTCAAAAACACAGCTCTCTATCAAGCATCAGGAAACTTCAGTTGATTCGCCCTGATTCAGACATCTTAGATTTTATCATGTCATGCAGTGTGATACAGGTGTAATTTCCTTCGTCTAACACAATCTTGCATAAAAAATCCAAGTAGCTCTATCGCCTTCAACGTCCGGCACCATACATCCTGTGACAAAACTTAATTGTTGTTTTGATTCCACTGTGAATGAACTTCGATTAGTCGAGTCAAATGTCACTCCTTCACCCCAAAGCGACATTTCCTTACAACATGCCAGTTTCCGGCAATTACACCTTCCTCGAGAAAGTCAAGAGGGCTTATAAGACTGTCACCCTTCTTATGTAGCCACAGCCTGTGACGAAGTAAGGCACCGAATCGGTCGCTCACTTGCTTCCGACGGAAATGTGGGCTAAAAGATACGATATATGGCCAGTCAAATTAGAACTAATTTAAGTAGCAGTCATTTTACGTCTTTGATGAGATGAGGTTGTTGTACTCGTTATTTTTGGTTGATAAAGTTCGAGGTATGAAGGGCTATTCACGGGCTGTTCCAAATATTGACGCATCAAAACAGCCACTTGAAATGTGGTATTGAATAAATTCCCACAGCTAACCATAATGACAAAATTGTCATAATCGTTCACACCCGCACAGACAGGTGCGATTCGTAGTCTCTCATGAGCTTGCACTTTGTAATCAATTTTGACTTTGTCACTTTATTCACACGCTTGACTATGCAATGTCAATGTGCCCTTTATAGTACATCTATCATGTAATAATTGATGCTACTCCAAGAGAAATGCGGTGCGACAAGAAATACGTATGTAAACTAGAGAGGAAGCCCGGGTGCACTTATGTTTTTGAATAAATTCCTCCATAATCTTCTTGATTCCTGACCTCTTTCCTGTTAAAATAACTAATATGCACCATATGCTATAGTTACATATAATTTGGACACCGTGAGAACATGTTTGGCCTCTCTTTCAGTGCGTATGACACCGTGGAATGCTTCGTATTTCCTTGCTATTAATTCGTGCGATGATCGCGATATGCCTGCAACGCGCATACTTAATGCTGTCATATGGTGCGGGCCGATCCTACTTTCCCATACTTAGGGACTATTACTTAAATATTCACCAATGCCTTCATTAAAATGCTATGCATATCGTATAACTTTAATGACAATATGAATGCGAGAATTAGTAGTGTATGAATATTTCGATATCATTTCTAAATAGATGTGAAGTGAGTCAAGTCCGATTTTTTTACCAAATAAGTACATAAATGATTTCCATATTACTTCAAGATGTTGCTTTTCTTAGAGCATTTATTCTTAAAGACATTATTGTTGTAACATCTTGAATATGCATGGCTACATAAATCATGGTTATCTGTCTGTTAGTACGGTTTAATGAACTCAAATCTCACTAAAGACGTTCGTAGCATGAATGGCGTTCACCCTGTCTTTATCTAAATTAGTACATTTGTTGTTGTGAGTGTAAACAAGGAATCGTTTCATCGCCCTTATTAGTTCTCTGGCTATGTGAAAAATATCGCTAGCGAAGGGTTCTATTGTCCCTTATATTTTCTTATGACATTTCTACTTTAATTGAAACGTGATTCGCTACTTTTTGCGGTTTCCGGCTAACCCATCAAGTATGACGGTTACGTATCAACTGTTAAGAATAGGTCGCACATCCCTTCCCTTAAATACACAGGGAATTTGTTTTAAATGTAAGAAAGTATACTGTTATTCACACGGGGTCGTGCCCTTTAGGGATAATTATATTCAAAAGCGAAACGACCGTCGCTTATATTGCATTTTTTTTTATAGCAATGGGAACTAATGCTCCTTCAACGATTGAACTGGCAGTTGTCAATTGCAACGGCGTTTGACTTCGTGGAGCCGTTCCTGGCGAGAGTGCCGTGGGGCCGCGCCAACCCGCTGGTCAGGACACACGCGCTCACACTCACCTCAGTATGCTATACCGGTACGTACCTAAACAATCTTTATTACTTACAGGTTTTACGTGCGTACATATTTTAGTAACAATAAATCTCCCGCGAAACTTGGCCAACATGCGGGTCGAGTTCACTTCCTACAATGATAGTAATTAAGTTTAATCGATAAATGCCGTTCGGAGTCAATTTTTTTTTTCACTAATTTGTTCAGGTTTTAGCTAAATGATTATATCTGAGGCCCCTTTGTTTTGGAATGTGATTGTCGGCTGGTGGTCGGGGTGTAGCGATGTAACATAGGGTGCAGGCTGCACGCGTGTATCGGAACGCGCACATGCCGTTTGCGCCGTGATAACGCGCACACCTTGCGCCTGCGCACCCCTCAGCCACTGACCCTCTCGCACTCCCATTGTAAATACACAAATGACCTCACTACATTTTTAAATTTCAAATTATGCCATTACATTCAATACATACTACGATATTAAATGGTAAACCTGTTTGCGTATTAATCCTTAGTATAGTAAAAAATCTATAAAAAGGACTCGTGGCTGGCGATTTATGTATCTCTGCCTACCTTTTTACAATTGAAATGTTGTATACTTAGGTACTTTATTTAATAGCTGTAAAGTCGTAAAGTGACAAGGGAGTACGATCATTTTATTGATACAAATACCGCCCAATTTAAATTAAATTAGTGGTTAGTTTAGGTAGTCATTTGACACTTCAATAGGACAAGAATTTTATGAGCCGATGCTCTGAATGAATTTACAACTCGATTTATATGAGTAGTCGTATACTGCAGCTTTGTAGATGCTTCTGTATATAATAAGTACATAGGTCCATGACTAGTTTAATGTACTGTGAACGTTCATAGTGCCGTCCGTAGACGTTAACCACCAATGACCCCCTGACATTACCTCCCTACGAGGGTTGCGCTTTTCCGATCACTGAACACAATAAAAACTTGTGGAAATTACTAATTCATATTAAGTTCGTTGCTTGGCTAAACACCTGACCTTTATTTAACACCTTCGTTATGGTTTTTAATTTATAAAAAAATGCAATAATAATAAATAAATATATTTCCGGTTGCTATTTACGAGCAAGTTAATGAAAACAATATAGAATTTACAAATTTGCAGCCACAAAGTCATCCTAGTAGCTTAACCCTTAAATGCATGATTTATTATATCGTATTGCAAAAAAATGCTATTGTATATGTATTTATCTATAATAAATATATTATAATTATATAATAATATCAATATTCATAGAGTAAATATATTGTTTTGACAAAGAGAGGTGCGTTCGGAAACTCACAGCTATCACATTCTTAAAAAAATTAAATGACGTACTTTGTTGCCATATGGCAACATTATGCATTTAAGGGTTAACCTAGTAAAGTATAGTTTAGTTTTATAATTAAATAAAATAATAAATATATTTTGTAGGGATGCCTCGATACGCCTTTTTGCCGATACCGATACTCTTATAAAAATAATGTTTTTATAAGAGTATCGGTATCGGTATCGTATCGGTAAAAAGGCGTATCGAGGCATCCCTAATATTTTGTAGCTAGCCTGTCCATTGCCATCCAAATCACAATCTACAAACAAAACAACTATTAAAAACACTTACTTATTTCTAGTCTGATCCCGTTGGTGAAACACGAATATAATAAAATTAGATAATCATCGTCATTGTACGGGTTGTAGTAGTTAACACCGTACACCGATTTGTCGTGAAGCTTGGTAAGTTCTGATAGTATAGAGAAACACGTTCCACTGAGATGCACTTTGTAGTTAAGTTTATAGAAAGTAACAGTACTAAAGTGGAAGTCGATTATTTCTCAGTTGTTGATGGTTACCCACATATAAGTTCACTATATTTTAATTCGTTAGTCATGTCTTTTTATTATGCTAAATTAGACGCGAAATCGTTGATCTAAAGTAGGTTACAGAGTAAGCAGAAATATGTACGCCGATGAGACCGTACAATCATTATCATCATCATCATCTGCCTAGCCTTTTCCCAACTATGTTGGGATAAATAATAAAATAAAATAAAAATAAATAATATAATAAAATCAGATTTCGTTAACTACTTTAATGACTCGTTAAACTCGCACTAAACTGAAAAAAAAATATTGTGATAGTTAACCCTGTCCGCCCCTATGGTCCATCGAATCCTGATAACAGTTATTTATATCCACCACTCGCTCACCGTCTGTCACCCTCCATTGCTCCATTGACTTTACTTTTGGAGTTTTCTAGGCTTCATCTGTTGTTTCATGAAATTGGGCCCTTAGTAAAGACAATACCTATATTGTAAATAGCATTGATTTTGGATCTGAACAAAACTTTGTGTTTCTAGGAAAGAACAACCACTTCTTTAAGTCAATCGATGCTAATGTTATGTTAGTTCTTTTAACCCTACAGCGCATGATTTTTCTTATCGGCTTAAAAAAATACATTAACCTGCAAATATGATGCCATTTCTCGAAGAAATATGTATTTAGCAAAATCATAACTCAATAGAAACGTATGTTTTTGTGCATGGCACATCATGCATTATAATGTTAATCTGTGTTACGTAGTATCAATGAAATTACAAGATTACACGTAAAATGACAAATATGAACATGAACTTACTTCTACTAATTATTTAGACCCTGAAAATTCTATCATTTTAATTTTATCATTTTTTTGCGATTATTATACGCCGCTCGTTAATCGTATTCAAGGTACCTACCGATTTGAAGAAAACATAAATAAATTATTATTCAGATCTACCTAAAACATATGGTACTAAATTCGAAACTCAAATACATTATAGTTAATCTTGTCAACACTAGATCACGCTACTTGGATCGATTTTTAAAATATAGGACATTTTTCATTATATCCCATATGTGGGACACTATGCGCTGCAGGGTTAAAATATGAAATAAAGTGTAAGAAGCTGGAGCGTTAATAATGAAGTAGGATACCGTTAAGCGAATTAATTGTGTTAGGGCCCTTTCCCACGGCAAGATCCCGTTTTTTGCAGGTATGGTTTTTTGCAGGATCCCGTTTAGTAGTGTACGTGTTTAAATATACATATTCACACAAGCATCCTCTTTTCCAGATACTGCAAGCAAGATGCATGTGTGAATACATATATTTAAACACGTACACTACTAAACGGGATCTTGCAAAAAACCGTACCTGCAAAAAACAAGATCTTGCCGTGGGAAAGGGCCCTAACTTATACGCTGGCAAGGCGAACTTGAAAGTACAGCTTACTCATAACGGAAAAGCTTTGACATGAGAGCTTTTTAAGCTACAGCGTGTTCGCTATTGTGCGTATATTTGTGTAAATACACCAGGTCAACTATCAGTTGCATCTATTAAGTATTATTGTAAACAGAAAAGTTTCGTGTAGCGGGGCGTCAAGTTTTGTCGGTGTCGCCGGAAGTAGCATAATTGCCGGTAACTGATCGTGCATTACTCGAGGTGTGAAAGGGTTAATAACATTACTTGACCCCTAAACTTCCTTCATCTTCTTTTATTAGCTATTTTAATTACTATGATCATAATTACTCATATTTGGGACCACTAAACAGTTTACGCAATATTCGAAATTGGATCCCATTCAAATGTAAAGTCTTGCCAACCGTAAAATTTCTGTAGACTACATGTTATTATTATTGCAGGCAATATAAGTTGTGTAGAGCACAACATGTGCATGACCGAACTAATTTCTTGGCTTAGTATCACGGTTACGGTGACTTATGAGACTAGTCGGCGCGTACGCAGGGGAGCGCTTGGCGACCGCGCCAGCTGACTCGGGGACAATACACGAAGACGTCCGGCGGCAATTGTTCCGCGCCCGAATCCCTGTCCCAGTCTCGACAAAAGCTTCGCGACAAAGACCCGTCTCGGCGCGCACCTGGCGGCGTACCACCCTATCTAACCCGATAAGCCGTATATCTCCTCCAAGCACAATCTTACTGTATTACCTTGCGAGATGCGAGCTTCCGTTTTCAACATCCGATCCAAGATCAAATAGGCGGGTACATTTTTGAAGCCTCCTTTTCTTTGACATTCGATTCTGTAGTCAGTAAAACGGAAACAATAAATTATAAACTGTTAGTAAAATTCATTCGATTAAATGGTAGGATTAAAAAACAATCATTGACTAAACCTGGCTTTTGAATAAGACATTAAATCTCTAATAATATTCGCCATAAAATGATCACAACCAGTTTAACGCACAATTAGACTAACTATTTGCAACCCCTGCGTTTTTGCATTCTATTTGTGTTAGGTTAGGATTCTCTATTGGGGTGAGACTGACAGGTTTCTCAAACGGAACTTAACGGTCCTCGATGTCTGTTGAGTGTACGGTCTATGTCAATGGAGTGTTGGTAATTAGAAGGGTAAGAGGCGAGGGTGTAAAGTCTTCGGGTCGCTAGCAGTCGCGTGGGCCGGCTCAGCAGATGTCGGCACGCCAACTGACAGGCAACCTGTCGCGCAACGGATCGTGACGCACCGCTGCTCATGCTGACCAGATCAGACCTGATACGCGACTCGCAATGGTTTTTGATTTTTAATAAGCTACTGGTCCATAGTAATGTACTACATTAAACAACGACCTTCCTGTTTAATATACATTTCTGACGTGCACCGTTGCATGTTCAAGTATTAAAGTGATTAAATACAAGCGCTAGGTGACATGCACGGAGCTTAGGAAGTGTAACGTCTGCAACGGACCTAAAGTTCATTTCTAGCCTGGTTTCATTGACCTGCCACACACAAGCTAGTGAGCTTGAGGTACCTACATTAATAAAGTGGGCACTTTTTCTGATTAAAATTATAACGCGCTCGCGTGTAGCGATATTGTTTTTCTTCACAGAACAGTTTTTCTTAAGGAATTGCCATGATGTATAGCGTATAAGGACACGGTGGAGGTATGAAGGGTGCATGTTGTAGGTGGGCAGTGACCCTTCGGTAGTGGCATGGTTCGCGGAGGTGCGAGCGGAAGGGTCGCGCCAGGTGTCCTCACATCTGCCGTCTTGGCTGACGTCGTAGTACACCCAAAGCGACTTGAAGTTTATATTGTATTGACTTGTGACGCTCCAGTGCTTACACCGTTAGAAATATGTTAAACATAACGATACTAATATAATGTACGCACATACGAGTACATTAAGTGACGACTGTAAAATACGAATGTTGAATTATTGATTGAGCAATTTCGAACGTTTGAGTGCAAAATTTAATCGACGACAATAGTATTGATTAATCGACATGTGATCAAAGTTACATTTCAAAATCGCACAATAGAGAATGAAACGAAGGAGGGACTTTAGTAGTGAATTGCAGCTGCGCCCTTACCTAGACGACTTAAGATGTAAATTACCATTATTCCCCGTCTATTGTCCCGGAGTAGGTACCACAAAGATGCAGACGGGGACGCAATGCACAAATCGGGCAGCTGTTCGGTTCTCCTTCCTTATTCTCAAACTATTAACAAAAGAGCTCTCACATTGTGCAAAATGTAACGCGACTTTTTTTTCAACCTCGTCGTCGAAGATCGAAACAGTTTCTTTGCCCATATTGTTGCATACAAGCAACATTTTATTTGACTTGACTGGCTTTATTTTTAGACGATGGTCTTGATCTTGGTCAGTCAGTAGGTTATAAGATGTTAATAAAGTACGCCGTAAGTTGGATGGCAGGACTTGAGGACGCTGAGATGCAAGGTGTCCGAGCCACCTGTCCGCACTCCGCGGCAATTATCTCACAACAGATGTGCACGCTCTACCTGCGCCTGCGTCCTCCGTGTGTATAAAAATTTCGATACAAAAACATGTAAACAAGGAACCCGTTTTAAAATCAACCTTATTAATACTCGGAGAACGTGTAGGTAGCATAAGTTTGCATTCTAACAACGCGCTTAATAATATTGAAAAACGATAACCTAGCTAATATTAAATTAATTTTATTTGTCAACAGAGACCGAGTTTCTTCTTGTACCACCATCGTTGATTGCTGCTGCGTGTATCACGGCGGCAGCTCGAGGTCTGCGGGTGCGCATGTCCGTGAGCGACATGTGCGCGCTGACGCGCACGCCGTCCGCCGCCGCCGAGCTGGTGGCGCGCCACGTGGAGCGTGTGCTGGCGCGGGAGACGCAGCCGCAGGAGCCCCGCGCTAGGCACGCGCTCCCATACAAACAGAACACACCAGAGCAGACGCAACTACCAGACACTCCAACAGACGTGCAAGATGTACATTTCTAATGCTAATCAATAATACGTCTTGTTTCTTGGACACAGTTCAATTTGCTTCCAAGGATATGACAACATGTGCCGACTACAAATCCTATAGTATAGAATCTCGTACAAAAATCAACAACCAAAATCAACGATCTCAGTGTTTATGAAAGTATGGATGGCATTGTTACGAACATTTTTTATTGCGTGCACCTGGATTCACAAGAGAAGACCCGCGGAGAAGCAAAAAATGGACCTTTATCGGAAAGAAGCGATGTCAATATTCTTGTACAATATAAGAAAAGTTATGTAGGAGAATTTATTGTTCATTGATCTCAAATTATTTATGTGAAATATCAACATTAAGAGTAGATTAATGTTATTTATTGTAAAATAGATTCATTTACAATGAGTTGCTGAAGGTAACAAAGATATTTTTGTTCGACTGAACATTATAAAATAAACAATTTGTGCTGTTTGATCTCCATTAAGTCCAAATGTTTAGAAAGACTGAAGGAAAATAAAGTCACTTTTTTACATTTAACAAAAAACTAACACCCGCTTATAAATTTATGCATTCTAATTTCAGAACATATCCAATTGCCTAACATATACAAATAAAAAAGAAGAGACAGTGTATAATATATGTATCTATAGTTTTGTGTGTCACTGTGTAACTAACTTGTAAGATCTCATTCAATAGTAAGTTGAAATTAGATAGTCCCTCTTCGTGGAGGGAAGTGTGTTTAGTATTTGCTGATAATGAGTGAAAATGTTAAATGTTGTAATATTTATTTAGGTCGATGTTAAGTTTTAGTAAATTCTAGTCAAGCGTTTTACACATTCCTGTTTTCGACCAAACTTAATGTTTAGATGTATAGAATAAACTTGTATAAGTAAGTATTATCGTTTAAGTAATTAGGATGTTTTATGCAGTTTGTTTGGCAGATAGTTAGCTACAGAAGGCGATAGAATACTCATCACCGAGGCGGCAGGAGTTCTACTGTTAGTAAATATATAGACAATCAAATTTCCTCGCTTGTAATTAGTATGTAACTGTATTTATTGGGTGGCGGGAGTAAGGGAGAGGCTTGCACGGCCACCGCGTAGTACCTAAGTGATAAAGCGGCGGCGTGGAGTCGACGAGCGGAGCGTTACGTTACGCAATGTTAATTATACTAATTGTAATAAATTAATGGGTGAGCTTTCAAGTTTCTCTCTTTATTCCGTCTCGACTCGATGTAACTTTCACATAAGTTTAAAAAACATGGATGTTCATGCAACCACGTAATTTCAAAATTACCTCGAATTGAAATTGGGCAAGCAGCTTACGAATGCTTCAATGATAGGCCTAGCTTTTAATTGTGGCGCATGTATGATATGTATCCCACGTATACTGTGAGTATTTCTACATTTGTAAATATTTTGTCATTTTGTTTGAATTAATTTATTGTTTATTTCTTTAACTTGGTTATAAAGCATTTGATCAGTGTATAAAGAAGTACCTAGAATACACATAAATAATTCTTACTGACCTTGTCTTTTAAGATCCATACTCATTTCTGTCGTTAAAAAAACATGAATCGGGTCCAGAGCCCACCTTAGATGTCGTAGTTTCTTAATTGTAAGTTGGTTAACAACAGACTATAGATAGAAGTGGGTACATAACACCATGACAGGTTTATCTTCCATCTTGAACGTACTCAAAAGATTAATCAATTTTATTATAATTTCTACTTTAAAAAGTTTTAATTATGAGAAAAGTTGATATAAAGTCGCCGGAATGGCTATTGTTCATTTGTATACCTATTTAAGGTTTTGTTTTAACGATCGATCGATGTGTTTAGGTACATAAATATGATTATTATGCCTATGTATAGAAGTGTATGGCGCAGCCTAATTTGTAGGTTGGCTATAATTTAATGTATAGTTTTAAAATAAAAGAAAAACACAAACATTTAAGTATTTTGATTAACCTTAAGTACTTACTTATATTTCATTAAGCACTAGGTTTTGTTTTTGGTGTAGTGCATACCAACATAACTAACCCCGGTACTTAACTTAAAATTAATCAATCATTGATAAGTATAAATTGGAACGCAGTCAGTCAAAAATATGTCAGATTGAAAACATTTTTGTTGACATTTGTGCCAAGATACTTGTATGTTGGTTAATAAAAGTTAACGAATGATTAATTTTAAGTGAAGTCTCTGAGTGCGGCAGTAAGTTACCTACATAATTTAGGGCGGGGCGAGTGGCGAGACATCGATTCTTGTCGACAAATGGTGATAAGCTTATTTCCCATCTTGATAAATCACAAATACATGGAAGATGGGTATAGTTACTGCTATTGTAAGCTGCCTAGGTACCTTGATAGTGTTGTATGCAACTTCTGAATGCTTCTGATAAAAAAAAAACCAACTGAAGCTTATAGCAGAAACTTAGAAAGTAGGTCCCTGCAAATGAATTAAAAATGTCACATTGGCAAGGCAAGTGGCCTGGTTTCGAACCCACAATCTCGTGCATGCTGAAGTGTATGATTTAAAATAAAGAATCTCAAATAGCACTAAAGTCAAATTGCTTTTAAGTTTTATAAGGCTCACCCGAGAGACGTGTCCTTACTGGCGTTGCACACGGGGTTTCTGGGGATGGTCTTTTAAGAAGACACCCTACCCTCTCCCATATGCTGATGCTGATGGTGACCACGGGGGTGGACCACTGGGGTGACCACTGGGGTTTTAGTGAGGTACCAACGACTCCCTCCCCGGTCATATCCTCGTAGACCGGGGCCTTTAGATACTTAATTAAACAAAAAAATAGATACCTACCCAACATGAAAGACTTCTTATTTTTAATAGAAATAAGAAAATCATGGAGCGATTGCAGTAAATCTTAAAAATAAAACACTACTACATATCCATAGATGGCGCCAGTGACCACCAAACATGAAAGCTTCTGAATATTCAACGCTATGACAAACACGTGGGATTAAAAAATAATTCCGTTTCTGCTTTGATTTCCATAATAGGGTAAAGTCTGAAGGACATAATAAGTATACAACAACATATCATTACATATAATTTAAATTTAATATAATTTAAATTTATAGTTAGTTAAATATACTGTAAGTACCTCTAATTAATATACTCTAGTTGTACATCCGTTTTACTAGACACTAAGTAAATCATTGTATAAGACTATACTATATATTAACTTTCTGTAGCTATTTAAACACACCTTTTTTTGTAAAAGTATATGAATAAATTATTATTATTATTATTATTATTATTATACATTTTACCCTTGAAACATTCATATTTCATTTTAATGCAGTTTACTTCAAAACTTTACCTAGAAAAGTTTTAATTTTACAGTAGTAGCGCCCTCTGTCCTGGAACGACGGAAGTGCTAAAGCTCCCTGCTTCCCGTGGGATAAAGTTACCCTACTGATACCGTTACGTGAGTCTGTTTCGTAGCATTGAATTCTACGCTTCAACCATAGATAGCAGCAGCGTCGAAAAAGTTATTTTTATCAGTCATAACCTGTTGATGTTCTTGGTAATCTTCTACAAATATTGTATAGGCGAAAGTGAATTGGTTTGTGTTTATTTTTACAGCTTAGATATTTATTATGTTTGCAAGATTAGACTGCTAGACCGATTTTGATGAAATGCAGAATGGGTAAAATGATCGATCGATCGATCGACCTGGAGACTGTAGTCTATGTAGGGAGTTTGCAAAGAGGACGAGTGAACATTTTTAGGATGTGCCTTTTTGTAATATGTAAAAACCTACTCTTTAACTATGAGATTAATTTGGTCTTAGGTACGCTACGCTACCAATTATGTTGTTAACATTAAGCAAAGGCAAGAGTCGTGGTTCACGTATTCTAGGCGTGTAATTTTATCCTTCTGACGTGAAGTTTTATGTCCACACCTATTTAAATTATAAGTTTTAATTAATTGACAGAATCCCTCAGGATCACACTCTGTGTTATCTCTATATCTGTCATCATCATTTCAGCCCGGAATCACACACGTCTGGGTATAGGCCTCCCCTTTCTTCTGCCATACTAGATTACGTGCGCCCCGCATCCAGGTGTTTCCCGCGACTTTGACGATATCGCCAACCTACCGCGCTTTTGGACTTGCCTGACCTTGGCCACCATTTGGTCACAGGTTTACTCCGTCGGCCATCTATCTCCTCGTCTGACTAGATGTCCTGCCCAACTCCACTTGAGCCGCATAACGTAAACCTGCCTATATCCAACCACCGAACTTCTACGTCGTTTACATTTCTCAATGCACGAAGACTGCAACAAAATTAATTTCAAAAACGGATTTCTGAAGTAAAACGCTTTTAGAATCCCTAAAAACAAGTCTCACAAATTTTTCACATGAGGAATATTTTTAAAAATTCATTATAAATGAAGATTCTCAAGATGGTCGCATAGGTGTATTTCCAACGATGAAGATTCTAACTTCCAATTACCGACCACTACTAAGCCTATTTCCGACCAGCTCAAAATGACTAAAAAATGTAACTTATTTTCAAGTTACCAGATAATCGTAATTTGTAATTTTTTTTTTTAAAGATTAAGATGCATATACAGGGTGAAATTGAAAACAAGCGACAAATCGAAATGGGAGATTGTACTCATCATTATGAACAACTTTTACCATGGGACCAAACCTGAAATTGCGAAAAAAAAAATCAGCTGTTCCCTACATTTTGACGAGTTATGCGAACATAAATGTAGGGAACAGCTGATTTTTTTTCGCGATTTCAGGTTTTATCTCATAGTAAAAGTTGTTTATAATGATGAGTACAATGACCTCTTGAGAGGTTGTTAGTGTTTTACAAATAACCCTGTATATAATATAAAGACACGTTATAAAAAACCTCAACTAGATTATATGATCCAAAAGATAGTTATTAGCAAAAATAAAAAGTGGTGGGAATTAGGAGGGTGGTCGGAGATACCCAGGTTTACGTAAACCCTGTCGCCGAGATTTCAGTGTCACGCACTCGGTCCAATAGGGTTATGCCAAGCATGGCTCGCTCCATGGCCCTTTGTGCTACTCGTATGCGGTGGACAGTCTCCGTTGTGAGCGTCCATATCTCAGCACCTTAGGTTATTTTTAGCAGGACACATTGCTTGTTTGAAAAAGCGGGTTTTTAGGAACTGAGGGATCTTTTTGGGCCGAAAAATATGTTCCAGTTTACCAAATGCCGCCCACCCAAGCTGTATTCTCCTGGAAATCTCTTTGCTGGAATGCTCTTTGTCTTATTGTTTGAAGCGGTTTTCTCCATCGTTTAGAGAATTCACTCCGGTAGGTTTATGTGTTTAATAGATTAATGTTAAACTCAAATACCTATAAAGACTTACAAAGAAATCTCGATGTTTTGTCAAGTTTTAAAATCCGTGCGAAGCAGAGGCGGGTCGCTAGTAATTTATAACTCGGAGTGTGATGACTCTTTACCATAGAGAATATAACCACTAGAGAGCGTATGGGCCGATTTCTTCGAAGCACACGACTCACTACTGCGGGCCGGGGGATGAGGAAGAACGCGCGGCTGCAATTGGTCAGTTCAAGGTCAAGTTGCATCGTTAGGGCTGCTTTACTTCATTAAGAGAAAATAGTCGATATCGATAAAATGGATTTTAACATTATAATAAATACTAAATCAAAATCATAGAAATAATATTTAATCAAAATCAATCAATTAAAAAAAAAAACCCGGAAATGGACTGATCGGCCCCGGTCGGGGACAGAAAGAACTAAAAAATCCCGGAAAATACAAAAAAAAAAAAAAAAAACCGACGAACTGAAAACCGAGGAGGTTCTCAGTTCGTCGGTATTTCTTTTTTGAAGTCGGTTAATAGTAGATAGTTATTTTATTAAAGTATGTGAATTGAATAAAAAATGTATTCATTTTATTTTTCTCGATATCAACTTTCAGCTATTAAAGATAACAGCACTATTTTTTACGATAAACATACAAAAGGAAAGAAAGGGATAGAAGCATTAGAATTGTCTAATACAAGAACGAGACTTTTCCAAAAGACATCAACGCGCGACTCAAAAAGTGTGCTCGTTTACCCAGCCACCATTTTAAATAGACCCCTGCAGTGGCTTATAATCTGATTAAATCAAAAATAATTTTTCGTAATGTTTATGTACCGATGAAAAGTTATGTCATCCTTTTTGTAACTAGATGTCTAAGAATGTTTCCCACACCACTTCACCGCGCATGAAGGCATTTTGATGCGTTATAATTGCATAAACGTTATAAAAAAATTATATTAATTTAGCGTGCACGCAGGTCTAACACTTGGACACAACTAAAATTGCTACTAGTACCGTAGCCTATACATAGGCGACAAAATACTAATAGTTTTCGTGCGTCGGGGCACTGTATACGCAGTCAAGTGGTTATAATAGTCTTTGCTCTTTACTCTCTTAGAAATATACATTACTGTTGATTCTTAAATTAGGTGCCTAATTATTTGATAAATATCTATCTACAGTAGTGTAACAAAAGCAGACCAAGTTAGATTAAAATTAATGAAATGGTTTAGAAATAAATTCAAAATGTATATGAATCTACTTAGTACTTATCATATCATGTCATATTATGAAAAACTATCTGAAAGCCTCATTGTTGGTATCTACAAGCCTGTACACAATTATTTACACCTGGCTATATTTACACACCAACACAGGTACAAAGATTTACCAGGTACTTGATCCCGTTTATGTACGTAGGTTTATCTACAAATTTCCAATTTACACTCGAAAGTCCGATACGACACCGAGTGGCGAGCAAACAAGGAGCGCGCCGCGAGGGTAGTGGGGGGTGAGAGACCTCTGCAAACCCAGGCGTTTGTACGAAAAACCCAGGCGAGCGCTTGGGGCGTTTCGGGGCAAACACGATGTCTCCCGGGAGCCGCTCATTAGTTGTTCAAACACGCCGGCGGCCACTTTGACAAGCAGCGTGGCAGGACCTGCTCCGTCCCGGCAAGGACCAATCTTCCCCTTCACTGATCTAACGCTAACTATAAAGAGCTATCGGGAGTGCAGATAGCAAATACGTGGTTTGTTTTATTAGACAAACGACGGTATCTTTGCATAGGCGTTTACGTAAATCTGGCAGAATTAACAAACTGGTCTACGTAAACTGGTACACATCTTGTATTCCCTTATAAATACATGTTGCTATGGTTGATATTCTGAAAAAAGACCCTGTCATTTAACAAAGAAAGGGTCTTTGGTATAGGTAATTATCTGTAATGATCACAGATTTCCTGAGCATACGTTACCAGATAAGTGTCAAACTATATCTTGAGGCAGTACGGCAGAACATACGTCACTTGATCTTTGTTAATGGCAGCGCCAGCTCGCAATCATGGCGATGGGTGAGGCTCATCAATCACGGGCTCAGGTGCACTACAGCCTCCGCCCCCGCGCGCCGCACCCTCCGGACCCTGCCCTCGTCTGCACTGCACAGTCAAAGGGCCTCGCTCAGAGTCTTCAATTATAGCTGTCGTGGCTACGGAATTGTCTCCTACGTGGTAAACTTTTCGCTATAGATGTTAAGTTATACATGTAATAAAAGTTCCTATGAGGGTGGCATGTTCACTGTGTGATCAAACCCTCGTTAATAAATAAAGATTAAAAAAAATTTTCGCTAGAAGCTTCCTAAGCTAAGAAAACTTTCATATGTCACCGTTGACACCGCGTGACTACATACTTTTACCTAGTATTTTTTACAAACCTACTGATGAGTAGATAAGAAAGAAGTATGTATTACCTAAATAAACCCATGACCTAACATATACGTTATAGCAGCTTTAGGTAGACGATGTATAATTTTGATTTGATTTTGATGAGAAATTTCATCTGATTATTTATTTATTTTTTTGTAACTTTATACCGATGTTACCAATTTATCAATATTAGCGCTTATTAGGTACTAAGTAAGGTAGCTTATTTCTCGGATTCATTATTTTATGCATGTTGTGTTTACCTATAAGTAATTGACGCACTGTTATTTTACTTTTAAAAATGTATTACCTATGTGGTTGTTTTAGTGTAATCAATTGTTGGTGAACCTAATAATAAAAAATAAAAAAAATTACAACGTCTCAATATACTAATAAAAAAGGTAGGTACGCCTATCGGAGAAACTAATCGGGTGGCAGTTTCAATTACAAAATATTTATCATTAATTTGGAACGGTTTGAAATCCTGTAATTTTTCTGAATCATATATTCCTATATCACCAATGAACTTTATATTACGAGTAATTAATGTTTAATTACTTAACCCATTAATTACATTAAATATTGTGCGTATACTCGTTATCTTAAAACATCGAAACTTTTTGGTCATTAATATTAATTAGAACATTTTAGTAGTTTTTGGTACCTAATGGCAGCATGATTACCTACGACAGTAGGAATTTGTTGAAGTTTTATGGTACCTGAAATCCTAAAATACTCTTAAAGCTTCTCGATTCACTAAAAACCTAGGCAGCTTTGAGCTGTATATTCCTACCTGTTTTAACAAGCTATACTTAAACCTATAGAAAGACTTTTTATAATAACTGGTGGCGCTGTAAGTACCCACAATACAATATTTTACAGTAGTTACTTAAAATGTTAGGATCATACGTCAAAATCCTACTGTCCATACGGTTTAAAACAAATGCTGTGTTAGGTAACTCTTTCAGGGGCAGTTTCATATAATTTACAATATACGTGTTTTTATGTTTTTTTCTAGTTATATTTAGTCTAAACAATACTGAAAACATGGTTGAAATAATTATCTGCGCGCTGGTTAGTTACTCTAACCACCTAATTATGAGTGTGATTAGAAACGCAAAATTACATAAATTATTTATCAAATACATGCAACAGATGTCTAAATACGTCTAATAAAACAATCATAGTCATACAATTAATAGACTTGCCTTATATTTGAAAGTTTTTCCGAGCACATTACAAAAAATCCGAAATATGTGGTTAGCGTAGCTAACCACTAACCCTGAAAGTGTTAAAAGTTAAAACTGCCGTATGATCCTAATATTTTACAGTAAATATCGCATCCTTCAACACCGTGTATTAACAAGTGGACTTACGAGTAGAGCAGGTGCAATTGGTTTGTTTTTATCATTCCATGCTTAAAGTTGGCGTGTTTCATATACTTAAAATACAACTTTGGTTTACGAGAAGTGTTATTTTTCCATATCGATGACAAAATCATAAGTGGATTGTATTGTAATAATAGAATTGAGATTAAACAACCAGTTTTTCCATAGCGAAACCGCTCCCGTAACTGCTAGTGAAATAATATCTACCTAATAGTCTCAGCGAGTAAAAACTCTTCCTTGATAAGTTTTGGAGGAAAATTGGACAGTTAGCACACCATATCGCTGTCTGTGAAAGCTAACGCGACTCCTTTCAAAACAAGAAATACCTAATAGTGTGACAGTTATAACTATGTCAGCAACAAAAATGTTAATTAAAAATATCTACAAGTCGAGTGTGGGGACAGTCGCGATGCAGCTCGGCATGTGGCCGGGAGGGCGCAAATCGAATTAGTCGAGGGTAAGTGGAGAATGGCGCACGCACACCACCCATAACTGACGCATTATCAGATTAGATGCCGCGGCCTGTGCCTTGCGATGTGACGTCGGCAGGCGTCCGCAAATACATGCAATGTTTTACCAAGGCTGTTTATCTTACACTGATTACGTGTGTCAAGGTCGAAATTGTATGTACTATGCTAGCTTAACTTTTGGGATTATGATTTTGGATTTAATTTAATTAGGTAAGTGTTTTACAGCACTGTATGTAGGTAGATATTGTATTTTCATCATTGCTATATTTCCTGAGAGGTACATAACAATAACATAATTGTTTGTAGGTAGGCAGTTACCCAGGAACCTACTCTACATACTCTCTCTCAGACTAAAACAGGCATTTAACAAAAATGTTATTCAACAAACAGTATGCTAGAAAAAAAATAAATAACAATACCTACAAATAACCAACACTGAGGCAAAAACAACGAAAAAAGGCACATTCGTCGACAGCGAAGGAGAAAAACTCAGCAGCAGTTGTTGTTTGATTGCAGGTTGCTAAGTGATCACATATTTTACCGCGGAGACTCGTTGTTTTTCATCCCGCGAGACGACAACCTACCCGCTATTTACGTTACCCCTGTCTACGCACTTTGGTTTCTGTGATGATAAAGTGTTACTGGAGTCTTTCATTCAAGATGGGATTGCTGAAAATTATATCGGTATGCTGCCGAATTTGTTGCACAGAAAGAAAAAGTGTTTAATTGTCACATAAACATCTGCATAAAAAGATAAGTTAGCTCGAATACCTACTTGGAGCTGATTTTTCCATCGCCAGATAACTTTTAATCGGGAAAGAAAATTGACGTTTGACAGTTTTTGTATGAAATAACTGTTAAAATTATTCTTCAAATAAAGTTATCTGAGGATTGAAAAGTCAGCCCTTAATAAAACAAAAGAAATATAGGTAAAGACCAAGCACGAAAGAAAATTGTGTGATCGTCGAAGTGCATACAAGTCTATTCTTACTTCTCTGGATCGGGGTGCCCAGTGTATAACACAATAGTTCCAAGAATGGGGAAAGGTTGATTTTCCATAAAGATTTTTTGACTGTAATGCTTAAATAACACATTTTTTTGTATAATATTTAAATGTAATGACTTTGGTTTCAACTCAGCCCATCGCAGTCCACGGTTGGACTGTTGTCCTTCACTTCCACAGCCTTCCGCAGCCTACTTCTGCGAGACGACTGTTTCGCAGAAGGAAACCACCGCGTCCCAGTACTATTCGCTGCCGACCGTAGACTCGAACACGGCCGGCAGCGACAGGTCACTGCCTACTCCTGAGATGAGGGCACGGCGCGGCTCCTCCCAAGCGGCACACTCTGCCAGCGTATGCCGCGCCGTGTCCTCCCGGCAGTTCCAGACGCTACCCAACCCAACTGGCTCCTTCTGTCGGCTAGTTCCTTGTTGTGTCTACCGAGCTGGATGATTTGCTCCCACAACTACGAGAAGCGACACTTCGATGTGGATTGTACTCGGCAAGACGTGTGAATTGGACTTGAATAGAATAGAACAGCATACTCTTTATTATGTACACCATATAAATTACAGACATAAATATGTATATTTTTTTTTTTCACATTCATGTCGTGCCCAACCCGGCGAGAAAGGTTAATGGTTAGTAAGAACAGATAGTCTCACTGTTCCAGCGTCTGTACCATTATGACGATGTCATCAGCAAAGCGAAGATGTGAGATGTATGTGCTCGCCGTTCAAATTCATACCCTGTCTAGTTCTGTCCAGCGTTTGGTAACATTTAATTATACAATTGGTTACATACTCCAATTATTTGTTTTATTGCGTGAAAACTCGGTAATAAATATAACTCAGTTAAATTATTTGTATTTGTGGAGTTTATTTAACTTTCCATTTACGTATAAATGTTTCCTTCGCTACCTTCCACCGTACTTTAAAATCGTTCCTTTTACACGTGTTTGGTCATTTAAAAAAAGTCTTCATGAAAACCACATTAATTCTCTTCTTCTTGTTTTTACTCAGTTTTGAACCCATATTTTTAGTCAGTTTTGAACCCATATTTTTACTCAGTTTTGAACCCATATTTTTACTCAGTTTTTAACACATATTTTTATTCACAAGGAAACCTCGCGAGGTGCACCTCACCGATTTAGTTGCGGCTTTACTATAATAATCTAAATGAAAAATTATGAGATACGTATTTTTTCTTTTTTGCTATCAAACGTTTTAAAGGGGTAAAATCATCCTCAAAGTTCGTACCGCAAAATGATGGTTTGCAGTTTTCACATACCTATTTGTAATAAAATTTCCAAAATGACTTTAACTTTAAAAAGAGCATAAAAAATTATGAAAAATACCTTTATTCACATATTTATAAGAATTGTGGATATACATTTTTTTTTAAATTAAAAATAACTGGTACTCACATATAATAACTGGTATTCAGCTGCATCCGGTTAGACTGGAAGCCGACCCCAACATAGTTGGGAAAAGGCTAGGCAGATGATGAAAAATAACAAAAAAAATCATAACTCAAAAACTATTTATTATTTTTTAATGGGACCATAATTTTTTATGCTCTTTTAATGGTTAAAGTCATTTTCGAAAATTTTTATTACAAATATGTGAAAACTGCAAACCATCATTTTGGGGTACGAACTTTGAGGGTGATTTTCACACCTTTAAAACGTTTGTTAGCAAAAAAAAAATACGTATCTCATCATTTTTCATGTAGATTATTATAGTAAAGCCGCAACTAAATCGGTGAGGGACACCTCGCGAGGTTTCCTTGTCAGTTTTGAACACATATTTTTACTCAGTTTTGAACACATATTTTTAATCAGTTTTGAATACATATTTTAAACAATATACTTATATAGGTTACTAGCTGTTGCCCGCCACTTCCTTGCATGTATTTTGGATTTCATCATTTTTAATACAAATATCTAGGTATGATGATTAGTAGCCTGCGTGCTTCTCCTGCACCCTAATTGCGTAACTCACTTAAAATCATAATGTGTATCATTTTGATGGATACTGCTACACATTGCTTCATATGTTCGATAAGTTTGTCTACTCAACAACGTAATTAACGTAATAAATGTTGTTCAACTGTCAAAATGAAAGCCATTGTTATTGTTAGTGTGTTACGCAACTACCCCGCAGGTCAGGTCCCAGGCTCAAAATTTTCAAATTTCATAAGTATCAGGTATGTGGTTAAGGCGTGAAGAGGTAAAAGACAAACATACAGAGTTGCTTCCGCCAGTATAAAGTAAAAATTGCTTAAAAATTAAAAATAATAATACACATAACTTGCAGACAACAATAGCAGAAAAACTGAGCAAATACACTGAATTAAAACATGAAGTAGCCCGACTTTGGCATCTGCAAAAAGTTATAATAGTACCAATAGTATTGTCTACAACAGGAGTAATACCAAAACAACTTCACCAGTCTCTTAATTCCCTTAGCTTACCTCCAAATACCTACCATCTGCTGCAGAAGGCAGCAATACTCAACACACGCAGACTCGTGAGAAAGTTTCTGCAATGTGAATTAGAAAACCCACATCAAAACACAAATATGCTACCATCTTCTGTGCAATCTTCTGCACGTGACCGCACTTAATCCTACTGATAATCACTTGGCTTAGGCCCGTGTTATCAGCTCTCTCCGGCTAGCCGAGAATATAAAATAAAAATAAAAAATAATAATAAAAATAATAATTAAAAATTAAATAATCGTATGATAAAACAGTTATCAATGTTTAATAATGACTAAAAAATACAAAAACATCGTCAACAACAACAACAACAAAAACCATAGTAGCAACAGTGTAATTAATATAAATAATAAATAAGGTAGCGGCCTGTGTCGCGAGCGGGCGCGGCCGCGTGCGCCGTCCCTGAGGACCAGATACTCGTACGTTGTAATTTCAATATTGTGAATATTATACGCGTCATTTTCTCACACGATCCCCTGCACTTGTTAGCCCCCCAGCTGGGCTTAGATGTGTTTGTATGCTTTCATATCAGAATATATGGGACAGTTTGCTTTTGCACTTAAAATATTACTTGTTAAATGATTTCTAATTGTAAGTGTGCAGTTGTTATGACAATCCTTAGTCCTAAAGAGTTTTACATGTAAGATTTTTAACTTGAACAGAATTCTCATTGGCTGTTTACTGGAACAGAAATCTCAATAACAATTACTAGGGATATAAAGCTGCAAGTAGAAAATTGTGATCTTACAAGAGAAAGGTTGCTGGACGATCTGAAGATCATACAATAATGATCCAGTTTTTTATTGTATATTTAAGGGCGAAATTAACTAATAACACAATATGATGTCACGCCCGTATTCCGCAAAAGGTTGGCCTAAGGTGTGTGTAATGAATAATCGATTGTTATTTGCATATCAACTTTACCTACCATAATATCAAGGCAAATTTTTACTGGCTACCATTTAGTTTTTCATATATTTTATTTAAAAATATTTAATTTGGTAAAAAAAAAAGTATTTGTTCTGAACAAGATTGTGATATTTAAACACACGTAGGTGCCTAGTAGATAAATATAAATGAAAAAAAAAAATTGGTATTTCAACTATAAATCATTTAATTTTCAATCGATTATCTACATTGTTATTTAAATAAATAACATTCCCAAAATAACACAAAAGTTACACACCACCCCAATTGCGTAGCACACTATCAATATCAATTTGAATCATTTTGAAGGATATTCCTAATCCATTGCTTCATATGTTCGAAAAATTTGTCTGCTCAACAACGTAAATAACGCAATGAATGTTGTTGAACTGTCAAAATGAAACTCATTGCTACTGATAGTGCGTTACCCAATCACCCCGCTGCCTGGTGCCACAGAGTTACCTACTCGCTCGCCTCGGATGTTAGGACGCGGGAGTTCTCATAAAGAACTTTATCAGTTATCGAGTCAGGAACCGAAACTAAATGAAATGATTCCGTTTTATTACGCTTCCAGTTACAGATTTATATAATTGGGTTGCATACTTATAGTCCGAAATGATAATGATTTCATAAATTATAGCACTTACTTAATCTGTGTTTACAATGGTGTTTTGGTTTTTTTTTTTTATTAAATGGCAATTAAGAGGTGGCCCAATGACTTACATAGCCTCGTAAAGTTCCTGTCTGTCTAGCTATATACACCTACTTATATATTTCTTTACAAAAGTTCGCTTACTCACAGACAAAACTTTGTTATTGTTATAAATCTTTGAATAGCAACAAGTTTAATTCTACTAAGTTTAAACCTACTAAGTACTAGTAGGTAGGTAAGTAGGTACGACTTTTATGAAAAAATATTTATTAATTAGTTAAGTATTTGATCACTATGTTTTTTTATTTTTATTATACCTATCATTTCATTTAACAAAGTTATAGCCTAAATACCTACAGTTATTCGTTAAGTAGGTACCTACCTGGATCGTTAATTACAACTTTTTTATTTTCCTCAATGACAAAGGAACTGTCGGCGAAAAGAAAAGTAGACAAGTGTCGTGACACGCACCCCCGAGTCACGGCGCGGAGAGGGGGTGCACGCCGACCAATAGGGAGCCCGCGCTGCGTCGCCGGCCCAGACCATTGGCCAGCCGCCGGGGGTGCGCGCCCCGCCCCGTCCTCGAGGATCGTCCTTATTGAATTAGGCTTATCATTCGATTTCAAGTGGGGCGAGCGCGCGGTCCTCTGCGCTGGCAAAAACTATCGCTGGGATCCGATACCATCTGTAATCGCCATAATTCGATATAGTCGCGGCTCATCCAATTATGCGGCTGTGAGCCTTCGCGCGGTTCCCTCCGACACAAGACGCACGCGCCCCGCGCGGCGCGGCGCTTTCGCGGCACTATTGTTGTTTTATGCGAAAAATTAATTAGGGGTCTTGTTGGAGCACATGTCCGGGTTTTTGGGTAGATAGCCGGTGTTGTTGCTGATCGCCATGGAGTACGGATACCTGAGCGGCGCGGGCGGCGGCTTCGACGGAGGATGCCTGGGCTCGGGCGGCGGCGAGCTGTCGTGGGGCGAGCTGGCCTCGTGCGGCCAGATGTCGCAAGCGGCCTACCGTTACCAGGGCATGCGCTACCAGCCGCCACCGCCACAGTGCGCGCGGCCACAGGACGCTGCCATGAGGAACCACCACATATTCCCGCCATCCATGAATTTACAACGTAAGTAATCTAAACAAACTTTGTCCGACGGCATTTTTCTGTCTTGTTTACAAAAGTTGGATCTCATTATGTCAATGAAACCTAATGTTATTTACTGTCTTCAAATCTAATTTTAAAAAGCCGATGCGTAGCTTAAACGAATACAGAACCTCCTTTTTTGAAGTCGGTTAAAAATGAGAAAGTTAAAAAGCCGTGTTTTCAAACATAATTACTATGTTCGTAGCGCTACGCGGTTACGACTCCGCGTAACTTACGTACCGGTTACGGCTACGACGGAGCGGCGTAGCATCATTCGTAGAGGTTCGAAGCTACTAAATTGTATAAAATCTGTTTTGTCCCATTGTTTGTATTGTCAATATTTTTGTTTACACAGATGTAATTTTATAACGTATGTATAACATTCTTGATTTCTATAACGCATTTTACTTTAATATTTTTTGTGTTAAATGAGATTATTCTTCTTAAGTAAAGATCACAATTTAATGAAAATGGATAACGTCAGATCCTTCTACATTTCTACATAATGCATAAATAATAGTTTATAACGGAGCGCATAAAAGTGGTTATTTATTGTACTACTTTGCCAACTACCACATTTTTGTAAGACTAATCGCAGAACGCACTTCAAAATGATTTATACTATTTTAAATGTTTTTTTTTCCAACATAACAACTGATGACGTGCTTCCTATATCCTTGATTTATTATTTGACTTCCTTGAAACGACTGTTTGCTAATTATAAAAGCCCAGTTGCGTTAATTATGAATAATTGCCTAACTATAAAAATTATAAAGAAATAAGTGCTGTTGATGAAAGCTGGACTTCGGTTATAGTTCGATAAAATTGAAAGTAACTGGAATAGTTGCTATTTTCCTATTTGTAGGATAAATTATGTGCATATGAATTGAGGGCTCAATTTGTCAATGTCTTAATGTCACATAGAAAGGATTTTGTCGCTTTCCGTATGCAAAGTGAAACTTTGGCACAAGCCAACCCCTTTATGAGGCTTATATGTAGAAGAGAATCACACTTCTTCTTTTCTCGTATGGTATGGTAATAGAGTATTTATTATTTTTAGTCTATGCGGTCCCACTGATGGGCAAAGGCATGGCATTCTCCTTTTCTACTCCTCTCTATATTGAGCTACTGTGGATCAATTCTGTCTGCAGGCGTCAAGCTCGACCCACCATCTTCTCCTGTTCTGGGCCTGCCTCGATGTCGTCAGACGTTTTCTGAGACTTACAGGGTGGCTTTGGCCCATGCCTGTTCGACATGCGGCAAACGTGTCCAGCCCAGTCCCACATAAGTTTGGCAGCTTTTTGGGTGACGTCAGGGATTTGTGTTTCGGAGCGCAGCACTATGTTCCTAACACCGTCCAGTAATCTGACTCTAAGAAGGCTGCGCTCCATTGCTCGCTGGCAAACCTCAATTTTGAAATTCTGCTGAGTTATCAAGGACCAGGTTTGAACGCCGTATTTGAGGATAGGTAGTATGCACATGTCAATAGTTCAAGAAAAAATACTATCCAGATAGCACGGTGGTAGTGGATAAACCTTGGTACCGCCTTGCTGAGTTGGTAATATTAATGTCCCAAGGTGCGCAAGACGTGCCTATATTTAAGTATTGTTGTATTATGTATAGTTGTGGTCCAGTCCACTTCAAAAACATCGACAAGACTTCATTTGAGTGTGGGGTCTGTAGCTAAGTAATTATAGCCGCACGCTTGCCGCGTTTGGTCCGTGGATGGGTGACCATCTTTACATACCAAGACCATCTTTACATACCAGTTTGAATTGTCATAGTAGGATTTTGCGATTAAGAAACTTCTGAAGATAATTCTGTAGTTAGATGATGTTCTGATTTATTTTTATTAGTCATCATTTTTAATTTGTTTGATAAGATCCTTCAATAAAGTGTCAGCTGCAAATTAAATGAAATTTAACGCACTATCTTCAAGAGACATTCTTTCGCCTATTTGTATCTCATTGCATCACCAGCTATCATCGTTTGTCGTTAAACATCAAATATAACAGAAACGAACTGCCGGTCAAGTCTGTAAAAATCTCACCGTGAAAACTTGCGCGGAGTGAGCTGTCAGTGTCATCCCACTGATGCTAGGGATTGACCAAGCATACATTTACAATCATAATCGAGATTTTAATAATATTTTTTATGATAATTCTATTGATCATTTTATATAATTTCAAAGCTAGTATTTTAGTTGTCAAAACCTTATTTTATGAGGTTTTAAAACAAAATAGCAAACAAAAGAAAAAAAAAGAAAAACAACAACAATAGAAACAGAAACATAGAATCTCAATAATGTTTTTTTTTTTTTTTTTTTTTTCCTACATATAGACCCGATTCACGACATTTCCTGTATCAGGTGAAGTGATTACGCCACACAAACTACGTGGGATTAAATTCTATGGTCCGTCAGCCAGACACCCACAAAATAGTAAGGTATGGCAAGGCATTACTCAGTCAGTCCTTGTCAAATATTAATAAATAAATATTTCTACCCCAGGTAGCTTCAATATTAAAGCATAAGTGTTTTATACCATTGAAATAGCCGTCGTATGATTTAATCATACTATCAGCTGTTGCTAGGGGTTTTTCAATTAGACTCGGTTATACCAAAACGAACGAACCCATATTTGCTGTATCTTAATATTCGGCATTTGGAATTTAGCTATCATCGTCATCGTCATATAAAGCTTTACAGCCGCGGGTGGCCTTAGCCTGGTCAAGTATATTTCTCCTACGTGGCCTATTTCTGTTTTTTTTTTTGCTTCAATTTCTCTGTTTACGCCAACCAACCATCTCCGGCCAGTCGGTTTACGATTGAATTTTGGAATTTTGTTATAGCTTGACATAATTGGATGAGACTCATTTTCCTAATTTCGCAAAAAACTTATAACTATTAGCGACGAATCATAACTTTACATTTTTACTTTTTAATGTTTACTATTTTATTTATGGTTTTGGCCACATTTGCCTGCCAATTTTTGGATTGTTCTCTTGTTGCACTCGTTATAGAGTTCTACCATTCTGAATATTGAATAACAATTTCACTGTTTGTTTTTATTTATTTTTAATTTTTTAATTTTAATCTAAATGTTTTTATTGCAATCCTAATGATAATTTTGATTTTAATTTTTTATTCTCAAATCGATTATGTATGATTTTGTTTTTACTTAATGTTTTGTTCCTTGTTTCTAATTAATTTTTCTATTCTCACTACGAGTAAAAATCTTGTTAAAACGTATATTTAAAAAGCTATTTTTATGTAAGTGCTGTGCACGCCTGTAAGTGACTAATTCACCATAAATCAATGCATATGGTACTTATTATTACTTTAATGTTTTTAGTGAATAGGTCGTTAGTATACCTATCAAATAAGTAAATAAAAATAAATGAGGTTGGTACAGGAGCTTGGGGATTGGCACACGCACATTCAAGTGAGTTCTATATCAGCTGTGGGTGAAGTCGGGCTGTGGATGATGATGACGAGGACGTAATTTAACGAATTGCGTAAGCGCAAAAAAATGTGTTTATTTACGACATCACATTAGAAACCTCTAAAATTATCAGTGTTTCTCTACTATATTATGCATGTATTATACATATAAACCTTCCTTCTGAATCACTCTATCTATTAAAAAAAACCGCATCAAAATTTGTTGCGTAGTTTTAAAGATCTAAGCATATATAGGGACAGACAGACAGGGAAGCGACTTTGTTTTATACTATGTAGTGATGATAACTGAAGACTTTATAAAAAGGTAAACTTTTCTAATATTGCTGAGCTCTAAACCCGGTGTTGAATAAAAGACCATGAACAAAAACTCAGCTCTTAGCTCTATTTTAAAGCTTACATTCTCTTTCAGGTTAGTTACTCTACTAGATAACCTGAATTTGGTGGTAAAGACCTTACAGCAACAATCGCAATTTAGGTCAACAAAACGTGAATCAGCTATGATTCCGTTTTGATGGCTCCTGTTTCAATTTAGGTCAACAAAACGTGAATCAGCTATGATTCCGTTTTGATGGCTCCTGTTTCAATTATCTAATTAATCAAGTAATAAAGTAATTGTGTTTACCAGATAAACGAAGGTAGAACAAACATAAAAACAAGCAAAATAAACCACTTAAAACAGCAATCTGCTTTAAAAAGTTTATATCTTCGATATCACACTGGACACTGCACTGATGACATATTCAGCACCTTAATTGTGTAACACACTATTACCCCCAATTTGAATAATTTTGAAGCATATTGCTAATGCATTACTCCATATGTTCGAAAAATGTGTCTGCTCAACAACGTAAATAACGCAATGAATGTTGAACTGCCAAAATGAAACCCATTGCTACTGATAGTATGTTACACAATTACCCTGCTGATACTCATCCAGCTATCTAATTCACCGAGTATACCCACCGAAATAACAAATAAAGCTAATTTTTTATGGATAGAAGAGCATTACATGGCATTACTGTGAGCTTTCGTTTGAGATTAGTGTGAGGAACAAGGTAGCCAGACTCGCTTGAACAGCAATAAAAAATGAAATGTTTTTTTTTTTTCTTTCATGTTTAACTATCTATACATATCGAACCTAGGGTGGGGCCCGTGGCTAAATAATAACAGCCGCACAGGTCGATCGATCAGGTTAAGCTACGCTTGCCGCGGTTGGTCTGTGGATGGGTTACCATCTTTACATACCGAGACCCCTCCGTGCCTCGGAAAGCACGTTAAGCCGTTGGTCCCGGCTGTCATTCGTAGATCTTTGACAGTCGTTCCGGGTGTCAGAAGCCCGAAAATCTGACAACCAGTCTTACCTAGGGGTATCGTATTACCCAGTAACTGGGTTGTGGAGGTCAGATAGGCAGTCGCTCCATGTAAAATACTGGTATTCAGCTGCATCCGGTTAGACTGGAAGCCGACCCCAACATAGTTGGGAAAAGGCTAGGGAGATGATGACATATTATCGAACCTACGGTGCGAAAACGTCACTTATGCAATTTGGGAGGGTTGTAATTTTTAAGCGTTTATATTTTTTTTTTTTTATTACAAAATAGTGAGATGTTTGCTTTAACTTTAATATGAAGTTCAAAGTTGTAGTTTAAATATTACTAATTAATCTCTTTAGTCAAGAAGCTATACATTAACTGTGTATACAATAACTATTACAGAACTATACATTATAATAGGATGTCGAATTTTCAAAGACTTCTCCTGAAATATTACATAATTTGCATAAGTGACGTTTTTGCACCGTAGGTGCGATATAATAAATCTGTAGACGAGGCGTTTCTGTACATTGAACATATTTAAAAAAAAAAAATCTGGGGTGTTAAAGGATAACCAACAAAATTATACCATTTCATCAATTTTTGGAATTTTTGTCTGTTTGTCTGTGGATGTGAGACATTTTACATGAACCGGGGTACGTTAAAAGTACCAAACCAATATGGTTAATTTTTATACTGATATGTAGTGTAAAACTCGAAGTAATTATTAATTTTTGTTTCATCGCAATCGCTCCATTCTATCAAAAGATATAATCAATTTAAAGTATTCTAGAACAACTTTTCATTACGAAATGTGGAAACACGTAACTACATCTATAAATAACATTATTATATGAATAATCACGTCATAAAGGCTTACCTTTATGATGAAATAACACAGACACTTATGTCTGTGTTATTTAAAAAAGTAATTTTATTATTATAGTGTTATAAAACTCGCTTTCGATGGTTGATAAGTGGCGCTAAAAGAATTTCAAATAAAAAAGTGAAGATAATGTAAGATAATAATAATTGATGTCGTGTTCTGTCTGAGTGATAAAGAATGCAACGTTAGATAATTATTGATATACAACGCAGAGCGAGTTAATTCGAGTTAACAACTATTTTCGATAGATGGCGTTGAGCAAATGTTGTCGTTTTCTGAATCGCGGAGTTACTGGCGCGAAATTCTTTTAAGGAGCTTGCGGTAGGAGAAAAATGGGAGAAATCGTCAAGTAACGAAAAAGCGTTATGCTCCCTCCATGCGACTTTTCATTTGTGTAATAGAAAGAGACACAGAGAGAGAGAGAGAGAGAGAGAGAGAGAGAGAGAGAGAGAGATATAGTTTACATGGTTTTCGGGGGTAAGTACTGAAGCCAATAGTGAAGTCAAAAAGAAAATCCAAGATGGCGGTTGCAATTTTTTTTTAATTTTTCCCCATCGGTGTTGTTTTCATGGTTTCCGAGGACGCTGAAGCCGATAGTGAGGTCAAAAAGTAAATCCAAGATGGCGGTTGCAAAAATTTTCAATTTTTTTTGTCATGGGTATCGTTTTCATCATTTTCGAGGGTGCTGAAGCCAATAGTGAGGTCAAAATCAAAATTCAAGGTGGCGGTTGCAATTTTTTTTGAAGAGGACAATGCTTATAAAAACTAACTTCAATCTTCACCTACTAACCTCAGATATAGACTTTATATATATACTTTAGATAAAATGGTGGTATGATTTTATAGCTTAGTAGTATTCTAAAACAGATGCCAAGTAAAATGATTCTCAAATAATTAATACGTATTTTAAATTAAATTCAAATGCAAAATAATTTAGGTATGGTTTCAAATGAAGAGACCTTTTTGTAAAACCGATGGGCTTCAAATTTCAAATTTTTTTCATGTTTAGCACAAAAAAGTTAATATATATATATATATATATATATAAATACACATATAAAAATACATATATGTGTCAATATTAAATACATATGTATTTATGTTATATTTCGTGACACGTTGTAAACTTGTGTTCATAAGAAATTAAGCCAAAAATTACGAGAAAAAAAAAAACTAATACCTAAGTTCATGCTTAACGTTCTTAGATCAAAATAGCGTTATAGGTATATTATCTGAACCAATTACTAGTAAAGACAATTATGGTTTTAGCAAGTCAGAGTTAGGAACGAATTAAGTGATTTCGCTATTTCCTTATAAATTCTTTGTTCAGAAAGAATATGCTTTAGTATAGTAGCATTCATCATGGACATACTTAAGATTTAGTTTATACTAAATGAATTTTGAAATTTGAGAAGTAAAGTTCAGCAGCCCTGAAGACCGTATTTGAAAAACTATTTTAAATTCTAAGACGACTTGAATTTATAAATACACTCTTTAGCAAAATTTATCTTGGCCAAATCAAAGTTAAGATATTAGATAAACTTATGGCTGTTTGGTCATATAATGAGCCTCGACCGGCCCCTTTCATTTTTAATTATTTCAAAAATCAAAGTGACACTTCGTAGCATTAACATTATGTATGAACCCTGAAGACGCGTGACTGCAGTCGAAAGGGCTGTGGTAGAGAACCACAAGTAATGCTTCCCACCAGACAAAATCGGGAGCTTCTTCCTTTTCAATGAAGGAGTGGTAATTACACCTTTCCTCAGCGAAACATTATTGTTTTCCGCCATCCACGCGAACGAAGTCGCGGGCACACCTAGCGTAAAATATTAGTTTGGGAATCCTTTATATACAACGTGTAACGTTAAATGCGCAAAACCTGAAAATAGTTTGATCGGAATAACGAACAGAAGTCATTGAACGACTTTTTAATATAGGTCACATTTTTCAAAACTCTTCATTAAAAACGTTGCCGTGTCTATTTATTAATAGGTCAAGCAACCCAATGTCAGCGCGGCGCAGCGGCCCGGTGACGACTCCTCCCGCGATAAAGCGTCGTCGCAGACGCAAGAAACGATCAGAACCGCCAGTAAAACTAAAACAGCACATAAAACCTTTACAATTTTCTTAATGACTTATTTTCTCTCTGAAATAGGTCAATTGAATTAAAAATCAGTTGGGGTGTCTGAGGTTTTGCGAATTTAATGTTACACGTTGTATAGTTCATTTATTCATATAACAGAGATCCATTATACACAATATTTTAAGGGAAATGAAGAGAATATTTTAAGCTACTCATGTCGTCTCAAGTTGCTGTTAAACTGTAAACATCTGCTGCCGGGAATATTAATTATATTACGTGTAAAAAAAAAGTTAAACATCGTGAGGAAACCGGCATGTCCTAGAACCAAAAATTCGAAGACATGTGACATCTAACAACCCGCACTGGGCCCGCGTGGTAGGTTATTATTGTCCTTATTTATGTATTACTCTTCTCAACGAAAAAAAAAGGGGAAAATCAAAATAAAAAGCGGTCACTCTACTATTTTCTTTAACCCTCCATACCTTGTTTACATAGATTTATGTTTGGTATCTCATGCCGCAACAACATTCTTCAATTAATTATGAATTTAATTGTATTTGGAAAACCATGCTTACGTATTACGAAATGCAACTTCTCTCCGTCTGTCTGTCCGCTACGTTTACAACGCAAGAACCACAGATTCAATTTGCATGAATTTCTTATTTGTAATTCATCTGCTCATACTTGGGTTGTCTAGTAAAGAAGTGGGTGCTTGGCTTCATTAAACTGTGCCAAAGTACTTTAGAAACTTTAAGGTTCTTTTTGCACAGCCAATGTATGCTTGAAATTGTGCCAGTTAGTGATGAGGGGCCCGTGGCTAAATAATAACAGCCACACAGGTCGATCGATCAGGTTAAGCTACGCTTGCCGCGGTTGGTCTGTGGATGGGTGACCATCTTTACATACCGAGACCCCTCCGTGCCTCGGAAAGCACGTTAAGCCGGCGGTCCCGGCTGTCATTCGTCGATCTTTGACAGTTATTACGGGTAGTCAGAAGCCCGAAAATCTGACAACCAGTCTTACCTAGAGGTATCGTATTACCCCAGTACCTGGGTTGTGGAGGTCAGATAGGCAGTCGCTCCATGTGAAATACTGATATTCAGCTGCATCTGGTTAGACCGGAAGCTGACCCCAACATAGTTGGGAAAAGGCAGGCAGATGATGAGTGATGGTTATTTTTTTAATATAATCAGCCTATAATGTTCCCACTGCTGGGACACATGCCTCTCTCTCTTCGAGAGGGAGTCGGCTGCAATCCACGCGGGCTCAGTACGGGTTGGTAGATGTCACATGTCTTCGAATTTTTGGTTCTAGGACATGCCGGTTTCCTCACGATGTTTACCGTTATTTTTTTACATGTAGTAACAATTCATAAAGGGTTTCTAATATGAATATAATTAATATTCCCGGCAGCAGCAGGTTCACTGTATATTACATACCTACTGCTAGGTTACAATATATATTATTATCTTCCAGTGAGCAATGTCCTTCGAAATAACTATTTCTGTCTGTTAAATTTTCACGCCTAAACCACAGCGCTGACATCGACACGTAGGTAGCCTGTGACCTGGAGAAGGACATAGGCTACTTTTCACCCTGGATTTCGAAATATAAATTACACATAGACGTAATCACGGGCCACAGTCTGGCATGTTATCTCTCCACCATGTTTGGTTGACTGGTAACGAATGCCTACAATCTATCAAATGCTACTACAATGTGTCAAATTTCTTTAATAGATTTTCAACTTTATCGCCAAAGCATAAGGTTCAAGGTTGATTGGAAAAATTTGTCAATATCGGGTAGCTTGATGTGCTGGTCTATACCTTTATTGTGCACAAAGTTTAATAAATATATAAATAGACAGCTAGTGTGCAAACAAAGAAACTTTTAAAATCTATTCAACGTTAGACCACAAAGCATTATCTAGAATATAACTTAAAATTAGGTAACAAATAGAGCAAAATCTGAAAAATATTGATTGTAATCTTGCTGAACAGTCAACGCATCCTGAGACTAGCTGAGAGCACAGAGCTTACATGAGCCAATTGTTTACCATTTTGATAACTTACTGTGGGTACCTATATTATAGATAGGTAAATTATGTGGTCGCCTATAGTTGGAAGCGCACAATTTTATTTGTCCCTGTTCTTCTATACATACTTGCATATAATTGTGTAGCCTTTGATGGAGATCCAATAAATAAATAGATAGGAGTCGAGTATGTTCTTCTACCTTTGCCATCCTGACAACATTAATTAATACCTAAGTTACCATTTTTTTTGTCAAATTATGTTGGTGAATGTTTCTCACATTGATGGTATTCCTTGTCCACCTTACTGAAGGTTAAATGTGCCTTGCTCTGACTGCCAAAGCCGCATACAGGGTTATTTTTTTAAATTAGCTTAGTCGCACTTATAACTAACAGCATAAAAAAAGTAATTCCTATAATCATATTTTTAAGAAAAAGTAGTAAACAAAAGAATAACGATTTTATTGCTCTTAGATACATACACCATGTCAGCTTAAATAACGTGAGCTTCGAAGACGGCAGGAAATAGGTAAGAGCATAATAACATTGTATTTCTGCTAAGAAAACGTGTTAAAGTTTCTATTACTATAATTTATAAAATGTCTCGGTAAAAGACGAAAGAAACTTCGGAAACCAAAGCGGAAAAAGGTGGAAAACCTTTCTTAAACTTTATCTTTATTGCTTTTACTCTTAGTAATACCAAAGTGAAACCGTTTTCATTTGGTGAACAAGTAGCGGGACGGGAGGCTGCGACGACGCCGGCGTCGGTCACGAAACAAAGACTAGTGCACAGGGTGGGGCAGGCTCAGGGGGAAGGGGGCTGAGTCCTCGCCGCGTGAGCGATTGCGTCCCTAATTGGCAGCGGCGTCCGCGAGAATCTTAAGGGGAGGACAGCCGAGCTCGAGCGAGTCTTCTCTGCATCTTGCGGCTCACGGGTCTGCGTGGACCTACCCCACCTCTCCCCCTCCACCCCTCCACACCCAGCCCCTCCGACGCCCACGCAACACAATAACTTACCTCGGGCGGCAACTCTCACGTAATCTCGAGTAACTCCGGATTATGCCCGTTAATCACTCGGAAATTAATTACAAGTTTGTGTATTAATTGTAGTACAATTACTAGAATTACAGGGTTAAGATTACGGTGATTCCATTTACATTCCGTGGAGAGTTATTATATGACAACAATCGGTAGACTTACCTACCTTGCGATGAATTGCGTTTATATGTTGGTTTACCATTTTGCATAAGAATATTTTACTCTACGTCATAGGCTTTTCTGAAAAATCCTTCTTCATCCTAAAGGACAAAAGAAACAATATAAGGATTCTTTTAGTGAAAATGAAGTCTTAAATACATATTAAAGAGTTCAATTATAATAATAAACACACATTCAATGATGTCTTTACTTTAGGAATGTTGGTATACAATATAATTATAACAATCATACACAAGCGATTAGCAATTCATTGCTTTCTAAAAAAAAATGCGATTACGAGTATTCGTCGGCAACGAAATGTTTATATACGTATATAATATTGACACACGTTACGACGGTATTGAATGAATGTCGAAACTTAAAACTGTATGTCATTAAACAAATAAAACTCAACTTTATCTCCGTTCGGGTAACGGTAAATTCGTACTCTTGAAGCATCACCAAGGCGAAGGTTCTAAGCGATGTCTTTAAAAAATCTCAATTCAGAATATTTTCGCGTAAAGCAAACATTTTAT
This sequence comes from Eremobia ochroleuca, assembly GCA_949629135.1. Taxonomy (NCBI): domain Eukaryota; kingdom Metazoa; phylum Arthropoda; class Insecta; order Lepidoptera; family Noctuidae; genus Eremobia; species Eremobia ochroleuca. The sequence goes on from OX451392.1 coordinate 11,167,576, forward strand.
GTGTTCGTCCCACGTCCACAAAACTGAGCATTGCGGAGGGAAAACAGGTCGGTATCCTAACTCGATATCGCCGTTTCTATTCTCATGTCGCCTTTGTATGCAAGTGGACGGGTTAATTCGATTTGCTGCGAGGACTGAGGGCAATATTTTATCGTATCATGTGATCTATTCTGTCCCAGTATAGTATAGTATAGTAGAGTGGGTCATAAAAAAGGCAATATCTCACAGTTGAGCTGAGCCGGAGCCGCGATCGTAACTTCTACAATGTTACTGCGCCGCACTCGGCGAGGGAGCTGACTTTTATTTTTAGAAAATAAATTATTGTTTTCTTGCAAATGTGAATATGTTAAAGCTATACCTACATGGATTCGTCAGCACATCACTTGGTTTTTTTTTGCTAAGTCACTGAACTTTCTTCTTGAATATTTGTTGTGTGCGGTGGAAGGAGACATAAGTCACAGTGAGTTACTGATGTTATGTATAGGTATAATTTACTCAAGAGAGAATAAAAAGTGGTGAATGAATGATGTATGAAAATAAGTAATTTGTCTAAAAACCTTAATTCATTTGGCATCAGTTAAATAGCATCTAAAAATAAGTACCTACCTACCAATATTAATCCTACCACATTCTATGTAGATCGCTGAGAGGCACGTGACGCCACCCCGAACAATTTTATTCAGCTTCACGCAAAAGTGTTTCCGTTTTACTGCTGCCATTACGCAAATTTACCCACATGTTTATTTGTAATATAAAATATATTGCTGTTGCATATTACACAGTGTACTCAGATGTACCTACATAACTCTTATTCCATTTTATTACATCCTCGAGGCGGGCTTCAAGATTTTTAGATTCATGTAACAAAATTAAAGTTTCAAGTCTCAAGTGGCTGATATATGGAGGCGCGAAGGCGTCAGGAAGCCGTGTAACACGGTCGCGGGGCAGTATTCATTAATCTAAGCTGTAACCCTTGCCGCGCGGGCGTCAGGCGGGGCGGCGCGGCGCGCGGGGTGTGGTGGCGCAATATGCCGCGATGACGCGCCGACATCGCCTGCATTATGGATGTTGGCGAACTTTTCGCGTGACGCGAGAAAAATGAACCAAGGCTCACTTAGAGATGGATCGCGATATAATTTACTGGGGAAATCCCAGCTCGTAGGACTTGAGCTGTCATGTGTTAGTAGTTTGGAGATGCTTTTTGAAGTACAAAGTGTGTTTATGCTGCTAGATATTATATTTATTACCACAGCTATTTACACAATTACAATTATTTTTACGTAATTGTCTACATCGTTCAGTAGCGACTTACTGGCAGCCTTCCTTTACGTAATCTATGCTACATAAAACCCAAATACCCACGATAACAAACCCGCATCATAAAACTTGTAAATATATTCAGAATCATAAGATTCCCAAGTGCAAACATGCCTCTGATAAAGTCCTTAGCGCCCTTCAAGTAGTCTCGCCGTTCTGTAATTAACAGGTGGAGTCTCGGGGGCTGTATTGTGGGGGGAGGGGGGGCACGGATCATATCACCTGTGAATTAATCGCTCCGTGACGATTAATTAGCGCCACGTGCTCGCACGCACCTCAGCCTCGCAACACCACGTGACTCGCCTGCTAACTGCCTTCATTAACCTTGAATAGCTTTAGATTTTATGTGATTAGAGTCAGAATATTTTCGGGAAGTAGCGCGGTACGGGTGTCGTTAGATAAGACAGAGAGGATTCTTCAAGCTTCGCAAAAAAGTAAATCTACGTTCTAACAACGAACCCTCAAAAGTGAAAAGGTACAAAAATACTTTCCCGGTGAACCCGGCTCAGCAGTCTCCCAATAAAACATAACGTTCGCAATAACAATGAGCGGCCCTGCCTGACCCACGAACTGCAAACTCAAATTAAACATCTTATGAACAGAAACATCTTGCAAAGATCCTCTTCATTAGGTCCCGCAAATTGCGCGGGGGGTGCGGGTCGCGGGGGCAGTGACACGAGCCCCCCCCCCCCCCCCCCCCCCCCCCCCCCCCCCCCCCCCCCCCCCCCCCCCCCCCCTCCAGCCCCGCATCCCTCCCCGCAGCCTCTATTAATAATGCAAATGAGACCGCAGCTCGGCCAAGAAGCGAGTCTCGATTAATTCCGGTTCATTTGAGGTAATTGTCGCTGCGCGCGTGCGGTCTGCGGTCTGCTGAGCCCGCAGCCCGCTGCCACATCTAATGTCTAATGCCAGTTAGGGTTATGGTTTCATAGGATCATAGGATCATGTTTTATGGCCACTGAGCATTACGAGTTGTTTTGGATATAAACTTACTGCTACAATATGCACAAGATTTCGGTCTTTTGCTTGCGGCCGCTTGGTTCATCAACTTAAATTAAAGCTTTTTTAACCTACTTCCCATATCTTAATACGCTAAAAAAAACACGTCAACTAAGAAAATAAACATAGTTTGAGGATCTAGTTGAGATTCCAGTAAATATTTCTAACATCACTCAATTCATATTAATTTCCAATACTCTAGTTTTGCACAGTGCTACTTTTACTAACATTAATAGGTACTGGTATAATAAATTAAGACGATTCGATTTACTTTAACTTAAGTTGCACAAAGTTGCACGCTACGCTAAATAAAAAGGAGTCCATTGCCTCACGTAGCAGCGGGCTACGGCGTAGCGCTACGACGATCGATACTTATGCCCCGCGACAACCTAACGCTACGAGTTTTTCTACGTTTTCGACAGAGCTATATTTACGGCAGCAATAGAACATCTGGATTAAAAAATTGGGTAACATAATATAAAGGAAAATAAAACAATATCTAGAAAATAACACTTGTTATTTTCTAGATATTATTTTATTTTCCTTTTTTTAATCTATTTAGATACTTATTTTATTTTCCTTTTTTTATCTATTTTGATACTTCTTAATTTGTTTATGGAGCATGCGGTGCTAACCTCTAAGAAATTGTTACACTAACCCTAGTCAAGGTAGATAGTTACTTTAAATCTTTACAGAGTAAACAATTGTTGGTTGGCCAATAAAGGAAAATAAAATGAAACAAACACAACTTTTTGATTGAAATATTTTTTAAGGAATATAATAATAAGCATCTGAAATTCTGCCGTTAATTTTGCCAAACTTGTGCAACAATATATTTTTTTGGTTTTCATTTAAACTTTATACATTTAATGAAATAATGAAAAGTGTAGGTACCTAAATGGATAGGTAAACTGCAAATAAAGGTAGTTGATAGGTGGTCTTAGCAGCTTTATAAACTAAAGCTTCATTCATTCGGTATTGTAATTTAGCCAATACATGGATGTACAAAATCACTTACTTGAATAGAAATTATTACCACTTATTTGTTAGAAAGATTGAAACTTTATCAATGAAGTTATCATAACGGATACATTAAGTAATTATACACCAAGCCTACTTTATAATAGGGATAAAGCAGCAATAATATGCCGAAACAAAACCTCGTGCAGTTCTAGTGATAGGTATAAGTGTATTGTGAACATAACGTAGGTATTGAGAGGGCCGGGAGCGTCTCCGCGCAGGGGGAGACAAAAATGGCCGCGCCTAACCTACACCTTCCTTGCTCTTACCGACTTATACTCATTAAATTACATACTATAAATGGAAACTGATTTGCTAGCGAAAATCTTATGAGGTTTAAGTAGAGTTGGTAAAGTTTAAAGTTCATTTAAAGGTGAGTTAATATTAGGTACCTAATCGGTCAGATAAATGGACTACGACCTGAATTTATATGATAGATAGAATATTTATTTGTAGCGTTTTTCTGTACCTTTAAAGGATCCATATAATGTATTTATTTTTTTAATTTATTTATTTTAGTACACGGAGGACTTACAGCTAATAACAACAAACACAAAAGGAAACCATACCCAACAAACATTTGACAAGTCGCCACAACGTGATTATTTCTACATTTGGTTCCATAAGCTGGTCGTAAATACGTCGCCATCACGTTGGCTTCACCGAGAATAGGCCCATTTTATACGAATCAGTGTCTTAAAAGAGTAACGTAACCGTCGTATAAACCACTTTTTGGTCAGATAGTGGTTGTGTAGTAGTCATAAAACCCACGTTTTCGTCAAGTAATGGTGTTTATTATCGCTGCTTTGCGGCATTTTGTTGCAAATAGGTAGCGTAGTATTATTTTTAAACAGGATTTTGTGATAAAATGGTGAGATAAATGCCGTAAATTATTATGCCTGCATGATTTCAATATTTTATTTGTGTCAGATCCATTTGAAGGTGAGTACAAAAATTTTAATATACTATCTGATGTGCTATTGTGTTGAAACTCATTGGGCCCATTCAATCTATTGGGAAATTAATTCTATCGGGTAATATGAGCTAATTATGACATTTTAATTAACGCGCCATGCAAATTCTTTAAATTAAGTGATTTAATCAAGTATATTTTTAGTAAACATGCTAACAGTCACCTCTATACGACTTAGAGTTAAAGATACAACCATATTACAACATCGAAACGACTAATTATTCTGTGCACATACTTTTTGTTCAATATTGTCAGCCATATTAACTGAAATAGGGTTCCTTTGTAGTGTTTAAAAAACCATTTCACCTACTTTTCCTGGTTTGAAGACTGTTTATTTCTTTTATATTTGTGTCATGTGTCAGTAAAGTACGATCACTCATTCAATCATATTAAAAAATACTGTCAAAAGCTGCTTTTTTTAAGTTGAAGTGATTGAAGTTTCTTTACGAACCTAATTAAAATGGTGATTTATTTATAGGTGGCCTCGGATCTAATAAAAAAATGTTTTGTGATATAATGGACATCGATAAGTTTTTAACCAAATCTGATTTCATCACACTTGCACGTCGGTGTTTGAGATGGCCCTGGATATCTGCTCACTTTATACGTTCAGATCGTTGTTTTGGTTGCGGATTTATGATAACAAACAACAAAAACAAACCTGCACATTTTGTAGTGTCAGAGGAAAATATTAAACATATGATAAATTATGATTTTCTCTGGTGCCCACGCTGCAACTTTTTTGTCATATACGATCATTATCCGGAGGATGAATGTGAATATTGTAATTAGAACAGATTATTTTCAAAACAACTGATCATCTATAGGTACCTACTTATGTATACATATTTTAAAGAGGAGTGTTCTTGAATTTCTATATAATTGAGATCAATCCTAACTACAGATAGTGCAATCCACGAAGACGCGCACCACTCTTCTCCCTAGTCGCGTACAAGTGTGTTACATTCTGCTAGTGTTTTAGTTTTGTCGATACACACTAATTACCTATATTATGTAATTACTTATACAGTAATTAGCGCGTACACTTGTACTATGTTGCACACTTGTACTGTAAGCGATTATAATAGGAAGAAGAGTGGAGCGCGTCTTCGTGGATTGCACTATCTGTAATTAACTCGCTGCTTGCTCGTGGACCGCGCGCTGCCCGCGAATGATTATTTTGTATGATCGTGGACCAACTTTTGACAACGAGTCGTCTAAACCCGTGGGCAACCCGTCGACAACGAGTTGACGTCGTACGACGAGGCGGTGCTGGTCGGGTGCCGGTTGGGCCTGGTCAGCGTTTACCATAAATCGTATTAGATTGTGATTAATAATTATATTCTTAGGCCCGGTTGCTCGAAAAGTTAACGTTCGTTAAGTAATGGTTAAAGTAAAATTTTACGAACAAAATTTTACTTTAACCATAATTTAACGAACGTTAACTTTTCGAGCAACCGGGCATTAGTGGTTTTGATCCAAAGACAATTTATACTAATTAAAATAATTTGTTTGTTAGAGCTAGTCTAATTTGAAATGACGCGCCCCACTACTTAACTAGTATACAGTGTGTCCGGACATGGACTAGCGATATTCTAAATACTTAAATATAAGCTATTTTAAAGTACTATTACACTATAGGCTTGGGTCCAATACACTTCCCCGCTATGTGGCAGCCATTTTGTTTTTTTTGTTGAAATATGCTCTATGCGAGTACAAAAAAAATCATATATCTCAAAGTTTTAGTCATACTGAGATAAAAATAGGCTTATTCGGAAGGCAATAATATTGTCTACCGTCTGCATTACAAAGCAATGTGTTCACAATTCCATAACTTTTGAAAAAAAATGTGAAAGTCGAAAAAAAAATCAAAAAATTATGCAATTCAACCAATAATGGTTAATTACTACAAAAACAACCCCGAGAACTTTTTTATTTTTTATACTAGATCGACAGTTTTTGAGCTACGCTACAATGCAACATAAAATTCACAACTGTATGTTTAATACTTTAAGAGTTATTGTTGTTTGAACATAGCGTATGCGCAAGCACAAAACGTCTTTGTTAACCGCCAGAGTGTCATTTATGGCATTCACTGTATTCCATCTGAGAGCAGGCGAGAAATACTGTTCGTTACTACCGTGAGTAAGCGAGATAGAACGTATTAGTCCACTACCTGAAACAAAATCAGTTTTAAGGACAAATTATTAGTTGGGTTAGTTTAGTTGTCCCTCGCCCTGCGTTGTGATCGCTATCGCTACTTTCACTTACCGTCCGTGCTGTTTACGTGCTGCGTTAGTGTTTTGTATTTAAAAGTGTGATAAAGTATGGCACAGCGTCAATATTCATCGCAACATATTGCTGACATACACTTTGTGTATGGCTTTTGCAATGGAAGTGCAAATTTGGCTGTACAAGAATATCGACGAAGGTACCCTAACAGGCCTACACCGAGTCGTCAAACTTTTATCGACGTGCATTCAAGATTAGCGGAAAGAGGTATTCAAAGAGCTGTTAATGAACGCAATCGCTTGGTATCGCCCGAAGATGAAGAAGAAGTGCTTAGACTAATAACCAATGATCCTAGACTAAGCGTTAGACGGATTTCAGTGCAACTTCGAATGTCTAAGTGGCATGTATGGAGAATTTTGAAAAGAGAAGGGTTACACCCTTATCATTTTCGACGGGTTCAAGACGTGATCGAACCAGATTTTGCTGCGAGATCTGTGTTTTGTTCGTGGATAAATAGAAATTTGAGACAGAACCGTAATTTTTTACAAAGAATACTGTGGACTGATGAAGCCAAATTTACAAGAGCTGGGATTACAAACCACAGAAACGACCATCTCTGGTGCTCCGCAAATCCAAGGGCGGTGCGCCCAAGCTCATTTCAACATGAATTCTCAGTAAATGTGTGGGCCGGCATAATCAACGATAGGCTGATAGGGCCATTGGAATTGCCACCTACATTAAACGGCGCTAGATTTTTAGAATTCTTACAGACACAGTTTGCGGACAGCCTCATGGACCTACCTCTATCATACCGTCGGCGTATGTGGTTCCAGCTCGATGGTGCACCCGCGCATTTTTCTCGAGCAGCGAGAGAATATTTAAATAATAATCTACAGCCGTGGATCGGTCGTGGTGGTGTAGTAGCGTGGCCGCCTCGCTCACCCGATTTGACACCCTTGGATTATTTTTTGTGGGGTCATATGAAACAAAAAGTATACGCTACAGTTCCAAATACCAGGGAAGAACTCGTCGCAAAAATTATGGCAGCCGCCGAAGAAATTAGATCCGATTTGGATTTAATTAGGCGCTCATCAACCCAGGTGGCACAGAGAGCCGTAGTGTGTCTACAAGCTGGAGGTGGCCACTTTGAGCAACTGCTTTAGATATTTTAATCTTCATTTAATATTGGAAAAAACATTAAATAAAATTCAATATGAATGTTATGTTTTTTTAATGATTTCCTGTTTAGGGTTCCGACAAAGGCCTTTTGTGCTTGCGCATACGCTATGTTCATACAACAATAACTCTTAAAGTATTAGACATACAGTTGTGAATTTTATGTTGTATTGTAGCTTAGCTCAAAAACTGTCGATCTAGTATAAAAAATAAAAAAGCTCTCGGGGTTGTTTTTGTAGTAATTAACAATTATTGGTTGAATTGCATAATTTTTTGTTTTTTTTTTCGACTTTCACATTTTTTTTCAAAAGTTATGGAATTTTGAACATATTGCTTTGTAGTGCAGACGGTAGACAATATTATTGCCTTTCGAATAAGCCTATTTTTATCTCAGTATGACTAAAACTTTGAGATATATGATTTTTTTTGTACTCGCATAGAGCATACTTCAACAAAAAAAACAAAATGGCTGCCACATAGCGGGGAAGTATATTGGACCTAAGCCTATAGTGTAATTGTACTTTAAAATAGCTTATATTTAAGTATTTAGAATATCGCTAGTCCATGTCCGGACACACTGTATATAAATGTGTGCTTGCTAATGTGCACAATGACTTTGTCTCTGTGTGAGTTATAGGATATAATAATAATATTTCCTGTTGATGCTCACACAGAGACAAAGGCATTTTAAACATTAGCAATCACACATTATATCAACTAGTTACGTAGTGGGGCGCGTCATTTCCAACTAGGCAAGCTCTACTGTGCTTATTTTAAATGATAAAACTGTGATTGTAAAGATTATGACGTTTATTCAGAATAAATATGACATAAATATATAATTGAAGTCTAACAGAAAAATAAAAAACCTCGCTATATCGCGAAAATTTAACAATTCTTTAGATGTTTCTTCTTTGTCTGATTAGAAAAAAAAAACTTGAATTAGTAGTGCCACTGTAGCGTTCTCACTGAAAAAAAGTAGGAAAACAAAAAAATGTTGTAAATAAATAAGTCCTATCATCAACATGGTGAGATATTTTATTTTTCTGGTCAGGTTTGAAAAATAGTGATTGAATCGTGTAACATTGTCATTAACATATTCTTAATAGCTTTGATCCAAAGACAATGTAAACTAAGTAAGTAAAATAATTTCTTTGTTACTACTATGTTTATTTTGAATGTTAAAACTTTGATTGTAAAGATACGTTTCTTAGTAATAAATATGACAAAAATTTTGGATTTTTTTATTTTATCTACACCTTTACTTCAAAGTATGAATAAGTGGTACAAAATAAATATTTGAGCCACATTCTGCAGTGACTAACTTGCACTTTATGTCAGTTATATTAAATGTAACTTCTAATCTTCTAATACTGTTACAATTTGTCATAAATATATTCAAAAGAGACGATTTAATTGGCACATCAAAAACATCTGCGATATTTTGATTAACATTTCCAATTAAACTTATGTGCTTGTCGCCATCTACTATAGATATTACCTCAAAAATATCATTGTTGTTCATTAAAAACCATTTATTTTGGTTGTTTGTAGAGAGAATAAACGAGTCCAGGCGAACCACTTGTATAGGAGTATTTTTATATGTATATGTCTTAATGATAGGTGTTTTATCATTGTCAGTAATATTACTTAAACCTTCTATTTCTATATAATTCCTTTCAATTAGCCGATTAGAAATTTGCTCAAGAGGTTTATTTCCTTTTCGTATGGTTCGTTTAATGGAACTTAATTTGTTCTCGAAGGGATATGCATTGAACGTATGTAATTCACCAAATCGCTTAACTTCATCGACTAGATGAATTAAGTTATGGACATTACTTGTCATATATTCTCTGCCATAATAGTTTTCATAATTTTCAACGAATTGTACCAACATCGCATGTGCAACTGGCAAAAACTCGAAGTAATGATGACTTGAACAAATCGTAACAGCACAAAAAAAGCATAAGAAGTGGTGGTATGGTTTATCGGTCAAAACATCCTTCAGTATTATAAAACTAAAATAGAGCAGAAATGTGCGATATTCAGTGGCTTTCCAGTTTGATAAATCTTGTAGACCTCTCAAATTCCTATGAATTTCTTTTGGCATACGACAGCTCAGTATAAATTGTGTCACTTTTGCCATATCTCTAGATGACTATTTGGTTATAAGTCTCCCCAGATTACCATCTCTCCATCCAAATAGTAACCGCTTCATTATGCCTAAATCAAGCAAATGAAGAGAATCTCCAACCGGAAAATCTTCAATCATGTCTATTGGCAATTGGAGAAAAGGAGAATCACGTTTGTGGTGGTTGCCATATTTTTTGTTTCGAAAGTCTATGTCATTCCTCATTGGGCAATCAGTTCCTTGAAATGTGACGATATAAGATACATGAGAGTATTCACCAATCACTTGACATTTTAGACATCCATGCTTTGAGTTAAAATTACTTACACCTGAAAAATAAAATCGTACAATAATAGAGGCAGTTTATATTTAGAAATGTTATGAATGAATGAATTCATGAATAAACGAGAACTCAATTCATGCATAAATCAAAGGTTTGAACTTTATATCTGTATTTTCCTGACGCACAATAGTGTGTCAGGAAAATACAGATACAAAGTTCAAACCTTTAACGGGCAATGGTAAATATATTGCCACCAAAACTTGAACCTTGTAATTGTCATAGTGTTCAAAATCAGTGAAATGTGGTCAACGTTACCTACATTGACTTTGAACTCTATGACAACTAGTGATGCTCGTTTAAGGGTATTTTGCACTGGGCAATTTCATTCAGGCAACTTAAACACGGTTATATAATTTGACCCAACTAACAAAATAATTTATTATGGTAATGAAAATGGACCATATTATGGAATATAGGTAGATAATATATGCTTACCTTTAATTAATGCTCTTGCAGGAGAATCGCAAATAACAGCCCTCAATTTTACTTTGATTATTATTTCAAATCCCTTTCGTGAAGTTATAATTAAATTGTTGCGGTAAAGCTCTAGTAATTCATCGATAAATGGTTGTAAGTATGCATCTAAATCTATTGGCTTATTTGAGCCTTCATATACACCCACAACCATTGGTGGAATGTTGAGATTTTCATGAATATTACACAATATTGGCCATACTTGGTGCTTCGAACTTTTGAACAGTGGTAAGCCGTCAATATTTACATTAAGAGATATGCTCTTGGGTGCATTGTTTACATTTAGAAAAACCATTTTCAACATATTAATAAGACCATTATGCCAATAACGACCGGAGTCAACTGGAACTATGTTTATGTTTGCTTTTATACTATTTAAAAGTATTCGTGGATCTGCTGGAACGGCATAAGGAATTCTATTGTTTAAGATTTTGTTTAGGTCTCTCAACGCGACTTGTGTAATATTGTGTTGTATTGCCCATTTTTTTAAATTATCACGAAGTGTATCATTTTTAATATCTTCATTTGCGCTTTCATAATCAGAACTATCACTTTTTAATTCCAGATTATCATTTTTTTCTTCCACTTCGTCTTCTTTTGCATCTACTAGCATAGATCCATTTTGTATTACAGTATTATTCAACACGTTTTGTTTAGATTTACTTTGCATCGAAATCAATTCTTCTGTATTCATAAAATCTTGTACGGAACCAACTCCAGTTTGTACATTATTGTCGTTACGTGTAGACATATTTGTTATAACACAACATGACGAGAGAAGCGCAGTATAGTTCTTTATCACTTTCCTTTTAAAAGCACCACTTTTTTTTTTAAATTTGCCCAGGTTTTTTTATTCATTTTGATTAAAAGAAGCGAAACTTGATAGTTATTTTTTTGCAGTTTGTAAGCACTATAATAGAACACTCAGTAATTTAACGGTAGTATAAAAGTTATAAAATTGGCTTAAAATCGTATAAGGGTGCAGTTTATCACTCTTCTATGATCGTCACTTAAAGGTGGTTCTCGCGATTCTAATACGATTAATGGTGGTATAATAGTCATATAGACGTCACTAAGGTCACGACACTGGTTTTACCACTAAATGACGCCGTTTCTACATAAAACTGTATAATAGTCATAAAAATAGTCGTATAGAAGTTAATACGATTTCTATATGACTGTAATATACGACTAAAAGTTATATAAGAATAAGATGCTCTAAGTCGTATTACACGCTAAATTACTTCAATGCGATGTTTACAGCACTTTGAGTCGCATATTTTTTATTTATACGACTGAAATGTTTGTTGGGTAGTCACCCGAAAGCCAATTACAAATCCTAACTTAGAGAGATCATATTCAAACATGAATGTAGCGATCAAAATTTATTCTTAGACTCATTATTATTGTTACAGCATGACATATTGTTCGTAACTTATAGTATTTCACTTGAAATAATGTCAAAGTGTTGTACATAATGCTTGAAGTTAGTGTATTGAAGATGAAATAAAAAATTACAAAGAAGTCTTGTTTGACAATTTGTAAGCGCCACAGCTAAAAATTACGCGTGTAACATTTACGATTGCATATTTATTATTATAATTTATCTGTAGTTTCATCTACGAAATAATCATCCAAAATATTACAAAGTATTTTTTTCTTTCACAGCCGGTCTTCCTTACAAAGTATACGGCGGGCACGAGGGCTCGCTGACGGAGAAGCGAAAGCAACGAAGAATCAGGACGACGTTCACTTCAGCTCAGCTGAAAGAGCTGGAGCGAGCCTTCCAGGAGACGCACTACCCTGACATCTACACCCGGGAGGAGATCGCGATGAAGATCGACCTCACTGAGGCGAGGGTACAGGTTAGTCAAGGTGTTTATTTGGTTTGAGAAAGACAGTCGAAAAACCGTAAATTTAAATGGAGAAAATCCATTTTGATTTTTTTTTTGGCTTATACGGTTTGAGAGAAAAATATCATTTATTTTAATTACCTTTATTTCAATGATATTTTTCTCTCAAATCTTAAAAACAGAATTTTCAATTTTCAATTGATATGTAAGTTGCGAAAACCTTCATATTCTGATTAAATTATTCTTTGATTCGGCCTCGGTGAAACCAAAATGAAGATAAAAAATACGGATTTAGGGAGATTATTCTCATAAGGCACAGTAGGCTTGAAAAAAAATAAATGGTTTCCCGCGCCGTCCGTCATATTTCCGCAGTCCAATTAGCGTCCAGTAATTCGAGTGCGGCTGACGGGCGGTGCCTACGAAAAAAAAAACGAGCAGACATGGTACGGTTAGCTCTAGTTAATTTCATAATAAGCGCTCATTTTTATGTGAGTCAGATCTGCGACGTGTGCTCCTCCTGAATGTTTAATGCAATTCAGAATCGGGCGAGTGCTGCGCCGTCTTATAGTTATCTGATCACGTATATCGCGCGGCGACTCCGCGACCTGATCACGTATTCCGGGATATGCCGCCCTCGGCGCTACCGACACTCTTATTGTTTCCAACGACACAAACCCACATTTTCTTTCATTTCTTTTTATGAAACGTGTTTTCATATTTTCGATTCGGTTGCCGTTATACTGACGACACAACATTGTGTAGGTATGTTTGAGTATATAGGCACTGCGTAATGGATAAACAATCGCGTTGTTGTATACATAAGTGGGTGGCGCCCTCCCGCGGCAACGAGCGCTCATTACGTTAAAAAGTGTATTGGAATGGTGGGGTGCCGTCATAAATATTGCGGGCGGTCGCGTAACTCAAGCGCGCGCGACTCCTGATAATTAAAACTCGCCTGGAAAATACGAATTCACATATTACAATTAAAACCGGATAACTGCAACGAGCGGGTTGTTTTTCGGTAAATAAACAAATATCAATTTAATGTTGCACTGTATTTTATATCTACAATTAAGCAGTGGTGCGTTTTAAATTTTGAATAATATAATTAATTTTGTTTGCAGTGTGATTGTAAATACTGGATATTGGTGAAAGGTTTTTTCGTGTTTACAATTTTGTTTTATCTTTTTTATAATGCAAAAGATGTTAAGTTTCGGCAGTTAGAATCATTTTCATGCAAATAGGTGTACCAACAATCACGGAAGCTGTGGTCAGCGATGAATTTACATTAAAAAATATAAACGTCAAGAGCGGCGCAACGTGTCCTAATTCAACACGCGGCTCCTACCCAAATTCATCAGAGGCTGTGCGCAAATACTGCTTGTCGACGTAAGCGTTAAGCAAACGCACAATTTGCCATAAGCCACCCGTCCGGGGTGGAACAAAAAGTCAGCCAACTGTTCTGTTAGAGCAAAAGGAATCACTTGAAAAATGACCAGCTGCTTTTTAATACACAGCGTATTTTTTCTGTGCCAACGTTGTCATAGGGATAGGGCAATTTAATCCATCAAGCGGTGTTGCACGGTAGCGTCCGAGTCAATAAATTCTATATTATCACATACCATTTTGGTTTTATTGTTATCCCTGTGCGGGGCGAGAGATTAGTTCGAGTTGAGACAAGGGTGGTATTATATGTTTATGTTTCATTAATTATATTGTCCAAAGCATGCATCTCACCACACGTTTCTGAAAACCTGAATTGACTCAAAATGGAAGTAGATGGATTTGAAAAACAATTTTGTTTGTTTCAATCAATGAGCACAAATATTTGCTGCTGAAACGACCTAAATATATTATCTTAAGAATTTTCATGTTTTAATACTCTGAGTGGTACAAAAGGCATGTTATGTAGTTAGTTATTAGGAAAGACCTAGCTTTCAATTTAGAATGCAAGCGCATTGTTATTACAAGTGCGGTGGTCACCTGACACGTGACAGGGGCTCGCCTGTCCGACAGGCAGCAATAAAGATTGACATGCAACCCGTCGGGATCTGCCAGCAAAATGTCAATCCAGCTCTCGATCTAAGATCTTGCGCCGGCAGTCCACTGGGAACGCCGGGACTGATGCACCGTCTGCTATTGCTTTCAGTCGTAATTGGTTTTATGACTATTACCTTCGTGAGGTGAGACGTTCGGCTTAAGATTTGATCTGTTAATTTTAAAGTTGATTGATACTTCGATAGTTGAATGAAAAATAACGGAATTCAATCGTTATGTTATGTGATTGTGCATTAATAGACTATGTAGCTGCTGAAAATTGCCTGAAAGTTATATTTTTTTACACTTTTATGCGTCGTCAGTGACATGAGTTTACCCAAGATTTATTTTTGCATCTAACAAAAAGACCTTCCAAAAATATTCACATAAGTCACCTGATCTTTTAGAGAACCATTTATTTCGGCCGAGGGCGTCTAAAATCAGTTGTTGTTATTTTAACACAGATTCGCATCATGATCAGTTTCGAGCACTTTGTGACCCTGCGTGTGCGCAGGTGTCGCACGCGTGCGTCACGTGGCTGCCACGTGTCGCCTCTCTCCCATCGCTCGCCTGATTAGATACACTTGCCACAAATGTTTGTCGCTCGCTGCACTTCAAATGGGGAATAAAACTGCCATTGTCTGCTTCAATTGAGTTTTATGGTGCGACAGAACCATAATAATATTATTATCGGGAGAGGAAGAAAAATTTATGTCTAGTGTTGAAAGTTTGCGTTAGATGGGATGTTTTTATAGGTTGTCTAATAAATAATTTTTTGAAAACATGTATGTTTTCATTTTTTTTGACATAGGGAATATCAATTAGAGCTCAATTTGGAAAAGAAGCCTGTACTATGTTCCGGCCAGACTGACTGATTAGAAAAAACAATATTATTTTTAAGCCACGTTTAAAGTTCCCTTTCCCAAAACCATCAAAACTAACTTCTCAATATCAAATATTAAGTGGTTAGCGTCTAAATGAAACAACAACGTTAAGTAATGGGACGGTTTAGTGTTAACCCTTAGTTAATCGCGTTGATTGCCGTCGGTTCGGCTAACGATAAAAGCGGATTAAGTAATCACTTAGTGGCGGGACGCTCTTGTCTCGTGATTCGTGCTTTTGTCAGTAGGGTAGCACATACACTTATGGGTTTTCATCCCATATCACGGTACCTGATGTTTAACTCAAGTGTAGTGGACTTGAATTCGGATTTTTTGTTAAACTGGTGTACTGATTACAGGAGGTTAAAAATAAAGCTAAGTGATTTATTTATTATTAATAATCAAGTACATGATACATGGAGATTTTAACGGTGATCCCCAAACTAGACGTTAGTCTGTATCTTGAGGATCAGAGTTGTACATTATTATTAAATCCAAAAAGTCGTACAAGGTGATTATTAACAAAATAAAGAAGCTAAAAACAAGGTTAATGAATTAAAGTAAAATGGAGCGAAACGGAGACAATACTCTTACAAACCCGATTAAACTGAAATGTGTGTGTTTACGTATGTGTGTGTGTGTATGTGTGTGTGTGTGTGTGTGTGTGTGTGTGTGTGTGTGTTTGTACCTGGGTGAGATTAGGAGTGTTTAGAAGTTTTTTAGTTATGTAGCTATTTATAGATAATCCTTTCTGTTTCGTCGTAGGAGAGTGTAAGGAGCCAGTTCTTTATGACCTTTTTGCACAGGGAGATTTTGAGGTCTATTATGTTGCAGTTCTTTACAGCTTCGTTATATATGCGTGGATGTAAATAATTTGAAGAACGTCTAGCCATAAGAGAGTTTGCTTGGGGAGTGGGTATCCTAAATGTACGTTTCGAGATTATCTCTGTGTAGTCTGGTCTGGTTTGGATAAAAGCAAGTTAGACTCCTCCCTACAGGATTGGTTCTAATTGCCAAAGAGAGAGAAAAGTGGAATGATAGGGCCTGTGCCCTGTATTTGGACAAAACAGGTTCATTATAATAATAATAATAATAATTAGAGACGTTTCAATTTTTAGAATTATGTTGGTGTAAGTAAAGATGATGCAAATTTATAATATGTAAAGAAATGCATCAGAAGATTTATATTAATATAAGTTAAATTAATCGTCTATCATTGTTGAATGAATAATTATGTTAACTTATTAAGTCATTACTATACGACAACTGTATAAAAATGGCAAACAAGCGTGTCAGATTAGGATCATCAAAGGTATTATGTATGTTAAACTGGACGTGGGGCGTGACATTCGATACGGTACCAACGAGGGCAGATCACAGACAAGCTCATCAGTTTCCGTGGGAAGATCGGAAGAGTTCGGACGATTGCTCCCGCGCACCGTGTCGCGCCTCTCCCATAGTTGTGATGTGACGATAATCTGCCTCGCCTAATTGATTAACATCTCTTGCATTTTCACACGATGTGCAAAATTACAGACGTGTGAAATCGGAATGTTTCGTAGTTTGATTTTTTACGTAAGGCTAATGTTATAAACAAAGCATGTTTTTTTCCAATTAATTTATTTATTCTTCAGAAAACTTATAGTCTAAATAAATACTAAATAAATAATGTACAATGAGCGCTTACCGTTGCCATTTACATTTATTTGCTTCCATAAATTAAAAACTATATTATGTATCTTATGAAAAAACATTTTCATAAATATTCAATAAAATAATAAAAAAAAACTTTAAAAAATATAACATGATTATTTTTCAATATAAGTTGTTAAATCTGAAATTTTACGACACCCGGCTAAGCGACGAAAACCTCATAGGCGGAACCCATTCCAAAAAAAAAAATTAAGATACCGTAAAATATGACTCCTGATGAAATTGCCTTGCTACCTCTTAGCAAATAATAGTATGTAGTATTATTCCCACATAAAACACCATTCTTCTTCTTTAGCTATTCACGATAAATAAGTGTTGGAAATCCTAGCAAGCACTTAAAGCGATTAAAAAGTGCCTCGAGGTCGTAGGTATGCAGAGGCACTACGGAGGGTGTGCTACGCGCTACGGGCTACGGTTGCTACGGCTACGAAAACGAATACGTCATAAGATATCGCAATGATTTGTTTTTATAAACGGAAGTGATTGTTTTGTACGAGGAGTAAATAAAGCATTATTCTTCTGACTATAGTACAGTTTTCACTTGTCCCGACCATTTCACCAAGAAAAACTTTGGTAAGTGTACAAAAAATACTGTAAAAATTGGGTATGAAAAAATTATAAGAACACCTAAAATGGCTCACATCCCAAATAAATTGTCTGTTATATTTTTTTATTTTATTCCATAAAATGTAATAAATACTATTTTCAGAACTATCTTTTTGAATTTGCAGTAAAAATACTGGCCAGTAGCTCCCAAAAAATATTAAGATGCCATTAGGGTTTTTTTCTTATTTATTAAATGGCAATGCAAATTTTGTTGGTCAAAATGGCCAAGATGTAATTTCAATATTTGATTCGGTTGTGTACAACGTTTATGGGGGGCTTGTGGCTTAGTAATAACAGCCGTATGGGTCGATCAGGTTAAGCTACGCTTGCCGCGGTTGGTCCGTATCCACATATACCAAGACCCCTCCCGCCTCGGAAAGCACGTTAAGCCGTTGGTCCCGGCTGTAATACGTGCATCTTTGACAGTCGTTACGGTTTGTTAGTAGCCCGAAAGTCTGACAACCAGTCTTACCAAGGGGTATCGTATCACCCAGTAACTGGGTTGTGGAGGTCAGATAGGCAGTCGCTCCATGTAAAATACTGGTATTCAGCTGCATCTGGTTAGACTGGAAGCCGACGCCAACATAGTTGGAAAAAGGCTAGGCAGGTGATGATGTGTACAACATTTAACTGATCATCATTCCTACTTTGATTAATGTTAAATCCTGTAAAAAATAAAATCAAAACACAGCAATGCAACACCACCATCAATAATATTTATTACAGCCCATCATATAGATACAGAAACGTGTGAAATTCATTCATTTCATGGTTCTCACATTAAACGTCCCAAAGGTATCGAAGTTTGCCCACTAACAATTACAAAAGCGTTTATACCTAGTTCAGATGATACGACTCCGACCTAGCTTGCGGATTGCGAAAATATGGTCGTCTCTATCTATCTCGTGTGAATTCAGTATATCTATCTCTATCATGGATATGTCACCCTTTAGCGTGGTTCGCGCAATTATTTTTCATTTAGCTCGCGACTTGTTGTGGTGTCCTTCGGGAATCGTGGGATCAAGTACAACTATCGTGTCTCTACGGTATAGTAATACAATTCGAATACAAGAAAATTGTTCTGTGACATGAAGGGGATGTATAAAACTGTCTTGGGCTTTGTAATTTGGTTTTTCCCAGGGTGTGGGTGACCATTTAGCATTTACCGTAGGGATTTTTTTTTAATGATTAATTCCCACAATTTAGCTAGTGTGAGAAACGCGTTCTGAGCATTTAGAAAATCGTTGCTTATTCATTTGCAAATGCATATAAACAATTATTATGCAACCAAAAATTTACACTAGGCACTAAATTAAATGAGTAACTCAAACTCGGATTCAAATAAATACGTACAAAAAACAGGAAACTTAGGCGTCAAAGATAACTGCAAAGTATAATAATTTTAAGTATCTTTGAAAGGTTGATAATGATGTTTTATATGACGGCGCGAGCGTGGGCGTAGCGATAATAGGGCCATCATCATAGTTTCTCGGTACGGGTTCCATGAGGAAGGTGGGTACTCGGGCAACCCAGTAAAACGTAGTTTGAAGCACAAATCACAGTCACGGCAAGAAACGCGCTCCGTAAGTCGAATGACGGCCGCTCTCCAATCGGCTCTGTCCACGTGTAGAAAATGGCGCGAAGTTATAGCGCCACCTCACGGCGTTCACTGTACTTTTTAATTCACTTGTACTAACCAATCAACCAATGAGAATTAAGTTCCGGTTTGACCAATATTATGAAATCAACCGGAAGTAGTGATATTAGTAATTGCTTCTGAGTTTAGTATTTAAAACTACTCTTTTCACAATTTGATTTGTTACTCGGGCGCCAAAAACTGTGTCATTCAATATTCGGAAGCACATTTACGATAGATTTACAAAAAGTTAAGGCATTGCGATCCTAAACAGCAAGTTCATTGTTACTCCATTTTGTCGTGGAAGTTCAGCAGGGGAGCATAGGCGGCTGTCACAAACTATCTAGTGTCATGAATATATGGCCGTCATAACCGATGTGCCGTTGTCGAGAATCGGAGGAAAATGCTAGATAATTTAGGGGAGAGCATTGTTATATTTTTTTTTTTTTTGCTAAATTGTCATTCTAACTCATTTTTTTAGGTATGTAATATAATATGTGTAATGTAATAATAATAAAACAAAATGTACGTACTTACTAAAGTACAATTTTACAATCGGAATAAATATTACTCACAAAATAAACCAAGATTTGATTAAAATTACTTCCCATGTTGGAGGATATTAAAAATACATTTTTGTAGTACAATGTACAGACGCCAGCACATCAAGCTACTACAATCTGTCAAATTGCTTGAATTGATTTTCAACTTTATCGCTAAAGCATAAGGTTCATAATTGATTGGGAAAATTAGACAGTTTCGGGTAGCTTGATGTGCAGGCGTCTGTACGTACCAAAGTACAATTTTGCAATCGAAATTAATCATCATCATCATCATCAGCAGCCCACAGCTGTCCACTGCTGGACATAGGCCTCTCCTATTGCACGCCATTCAACTCGATTTTCGGCAATTCTCATCCAGCTACCAGCCATCCTGCAATATTAATATTATTCTCAAAATAAACCAATATTCGATAAACATGACGGATATTAAAAATATATTTTTGATTTGCACAATATTTTACCAACTTTATTTGTAAGCCACCTACAGCGACAATAAACAATATTCAGTTTTATTCTAATGTGTTGGGTACCTACCTGTGGGAAAAATAGCTAACAGCCGTGCGATTCTGTAATCATCTCACCGTGAAAGCTTGGGTGAAGCGAGCGTGGAGTGAGCTGTCATTCGCTAGGGATCAACACGGTGAGATTTTTAAAGAATCGACCGGCAGACTGTTTTTAAATACATAGATCAAGATAATGCTTAATGGTTGACCTTAGTATTTCTAAAGATAAGTGCAACTTGTACAGGTGTGTCTCTGTTAGCTTATAGGTAAGCTGTTTTAAGTTAAAACAACATTACAAATCTAAGCAATAAAATATTTGTAGAACCACAATTATTATTTGCATACTGTTATTTTAGATCTACACTATACAATGGGCGAATACAATCACACATACATAGTAAGGTCACTTCAACGCCCCACATTTGGCGGTGGCAATCACAAACGTTATTCTACGCTCACGAACCATTTAACAACGACAGAGGGACAAGTGACTCCATTGTCCGTACATTAACTATAGTTTATTCATTTTTTCTTGCCCCTTCCTCAAAACATTTATCATTCTAAAAATCGCAACTCATTTACCCTGTTTATTTTATAGAGTGAATGTGATCTTGTAGTTTATTGTAATGTTAGCCCACATGGTGTGTCGCGGTTCTTTTTCATCAGTGATATGCAAAAAGTTATAGATGGTTTTATACAACGTTATTTTTAGTATACTGCAAACCTGAATATAGTTTGTTCAGAATAAGTAACTGAATCGATTTCAGTAATTTTTTCACCTTGTTATATTTTGCAAGTTATTTTACAAGTTAGACACCGAGCGACACTAAGTACATTTCCGCAATCATATGCGCACAACACAGGTTACAGCCGGTCGGCCGTTGGCGCGTGTTAAGTGGTAACCAACTTTTTGTATGGACATCCAGGTAAAATAACAAGCTTATAACTTTGTGATTTTTCATAATACAGTTTTGAAATTTTGTACATAGATTCTTTTTATAAAAATATTAGACACGTGTTTCGGGTTTGCCATATACTAAAAATAATGTTGTATACCTAATATCAATATTTGAGGCATTTTTATGAAGATACACACAAAAGAAACTACATTCCTTACCACCGTACGAAAAAATGACAAGAGTACTACTTGTAGGTATTATTAGGTATAGATTGATAATTGGCTATCGTGTCATTTAAATATTTGATTGTAAATATTAGTTTATATTATGTAAATGATACTATATAAGCAATTGACTATGAAAAAAAAAAATTGACCTTTTTTACGATTATTATCTATATACATAAAAATGAAATGCTGTTCGTTTGTAAGCGCGTAACTTGAGAATAGCTCGACCAGTTTGTATATTTTTCATTAGATAGTAATGAAAAAAAAAATGGAAAAGTTTCCCGGGAAATATTCAATTTCGAGAAAATCTGAACGTCCTCATTTCTATGAGATTTTTATACGAACTATTGAAATTAGGACAGGACGACGTCTGACGGCTGAGCTACGAGTAGTTAAAAAAATCTTAGATTAAAATATTTGGAATACGAGTACGAATCTAACATGATGTTTACCTACTTGCATGCAGATACATAAACAGACTTTTGGAAATAAACACAATGATATTGTTTTGTCGAAATTTAATTTAATTTTACATTTTTATGCTGCTTATTAATAATACTTAGTTTTAACGTTTTGTAATATATGTATCTCCCACGGTATAGTTTAGTCTTCGCTTTTCACATGGCATGGACATACTTTTATTTTGGGATTGTTACCTATTCGACTTATGACAATTTTACTGGTTCCATTTCAGAATATAATATCAGTTTACGGCTTAACGGTAATGGTAACGGTATGATGTTTATTGGGCCCTCGAATTGCTAGCAATAACCGGCAAATACTGTAAACACCACAGTACGGTCAATCAAACATATTGGTTACAGAACCAGTCACGAGAATAATTTTGTTGATTTTATATATGTACCTAGTGTTCTACATTACATAGGTATGGGTTGTACCTATAGTTACTGTTCTATAGGTAATAGTGTATACAGCCGGTCGATTCTGCAAAAATCTCACCGTGAAAACTTGCGTGGAGTGAGCTGTCAGTGTCATCCCACTGATGCTAGGGATTGACCAAGCAAACATTACAATCATTTACAGATCAAATCTCTCTCGCAAACATGGTAAATTAAATTAAACAAAAACCATGAAATCTAAAATTATTTTATTCGAACGAAAAAAAACGAGTTAATTAAGTAATTAGTTGCTCGAAATGAGCTCCATTTTCTTGGATGCACAAATGTATTCTTTTAAGGAATCCATTTTGTGTAACTTTTAGTAGCATGTAATGATAATTGCAATTTTCTTATCTAAGTAGTTCATAGTAAATTACGTCAGAGATAATTGTTAATTACAAACATAAGTAAACTCGATGGTCCCTTGAGTAAAAGTACTTCATCTTGTCCCATTGAATTTATAAGTTTGGATTTTATGATTCTCCTTTAATGTTGGCTAGGGACATTTGATTTTTATGACTGACCCTATCGATTGGTGCCATAAAAGTACAGGAAGCAATTTTTTCGGATTTTAGTCGGTTCGATTCCCGGGTGTGGCAAGCGTATTTTCAAACATCTTTAAATGCAGTTTTTTTTCCTTTGAGTAAAATTTGCTGTCTTCAGTATTTACTTTTCCTCCAGGTACGCTTCGAAAATTCCACCCTATATACAGGGTCCCATTAAAATAGATGGACAAATTTTAACACAGCACTCAGTAGGTCTAACCAAAGATATCCACTGATTAAAGTGATTTTATTTTGACCCTAAAATAATAAATTGCTAGAACATTAGTGTATTTTGGGTAGCTAATTATTTTACTTGTGAGTATCTAATGCGTTTTTCTTATATATTGTTTTACCATTTGTCCTTATTTTTGTGATCTGAATGATTTCTAAAATGTTGTCCATCTATTTTAATGGGACCTTATATATATAATTACTAATATAAAAAAGCTGTAAAGTTTGTTTTTTTTTTTTTTTGGACGCGCTAATAAATAAAGGTTTTTTTCAAATCTGGCTGGTAGACTGGTAGTATTCTGGAACTACCAGTCAGATTTGAAAAATCTTTTTGCATCTGATAGCCCAATTTTCGAGGAAGCTTCACCCGTAACATCACGTTACGACCCTTACAGTCTACCAAAAATAAAAAAAAAACAGTCAGAAAGAACGATAACCGAAAACGTAGTATCCGTAGGTACATAGTATAAAACAAAGTCACCGAATTGTCTGTACCCGCATAACTTCCGAATGACTGCACTAAATTGGATAATTCTTTTTTTTTGTTGTGTTCGGTATTGCGAGGACAAGGTTTGTACGAAAGAATATTTCGGAAATTTGAAAAAACATTGCACCCGTGCGAAGCTGGGGCGG
The DNA here is from genome assembly GCA_949629135.1 of Eremobia ochroleuca. NCBI lineage: Eukaryota > Metazoa > Arthropoda > Insecta > Lepidoptera > Noctuidae > Eremobia > Eremobia ochroleuca. The sequence continues at coordinate 11,191,467 of OX451392.1, forward strand.
TTCGCTAGTTTAATTCATAAATAATCTGATTTCTATTAAACTAAACGGCTGGTGAAACCATGGGGCACAGCTAGTATACTTACTATAATTTGTAGTAGGTAGATGATAGCTCAACATTCAGTCAATAAAGCAAATGATCAGAGACAGTTCTAACCAAACATCTGCCGATCGGTATCGGCTATTTGTGGTGTCGCGTGCCACGATCCAACTGATTACAGGCATTGTCTCGCGGAAGCGGCTACTCGGACCAATCACGGTGATTCGTCAAAATCGATTCAAATCTGTTACATTTTTAATTGAAAAACCCAGTAGGGAAGCGAGTGAATGGTTTAGGGAAGTCAGATATCGATTACAAATGATTAATAGTTTTGGTGTAATCTCCATTTGTGATTTTGGATATTGCGAACAGTAAAACCTCTTTAGTTTTATATAACGGTTTTAGAAATTTATTTTTATTTCTCAAAAATAAATATAATTTACTTAATTTAATTATATAATTTAATTTATCTTGAAACCAAACACATAAGAAGAACGGTAGGTAGGTTAATCGTAAATAAACTAATAAGTTGTAACCATGGAATTAGTAAGTACAGACACCAGCACATCAAGCTACCCGAAACTGTCAAATTTTCCCAATCAACTTTGAACCAACTCAACTTTGAATCAAAACAATCTATTAAAGAAATTTGACAGATTGTAGTAGCTTGATGTGCTGGCGTCTGTACCTACGTTAATAACACAATCTTCTACAGTGTTGTGGGTAAAAAGAGTCTTTAGTTTTATAGTTCCAAGCGATACTGGCAATTTCCTTTGAAAATAATCTACAGATGCCATAAAGGTATCATGTTTGGTTTTTTGTTCACAAATAAATGGCTTTTCTTAATATTTTTCGACACATTCAACCAGCAGTAAAAAAAAAATAAACACCACCCTCTTTACGAAGCTTAAAATAAAAATTAAAAATTCAACCTGCGCAAATATCAGATTGTTCCTGCACATGTTTTCTAATAAAGTTTAAGTTTGACAACTTTTTATATGTATGCTTAAGTACGAGGCTTTTGACTACTTTGTATGTTGTATATTTTATGTCTTTTTTATTTGTAATGTGCGTTTTGTTTGTGCAGAATAAACAATTATTCTTTCTTTTCTTTTTTCTTTCTTTAAGAATTTATTATTGTGACATATTTTCATTTTGTGAAGCATAACTGTCTTATCGTTTATAATTTCTTCATACAGTTTGAGCTGTATGTAGGTATTAATTGATTCGAGTAGAAATAATAATTGTTCCAAACGAAGTTTTACAATACATTTGCGAGACTCTAAATAATTTACTTTGTTTAAGGACCGTCAAAAATAGTATTATTTAATACAACTATAAATTCTTGCAAATATTGATGGAGGTGCATCAAAACGTCGATGAAGTACCTGGGACTCGTCCTCGACAGCCGGTGGAACTTCGTGGAGCATTTCCGACGTTTGGCTCCCAGACTGGAGCGGGCCGGGGCTGCCTTGAAGCGGCTCCTGCCCAATCTAGGGGGTCCAAACGCCTCCTGCCGGAGGCTCTACGCAGGGGTCGTGCGGTCCATGGCCCTTTACGGGGCACCGGTGTGGGCGCGTTCTTTAAGGCGGCGACCAGCCCGCCGGTTGAACGCGTCCCAGAGGGTCATGGCAGTCCGGCTGGTCCGGGGATACCGCACGGTCTCCGGGGAGGCAGCGAGCCTCCTTGCCGGATTACCGCCATGGGATCTGGAGGCAAAAGTCCTCGCCCAAATATGGGAGTGGCGCGAGGAGGCAAAACGCCGGGGCGTAACTCCGCTGCCTCGAGAAATCGCGGCACAGCGGACAGAGCTCCGGCGGGATCTCATGGCGACATGGAGAGTGCGTCTGTCGCAACCCAGTGCTGGGCACGCCACAATTGCGGCGATAAGTCCCCTCTTTGAGGAGTGGCTAGAGAGGCGCCACGGCGTCCTCACCTTCCGCCTGACGCAGGTCCTCACCGGACACGGCTGCTTCGGGAGGTTCCTGTTTCGTATAAGGCGGGAGGAAACGCCCGGGTGTCACCATTGTGTGGATCGCCCGGAGGACACGGTGGAGCATACAGTGGAGGTCTGCCCGGCTTGGGCAGAGCACCGCCGCGTCCTCACGGCGGCGATCGGCGGCGGCGATCTCTCGCGTCCGGCCCTGGTCCAGGCCATGGTACGGAGCGAGAGTGCATGGGAAGCCGTCACCTCCTTCTGCGAAGCAGTAATGCTTGCGAAGGAGGAGGCGGAACGCGTGAGGGAGAAACAATCTTTGCGCCCTCACGCCCCTAATCGCCGCAGGAGACGCCCTGGGCGTCGGGAGTCAAGAGCTGACTCCCGGCCACCGTAGGCGCGGGCTTGCAGACGGCGAGCAATGGGCAGTTCGCCGTCTGGTAAGGACCAGGCTCGGGTCGACGGCGCGTTGTGTTCCACGCGCGCCTCAAAGAGATGTCAGCAGCGATGGGGCCCACTGGGGCCGATGCTTGCCAGGGTCGCGGGTTGTTCGAAAGAGTTACCGTGGCCCTTGGCACAGGCAACTGAAGGAACACGGGTGGGTTTTAGTCAGTAAAAGTCTGACACACCCTCCCGTTCCGCCCAGAACGGGAGAAGTTATTTGATAATTTCCCACCCAAAAAAAAAAAAAAAAAAAAAAAAGGTGCATCAAAACGTCATATATTTGGAGCGTAGACAGAGATAATAGTTGATCCTATGTTTATTTACTTAGCACGGGATAATAGGGGTGACATGTAATGGACCGTACGCTTTGCTCACATCTGTCGTGTTGTGTGACGTCATTATCATCCTCATATTGCCATTATAGAATTTATGAACATTATGAGTTTATAGGGATTTAATAGAGGTCAAATAGTACTTGAACTGGCGATCTGGCACAAGTTGTGATTGAAGCTTTGAAAGTGTTCCTTACTAAAGACTTCCGAAGACCGGCGCGTCGCGACGGTGCGACGCGATTCTAGTAGAATAATTTCCATGAAGTTTTGATAGAAATTGTTCATCTAGAGAAGGAGCATTATAGCTTCTGTTATGCACTAAAATCTGTTTATTTTGAACTCTTGTTTTGGTATTTTTATTGACAAAAAAATAAACTATGAAAAAGTAGTTTTTGATAGAGTAGCAAGAAAATTCAGACATTTCCTACAAAAGAACTGTCACGCCTGGTTTATATATGACCGTATAAACAAATCACGTATTTAAACACAATAACAATCACTGTTAACACGTATTACACCATTATAATTTATGTAAAGTCTTTAGGAGACCCAGTTAAATCCAACCCAATCAAATAAGATGAGTTGCGTCAGCACACCTGTCATTCACTAAACGCTGTCGAATGGCGCCGACATACGGCCTGAATAAACGATGCATTCATCTCTTTATTATGATGTGTTAATCCTGGATTATCATCAAATGTTAACACATGTTACCAGTTAGTAAAAAAATATTACCAATCCAAAACGTCGTAGGAAGATAGTTGCAGCAATTCAAATTGAACTGTAGCGCACAAAAAATAGAGTTGCCTTTCGTGGTGTCGGCTTTCAGTCGATAGATTTCAATGGCTTATTGAGGGTAGCTAATATTATTCCGGGGCGTTCGGTGTTGCCTTTTCATCCGCTAAGTATAAACAGTGGGGTGTGTTCGCGATGTTTGGTCGCGCTCGACCGCGCCGGCCGACGATTGATTTATTTTGTATTAGCTTTACTTTACGCAGACCCGCTCTGTTTTCAGTGAGATTGGTATCTAATTATTTTTAGCTCATGATGTTTACATTAGCTTTATGATTTTAAAATTTACGAATAAAATATGAAGTTTCTTAATCTAGACTATGTTTAAAGATTACGTAACAGACTAAAATTACTTCTGAATATTCGGATCAAATCTATAAGTATTTAAAGACGGTACCTACCTATTATTTAATTAATCTAGTCTTATCTATCATGATATTAAAACACTCATTTAGCGATAGCTTTAAAACTTTACCTAAGAAATTGTATTTTTTATGTGTTTCGAAAAAGAGCAGGACAAATCAAAAAAGCTTTTTTTTTTACATTTACTTTCGCAGCTCAGTTCCTACGAAGACTACACAGAAAACCAAATTGCGTAGGTACGTAAAACGGTAAAATGTTACTTACAATTATTCAGTCTAACTAGTATTTGTAGAAAGAAACTTATAAAAACCACTCTTAATCCATTACTTCTATTTATTTTACCTCACAAACATTAACCTACCAACGGATCAAGTGAGTTCCGAGCGACATATCACCTGAAAACGTAACTATCGGTTATGATCAAAGCTCGGTGTGCTCGGGGCCCGGGCCGCATCCTGCTCGTGTCAATATTTGCTCGGCCTGGCCCGGCTAATGAATACAATTAGATCATTCCGCGCGGCCTCACGTTTTTCATACGCCTGGAGGGCTGGAGAGCCGCCCTCTGACAACGTGTCAAATAAAGACGGCCGTGTCGACTCCAACCTTTGCACATAACGCTAGTTGAATGCGCAAACACCGACACATGGCGAGCGAGCCTTTATTTATTACTCATAGCTTTAACTGGCCAATTAGTGACGCTTCTTGCTAGTTCCGTTCCAAATTTTATAGCGTTTCAGTAAATATCTCTTATATGTTATTTATTTGTACAGGACTCTGAGGATCCTTTGGAAGATCAAAGTGTTTTAAAGGTTTTTTACTTTCATTTTCCTTATGGAGTGACCAGAATCTCAAATAAAAATGTATTTTTGTGTGGTCGGAGTAATATTTATCTATTAACTTGTAGAGCAAGTTCGCAATATATTTTGTGACAGATACCCACCATTATTGTGAAAGCATTTGTATGTCACTAGGTTCCACGTCACACTTACTACTAATCGTTTTAGTTTCCACTACGTTTACCGCGCTCATATTTTTTACATTGAAGCGCCAAATAATGGGCTGTATGAACAGATGACTCTCGACTCCCCCTAGCTAACTTGATGAGAAATGATGTACAATATAATATAATGGATGGAATACAAGCGTTTGATTGTGATGTTGTGCTGCAAGTGAAGTTATGCAAGTCATAGGTTAATTAGTAAATCAAAGTGAAGTTGGAGGCGGCGCCGGGCGCGGGCGTTGTATGTGCAGCCTCTGAATACATTAGTCTGTGTTGTGTTTGCTCGCCACGACCGAGCCACATGGCGACGCGCCGCTCTGTTTATTTTAATACTCAACCATTGTTGCTTGCCACTGTTTGCCGAGGGAACTGTATTAAACTACCCCTTACGGATTTGAATGAGGCGAGCTGGTTTATGTCAGAATTAACTTAAAGCTTACCAGCGAGCTTTACAGGTTTTTCACGTCAAAAAGCGATTTGTGAATCGTTTTTATTCAAAGTCCATTTTCTCTAAACATTGAATATAAACTATGCACTTACTTAATTTTTATTAATATTAAGCAAGATTTATTATTTATGTATGTTGCAAAAATAATAAGTCACTTGATAAATGATTTTATTTTTGTAAGTAGGGTTACACGTCAATCATATTTTTAACACTAGATGGTCGACGTTTCCTATCTTACTAGTCTGAGAAGAAAGGCCGAAACCAACTCAGAGGTCACGGTATCTTTTAAAGTCCAGATATAATCTTGGTCAGACAATATGAAGACCATGTAGATCGATGTCTGAGATGGTCTTTTGAAGAATGAACCACGCAGATTGAGAGGACCTGTCCAGTTAGTGTACACATTTGTCAGAAATCGTGCAGCTCAACTCAAAAGGAGCTCAACGATTCGACGAAAAATACCAAAGAATTGGGTGGGCCACATAAATCACTGAAACTACCAGACCATGACAAAAACTTACAGAACAGAGAGAGTAATAAAAATAAAAAAATAAATAAAATGACCCACATAGTGTTCACATTCACAATAATTAAAATAATATAATACTTTATAAAGTAAGTAAATGTTATTGAATATATAAAATTGATTAATGTCAATGTGTATATAAAAAAACAAAAACAAAAGAGAAAATATAAATAAAAATCAAAATGTAAAATTTGGAAGCAGCTCAATCCCAAGGCTTTTTGTCCTCAATATAATCTTTAACGGTATAAAAGGCTTTCTGGCAGTACTTACGTTTAATGAATGATTTGAATTTATTAAGGTTTAGGTCTTGAGCGTGGTTTGGGAGTTTATTATAAAAGCGTATATATTGGCATCTGAATGAAGGAACCACCTATTTTTTGAGACTTGTTGTAGGTACAACTTTGTGTTTGTTCCTAGTATTGAAATTATGGATATCACTGTATTTTTGAAAAAAAAAAAAATATGGGCATTCAAAAGATTTTTATAAATATACTGGGAAGGCACAGTCATTACATTAATCTCTTTGTCTCTCAGAGAGTGTCTCGGGCTCAGTTTATAAATTGATCGAACAGCTCGCTTCTGCAAAACAAACATAGTCTGAATATCGGCGGCATTTCCCCACAATAGAATACCGTATGACATTACACTATGAAAGTAGCTAAACGGGCAGTCTCTGTATCAGTTAAATTACGATTTTCTCTAACAGCGTATGCTGTGGAACTTAGCTTTTTTTACAATTTATCTATATGTGGACCCCACTGAAGCTTACCATCAAAAGTTATGCCCAAGAATACTGTGATGTCTTCAGGATTCAATTCTTCGCCCTTTATCAATACATTGGTTTTCACGAGAGGTAGCTTAAACTTAATGTATTTGGTTTTTTCCTCGTTTACAAGTAAATTGTTAACATTGAACTGGTGAACTACTTTCGAGATCGCGCTATTTACATCATCAGTAACCAGCTGCTGACTTTAAGTTTAAGTTTAAACTAAAGCGAAGTGTCATCTGCAAACAACACTATATCATGATTATCCTTTATGAGGTACGGCAAGTCATTAATATAAATAAGAAACAAGAAAAGACCATGAATTGAGCCCTGTGTGACTCCCATTGTCACTATAGATCCGGGAGATCTTTTTCCACTAACGTCAACGCTCTGAATCCTTTTACCCAAGTATGAAGTAAGAAGATCCAGAGCAGTGTTCCGGATCCCGTAGTGGCGGAGTTTCCTGATTAACGTTTCGTGAAGAACGCAATTGAATACCTTGGAATAGTCACAAAAGATGTTCTAGGCCTCGCATTTATTAAAAAATCTTTGCATTTGGTCTAAAATTAATTTCTCAAAAACGTTACTAAAGGTAGGTAGTACAGAAACAGGTCTGTATTTTGTGAGGTCTGATGTACTAGTTACCTGATTAAAACAAAAGTATTATTTTACTGTTTTTCATAAGGTCAGGAAACTCCCCATTGTCAATACAACCATTAAAGATAAGAGCTAGAGTAGGTGCTACTATGTCAATAATAGACTTAGCAACTTCTACAGAATTACGCTACAGATCTGCAGCCTATTTTACATTTAAAGTGTAAAAGGTTTTAATTATACCTCTACGGGTAATATATTCAAAATGAAATTCTGAATCACAACTATTAACATTTTCCTTAAGCAAAGACTCGGCAACAGAATTTCGGTTACTAGACCTTCCCGTTTCACTATTAATAATATTCTAAGTCGTTTCAATTACATTACTGCTGTTTTTAATCTTTGAACCCAAATAACGTGACTTGGCCACATAACAAACTTTTTAGAATAATTTTGAATAATTTCTAACATACAAATTAAATTCATCAGTGTTAACGTAAGTCCTTTCATTGTACAGTTCATAAAGCCGTGTTCTACTTTTATGAATGCCAATGGTAGCCCAATCACTGAAAGATGCGTTACTATTAACCAAGCTTAGTCTTGGGAATAAAGATGGAATCAAGTGGTTTACAGTATACTGGGTGTCCGAAAAGTCATGGATTACCTTTTACCTGGTGATGGGCCACATTGGGATCTACCAATAAAAAAAAAGACTTACCAATAATTTTTTTTTTCACCAGGGCCGATCAAAAATAAGGTAACATTTTTTTTTGATGAAACTCTTAAGTTTGAACCTAAATTTTAGGTATTTAAAAGATGATATCTGTAACTTTCTTGTATTTAATCGATAGTAGGATGATTCAAGATGAAAATAAAAAAACCTGTACTCGAAAAAGTTTTCATTCGTAGAAATGGCATGGAAAAAACTGATCAAAGGTAGAGATTTTCCAAAATTTCATTAAACATCAAAAAACTCGGAAACCATAAGACTTTTAGTATGGTATTTTTTTTTATTGGTAGATCCCAATGTGGCCCATCACCAGGTAAAAGGTAATCCATGACTTTTCGGACACCCAGTATGTATATTAAAATAAATATCATATAGATGATTAGGATCAGCATGAATAGACAAAACCTGTAATTTATTAATGAGTTTAAAAGCCTCCAAGCGTTTTGCAGTTTTATGGTTAGCAGTGATTTCCTTTTAGCCACCTTTTTGTTTTGGTTTTGAATAACTTTACTTCCATCTCAGCCTTCGCATATGATACCCACAGCAAGTAATTTAAACAAAGTCTAAAAAGGTAAACCGTTTAAACATAATGAATCGGGGTTAGACAAAGCAATGTGTTCGGGGTTGGGGTAAGATCAAGATAAACTCAGATCAGAGCTAAGCATAATATCAGCACAAATATCTGGAGACTTGGTAGTCCCTGTTGACAACTTTAATCTTAAAGATCTTTACAGCTTGCTCAAAGTAAGAGCCAAATACTCAGGTAAATACCTAATTATAGAAATAAAAATACCCCTGATTGAAAGGGATCTTTACGAGGTATTCAATCTTATCCCGGTTCCACGCATCATGAAAGATAACATGATGATGAAGGTCGAAACTATCTCTGAATTAGCAGCCATCAATATGAGAAAGGATTCGTATTTAACAATCACAAACACGGATCTGCAGTCATGCGTATTAAAAAACCCTGTGACTATTCTGTGTCATATCAGAAAGCCTATTCATCACATGAACGATGATCATAGCCTTTGTGTGATTATCCCAGGCACAAGAACTTGTAAAACTAGAACTACCTCGTGCAAGAATGACTGGAGAGATTTAGCATCAGAAAATAAATATTATTATTTATGCTGCAATGAATGTAACGTCAAAATTCTATGTGAAAATCAAGTTAAGGCAGTTAGGTTATCAAATGCTGGTCTGTTGCGCGTTGGGGAAGACTGTTTAGTAAAAACAGAAGATTTTATGGTGTACCCAAATAAAAGATTGTCTAGTAAAATTAGCACGACGACAAAGATTATCGTGCCAGAAATATCACCAATCAATCACATAATAAATATCACTATGCCAGAAATACCATATGAGCTTAATCCCAATAACTCAGACAACCTCAGGCAATTTGAAGCTATTAAGAGAAGTCTTGAGATCATGAAGCAGAGTGAACCTTTGAGCACCAATATCTCCTACCACGACGTCCATCAGTATACTGCCATATATCTCATCATATCGGGAATCTTGTTATTGGTGGCAGCTTACTGTTTTAAACGTTGGCGGCAAAGGCAACGTAAAAGAAATCGTTCTACTTCTACAGCAGAGCGGTCGACAGGCGCTGCGGCGACTGCGTTGCCATCTCCAAACACCGTTGCAGAAAGTGTAGTGATTGAGTGTAGTGAAATTAGGGAAAAAGGACAATCTAGTAGTGAAGCAGTGAAAAGTGATCCTAAGCGACTAGCGCTATCTAGTGAGTGCTTACAAAAAAAGGAAGATAGAGGTTCTTCACCGATCTTTCGCGTGTTTTCTCTTCCTGATTTACACTATAGCGATTCTGTTTAATTTATAATGATACTTTTATCTTATCTTTTAACATAACTAACCCTACATTACTATTTTAGTATTATTTGAACATTGTTTTCACCTTGTTAATATTAATTTCATTACCCATTTAATTACACCTATTTACTAACCTCATCTTTTTCTCCCTCGGGAGCATGTTCGGGTCAATCACCGAACAATAATAAACATGTCAGCGTAATTGCGACACCGCGCTCTATGCCTTGAATTTGATGTATTACCTAAGTAAAACAGTCAGTACGTTTTCGGATAGCATACCGGGCGCGACTCAATCTCATCTCATTCACCTCATTAGTTTTAATAGTTATCCCATTTGTATTAAGTGCTGAAATATAGTTATCTTTATAATCTTTAATCTTAGTTTATCTTGATCTTACCCCAACCCCGAACACAATGTTTATCGGAAAAACTTTCACATTGTCGTCTGCTAACAGTCTGAAATCCTAACTTACCTATTTGGGAAAGCCGAACTTTTGCTAACTTGCTCAACGTACAGGAATCAGGGAGATAACAGCTTCTTCTCAAAATTCTAGAGAATTTAGTCATTAAAAAGAAAGTTACTCCATCTCCTTGGCTCTAAAAGCAGTTTGTTTTTATAACTGACGTAAAGCGACTTCCATTTTAATTATCCCATGTGTTAAAATACTTTAGTGGGTAATTATTGCCAAAAGCTGAGCTCCAGACTTGCAGTAACTTTATCTTCAAGGTTACCAGAATTTAGTACATATTCGTTGATTTATTTTAATGTTTTCTGGAAAGTTATGATGCGCTAAATTATGGAGTAATAAAGCTAATTACTTTGGCATGACTCAAGACAGTAAGTAAGTGTAGTTTATTAATCGGTTCAGTGCATGGTTGATGGTATGTGACCGGTTTCTGGACAGTCACCTTGTTATTTACTCCGGTTTATTATTTTTACAAGCCTTTTTCAATCAGTATCAAGCTTATTAGTTTTTAATTATTAAGTTTCGTTGCTTTTATTGAATAGCTGCTGTCTTACTTCACAAATCAATTTATACCGAGTTTTAGAATTTCTATAATATGGATTATATGATAGAATTTCTTAAATATGGGTTTTTAAGACCTGTTATGTTATGTTAGGTAATATTATAAAATTACCACCAAAGCTTGAAGTGGTCTCGAAGTAGTCAGGTATGATTGCGAATACGAGTAGATCATTCCACCCGCGTAGTTGCTTGGCTACAAACCCCATCAATTGAATATTGTATTGATTTCACGATAATTACGATTCAATTGTATGGCCGCGTATCTTATGGGCTGTGCATCTGCAGTTCGTAAGCACTTCTATTTAATTACATTTGCCGGTCACACCTCGCGTGCCCTCGCCGCTCAATTCGGTTCATTTGCAAAGTGCATTTCGATGCTGCGCTCGATTGTCCCAACCACCCTGCGCTTAATTGCCCGCCCGATATTTATTATTGCCGTTTGTTTGTACATTTATGTGCCATTATACATCGAAAGCTATTCAATTTACGACTACAAAGTTCCACTCGTTAATTCGTTCACAGAGATCACCTTCACAAAATGATTTTATAGCCCATATCGGTAGGAAAATTCAGCAGAGTATTTACATTAGGGGCACGCATCACATTCGATAAACATCGCAACGAATTTCTACAAACACATCGGCGGACGTTTATTTGCTTCGGGCATACGCTCGGCTTCACTTCGACTTCGCATTCCACTCGCCGTCGTATCGGTACTCATTTGTATTGGTGGTGGCTTTTGTATTATTTGTTTGTTTGCGGATGCCGCATACGTTGTGGGAGCTTTGATTTTTTCCAATTCGGAAATAATGCGGAAGGCGTGGTGCTGGGGGCGATCGGCTCGCCGGGCCCCGTGCCCCGGCTCCAATCAGCCGAGCCGTGTGTTCGTTAGTACCGGCGCCGGTGAGCTTGTCGCTTGGTTAAGCCGGGCACGTATCTACGTGGGACCTTTCCACTCGGCAGCACTGATTTTCTCTTAGATCCAAGGAAATGATGAACTTCAGCAATCTTCGACTTCATTTGTTGAACAAATCTACCGCGAAATACTACACGTACCTACAGTTTGTTTTTGGCTCTGTTTAGATTTCATTGTGTTTACAATATTTAGACTCAGAAATGTTATATTTGCAATAGGTAAGTACACTGAAAAAAGTTTAGATTGTGTCGAGGAACTCAATATTACAAAAGAGAGACTAGCTACTTAGCAGGTGACCTATTGATGATAAATATAACATGAAGACGATTATTCTTATGGATTGGTAGGTAATTACAGATTATCAAGACATGATAGTTTGTTAGTCTAATTTTCCGTTGGAGGAAGGGTAAAATTGTATCTGTTTGAAGTTAAGATGTATCTGAATAAGCCGTCTTGCTTATTCGTGATGACGAGTTTCCGTGATACCTGAAAGAAAAGAAAATGTTAACGGCCTTACCACAAAATTGTTCACACACGTTGTTCAGACTAAACAGGACAGGTTCAAAAGGTGACGACACCTGTTAAACTTGACCTGTTTAGTCCTGTTTGGGGCTAATTACAAATCTGGGCGTACGCCCAGATTTTGTAATTAGGCACTTATAATTGGAAGAAACTATATTACTTAAGAAACTGGGTTTCTAGTGAAGACAATTTGAACGAGCCAGTAGCCTCCTTATCGGTCTATTTTCAGGGAAAAACTTTGGGTAATTGCAAGGAATCGTTTTGATTAATTTCGAATGCTTTGTTACTCCACTTGTGTGCTGAGGTTCAACAAAATAACCATAATAGTATCTACTTAGGTTGATCGGGTTGGCTTAGTTGGTTGATCGTTTCATCAAAACGAATACTAGGATTTACAATGAATACTAACACTTGAGACGGATATATTTTTACTTTATTAATCTATAACGAACTGTTACGTTTTTTCGTCAATGCTGAGCGTCGAGGTCTTTAGTACGAGTATGAGTAGTCAGTGTGACTACGAAATCTAACAATGACCTAAATTCAAATCGATTTGCAGTAGATACAAAGACTGTTTAACGAATTATTTTTAGGGTAGTATGACATCGTTATGAAAATAATTAACTGTCAAATATACATTACTCAGTGGATTATTATTATTTGTTAACTTTAGAGCTCGCAGTGAACCTTGTCGAGTGTAGTGTTGGCGCGAACATCTTGTAAATCACGATGGTAAGTCACGTTCGTCCGCGAGTGGGCCGCATCATTACATTAGCGTGCTATAACGAGATCAAGCGGCATCAATATGTCATAACTGACGTGACGCGGCCTTCAGTGCAGCGATGACATGCATGCGGATGCGGCGGCACTCCAGCTAGCACCTGTGCACGCACTGACATACGACTAACTGCCTACACGAAACAAAAGTAGCATCAATATATCTTGTGTTTCAATGTCAATGGTACACGTTTAGCGTTTAGTCACACCACATATGTGCATCCCTACATGATTCCTCACTCATATGAAAATTGTCACACCATGTACCCAAATATTTATAGAGCACAAATCTTCCGACAACTGTTCAAGTAAAACAGTAATAAAGCATTCGAAATGTTTCTAGAACATAAGCAGGTCATTAACGTTTGTCATGATCACTGCCAAGGAGAATTTACGTAGAAGTACGTAGGCGGCGAGTAATTATTAATATTCATTTGTGTTCATCATAATAAACCAATTAGCGAGTACCAAGTTTATGTCAGCTTGTGATGTCATTGAAGTCGGCTAAACTTTCTAGTTTTTTTTTTTTGTGTCAGTTAAGTCACTCAACTCCATCTACGTAGCCATTAAACGGACCTTAAATAAATAGGCATGAACATACAAACTGCTTCTATTCTTTATTTGAATATAGAAACGCTTACACATTTGTAAGCGTTTCTATATCCAAAGTAAGTACTTAATTGAACCGTTTTCGGTAGACAGTAATGTGACTCATTAAGAGCGTACACGCATTAACAGATAATTAAGCATTCTACGTGGATCTCGGTGATGGCAGCGAAATGAAGAAATATGTATAAAGGTGAACAAACATCATCAACGAACTGCGATGTTCAAACAATGGTGCGTGTGATTGTGCAGGTCATAGCGCACGTGGGGCGGGAGCGGGCGCTGCCACGTATGTCGACCGAGCATTTTTTACTCTGTGCTCAATCAACGCCAGTGGCAGTTGCAATTATCTTTCGCACCAAATCGAATTATGATCAATTCGGATTTGCGCGCATCCGAACGAATATAAAACGGTTTGCATTAAAATTTGGCGCTCGATGCATGGGATGCGATCCCATTAGTCCGGTCGAGCGCTAACTTTGTTTGCTCATTCGAGCCCACGTCCGTTACTGGCGTTTTCATTATATTTTTTATTGTACGTATTCGGTTTTGTTTACGATGCTTTTCGCTTCATTGGTGTTCGGATTTTAATTTTGGGTATACCTGGCTGTTGTTGTAACAGCAGCTACCTCTACACACAGACCTTCAACCGTATTTGTTAGGAACGTATTTAATTTACCTCTCGTTTTAGACTTTAGATACTGGTTTGGCAAAAAACCATGCTACGAGTTGCTTAGCTATATCATAATGGAACTTAAATAAAGACAACATGGTGTTTTGTAAATCGGTCTATCCAGATCCCGCAGAGAATATAATAGAATAGAATACTCTTTATTATGTACACCATATAAATTACAGACATAAATATAGAAATTTTACAACGGGTGACACAAAGGGCGGTCTTATCGCTAAAAGCGCGTGGGTTAGGGCGACTGTAATACCTTTTTCTGATGCACCACAGTCCCCCAAATCGACTACAGCCCTTATATCAGGCATGATGGCCAGATGATTTTGCATCATTTATAATTCAACATAGGCCTGAAATTAGTAGCTTCTTCTAATTAAAGACGCATAATGAAGGTTTCCGTAGTTCTCCAAAACAAACTCAATATTATAGTTGAAAAACATAGCAAAAATACAAACATGTGGTAAAATTACAAATTATCGATTTATGACTATTGTGTAAAAAAAATATATGAATAGCGTCCTTTATGACTATTGTGTGTATCCTGTAATTATAAAAATAGAGATGCTGAAAGACCTTTTTATAATTTCAGGTATGGTTCCAAAACCGGCGTGCGAAGTTCCGAAAGCAGGAGCGCCTAGCGCAACAAAAGGCGGGTGAGGTGCCGGTGAAGGCGGAGGGCAAGCGCGACAAGCCGACGTCGCCGGCCGCGTCGCCGCACCCGCCCTCTGCGCCCGCGCCGCAGCCTGCGCACCACGCGCTGCCGCACCTGTCCCCGCCAGACCTCAAGCCTATCACCTCGGCAGGTAGATATCGTAAGTTGTACTTCTAGTTAGGTTAATAATTAAAAAAAAAAAAAACTGTTATTAATTCTTGGGTGTGTCGATCATTAGTGTCTGTGTCGTTCAAATCGATACATTTAGCCACAGTAAAAGACACTCAGATAGACAACAAACATTCTGTAGTTTCAGGAGACCTGCCCTGCGATTCTGTAACCATCTCACCGTGAAAGCTTGGGTGAAGTGAGCGTGGAGTGAGCTGTCATTCGCTAGGGATTAACACTACTAAGTGCTCACTTCACTTATGATTTCACGGTGAGATTTTTACAGAATCGACCGGCTGGATCTCAACAGTTAGTGTTCCCACTGCTGGGACCCAGGCCCTCTTTCTACAGGAGTAGGTAGAGGTAGTTAACAAGGATATGGTCGTGCGAAGAGTTAAGTTTGGTACCTGCCCTGATCTTTCGGGGACACCAGTTTAACCTATTCAAGGAAATTCAGAGAAAGTATTAGAGCCGGTCCATTCTGTTAGAATCTCACCGTGAGAAGTTAGGTGAAGTGAGCTGTCATTCCATCTGATGCTAGGGATCGACACTAATCATAGCTCACTTCCCGCTCACTTCACCTAAGTTTTCACGGTGAGATTTTTACAGAATAGCACTGTAGAACCAAGATACATTTAAGACCGTACAGACGAGTAGTAGCGAACCGCAGAATACATTATATTAAATCGTTCACTTTTTTCAGTCGCATACCAGTGGTGCAAACGCAGTGTTTACCTTATTTCCGAGACGTTGACGTCATCGCCAGATTTAGCGGGTTACATTTGATTAACTATTTGTGTAGGGGTATGGCGACGGAAATAGTACTTTAACGATAAACTTTTGTTTGTGATGTTACATCTACACACACCGTTATATTGTGAGTTGAGCTTATGAGCACGTAATTTACACACAGGAACAAGAATTCGATCTGATTTTAACCAT
Organism: Eremobia ochroleuca; assembly: GCA_949629135.1. NCBI lineage: Eukaryota > Metazoa > Arthropoda > Insecta > Lepidoptera > Noctuidae > Eremobia > Eremobia ochroleuca. The sequence goes on from OX451392.1 coordinate 11,207,567, forward strand.
TGAGGCCTAAAACAGGTGTATGATTACTGGCACATTATGCAAAAATGTGAAAAAAGAACAGTCATTTTAATCTCTCATACTGGTGTGATAGTAGGTAGGGCCCTGTTGGTGATATATTGTCGTTATGGAGTACTAAAATCTGTCGACCACAGCATAGCAGGCAATGGTTATTTCGCCTTCTTCCGCTGCAATGTTTAGTTTACTGCAACGATAGAAGACCCCAAGGTATTCCTCTCTGCTGAGATCTTCCTTCTTAATTTAGATATCAATACTTTATCATAAGGGCTTCTTTCCTTCCTTCTTCCTTGTATAAAATAAAACAGATAAAAATATAATAAAGGTGGGTAATATCATGGTAATATCTATAGGAATAAAATTACTTAAATTTCTACGAAGGTTACGAGGAGTTTGCGAATTTCTCAAATTGCAACAAACATTAAATTTAATAATTTTTATCATTAATACGTCCGCTTGACGTTTAGTGTCCGACATGTCAAAAATATCCACGCTGGTATAATAATATCAATTGCGTGAATATTTTTTTCTGGTTTTATGTTTTGTCTGCAATGTGAGACAATATTTATTTTTGCTTCATTTTTTTGGCAACCATGCCACATGGATAATGAAAAATGACCATTTCTTTTTAATGCATTAAATAAACTTATTTTTTGTGGGATAAAGACTCGTCAACTTCAGCTACTAATTGATGGCAGGTTTTAAATTAATGAGAACATTCTTAAAATGTAAGCGGGGAAGATTTCACGGGAAATGAACGACAAATAATTATTTAGACGTCTGTACACTTTGTTTCAGTTTAGATAGATTAATTGGTTACATCTCATACAGTGTGGCAAAGATTTACTAAGAAAACGTTACAAAAAAAAAAACGTTCACTTTGATACAGTAATTACCCAGCTTTGCAACAACACTCTTCAGAGAAAAAGCAAGAATGCTACAGTTACTTCTTACGTTCTAATCGGATATTTTCGTTCCAATCGTGATGTCACGAATTATTTTTGGGCAACATATCTTACCAATGTTACATTGATCGCTGAAATTATAGCCGCGTGAGTCATGGTGCTCGACCAATCAGAGAGCGGGCCGCACTATTTCAGCTCACATGTTTACGTGGGCGAATACAACAAGGCTGCTTTCGACAAAATATATACAGCACTTCGAATTAGTGGATCTTAAATATAGAACCGTTCTATTGTATGGTATATTAATACAATGCTACATGGCTTAGGAATGTACACCTCCTAAAAACCCAGAAAGATTAAAATAAATCTTTTCTACAAAATGTTGATAGTTAAAAAGCTTTCGCAGTTGATAATAAAACAAGTCATATAAATACTTTGTTAATTGATGAAAATCATCTATAATTATCAGACGCAAACCTAAACATTACATTACACGCTGTGTAAGTGTCAAGATATGCATTATCTAACATATAAATTAAAAAAAAAAACAGAGTTGACATACCTGATAAGATAACCGGAACTTATCCAAGTGTTGAATGAGGACATTCAAATTATTGGGTCGTCAGAAGCCCGAAAGTCTGACAACCAGTCTTACCAATGGTATTGTATTATAACCCAGTAGCTGGGTTGTGGAGGTCGAATAGGCAGTCGCTTCATATGGGATACTGACATTCAGCTGCATCCGGTTAGACTAGAAGCCGATCCCTACATAGTTGGGAAAAGCCAAAGCAGATAATTAAATTTATTGTAATTACTTACCTAACGTTGATTTTTGCGAAGCTTAAAAACTGAAAACTTCATGAAACCTTCATATTTTTTTGCTACGTGGGTTGCTAGCCCCATTACAAGACGATTTTCCATGAACTTGGTATCGGTTTATATAAACAAGTCTGTGCTGTTTCAGCCAGAAATAGAACCAAATGTAATTTTGTGAGTTACATCTGTGTAAGATTTATAAAATCACTTCAGGAGATTTTTAAGTTTAGTCGGTGTAATAAATCAAATGACTCGGTGCTTTTTGCTCAAGCTTTTTTACTCAACACTCAGTATTCACATTTTGGAAAAAGCTTTAGAAAATGACTCACCACCTCACATAATTATGGGAAGCCATAGCTTAATTCTCCGAGAACATTCTAAAACTACCTACGTGTGGTGTAGAAAAGTAGAAAAGCTGCAACTGCAACTGCCTAACGTTGATTCAGGTGATGAAAGCGGTTCTTCAAAAAGAGTTGATGTTTTTTTTTTACTTAATATTTCATCACGGGACTTGAATAATTTCCTCACCACCAATAGATTTTACAAGGACTTTTAGGACCAACAGGACCTAGGACCTACAATTATACCTAGATTGTAATAATTAGACAAAATAAAATTCGTTTTAGAAATCCCTGCATTTCCGTCTCAGTTTCCTACTAGAAACAATGTAGAAAAGTACTACAAAGTTTTAGATAGGCACATCTGGTGTGGCACCGCATATAGGCTGAACTAGGTGTGGTGGTTCACCGGGTAATGGCGGACTTGTGGTCGTATTAATCACATTACGCCGCCGCCGCCACCGCGCCAGATTTTCACTTCGGCTCATTTGCGCTAATTGTGCGCGCGATTGTCACTCAGGCTTGAATAAACAACGGAGCCGCGCAGCAAGGATTAGGTGATTAGCGCTTAATTGTGTTACCACGATTATTTCATATTCGCCCGTCGAGCTGCAGTCTGATTTCATATTCGAGCAGATTTGTGTGCACAAGTTTTGCTTGTTTGGATTCAGTTGTGAGAATTACTTATATCCATTTGAGGCCCCCAACGACAATAATGTTCAATGGACGTGAAGATATGGCATATATTATTGATTGATATTTTGTTTATGAGACAAAGGAATGCTATATTGATATGTTTATTTGTTGTGCAGCAAACAAATTGTGCGATGAGCTGAACGGCGTGGGGGGCGACGTGGGCCTGCCGCCGGTGAGTGGCAGCGGCGGCGGCAAGTGGGCCGGCGGCTGCGGCCTGCTACGCCAGCCCTCCGGGTTCCCACTCCTGGGCGTAGCGCCACCCAACTATCTGCTGTCAGACCATCTCGGCACCCTCGCCAAAACGAACAACCATCTTTTCTAATGGACGTAGCAGCGTCGCCTTGAGTCACCGTCCGTGGCGCGACGAGTCCACGGGGAGCGCGCCGCTGTCCCGCCCGCACCGCCACCAACCCGTTCTCTGCACCCACCCATCTGCATTTCATTAACATTCCAGGTTACACTGTTGCCAAGTGAAAACTTTCTAAAGTGATATCTAAACGACAAAATTGCGATTTTGATTTCGACTACGCGTTAAACATTCCAAGTGCCAATTCGTGTCCATTAAAGTATGTATTGATGATGATTGTCTCAATAATAATGAACTGTCTAAATAAAGTTTTAGATGTATTTATTGTAACAAAGCAGTTGAATGAAATAATACCTGTTACACGTTCACGGGTGTGTAGTTTTACATAGTTTATGGTAATGAAGATTTGTGTGATACGATTGTAAATAACATTCCGATTGTATACGTTTAATAAAGGTATACTTATTCAGTGAAGAATTGAAGTAAAGGAATATTAAGTAAATTAATTTTAAATGTTGTCCTATAAAATTATGATGTATTTTATTCGTCGATGCCTAAATGAAATATAAAATGTATTAATCCAATTGAATTTTAAAAATATTTCCGCAACCTGTAACGGAATTGTGTCGTTGTATTACTTCTAGTCACCGGAACATTAGTTTTATTTTAATCGAATTATTATTTATTGATTACGTGTATAGATTAATTAGTTCAATATATTAGCCAACATACCGGAGTTGGCTACGAGGGATGTAAATATGTAATAAATTATTTGTAAATACTAGATATAATAGTGGTGTACCCGAGTGTATGTAATTATTGATGAATTTGTGGAGGGTGTTTTAATAAAGCAAACAATAAATCGTCTGTTTTTGTTTGTGTTTAACCTGACCACTCTGACCTTCTGCGTGAACGTAAAAAACAGTTAACTGGAAGTTAATCTGTAGTTAATTAGTTTTCGACAGCAATGGTTTGAATTTTCATTAGGTATTCAATGGAACAAATATTTTACTTTTCGTTCTATCCTTATACTAACGGAAGGTGTGTAGGTAATGCAGACGTGTTGAAGTTTCCTTCCAGTTCCATACATTTTTTTACAAAACAACATTGTTTACAAACTTGTGTATGTAAAATTAGGGCACGGAAAACGCTGTTGCAAATATATTGAGCTCACGGAGTCACGGCACATATTCCGAGTGTTTATCATTTCCGTTTTAATGTACTCTGTTTAGTTGCATACCAATATTATGATGTAGAGTTTTTATTTTTGTACTTTTGAACGGATCCGCCATTTTCTTCTACATTATTCCATTTTTAAGATGGCCATCTGACTAGTTCGCAAATCAGGCTCTACCGTAGCGTTTAGCATGTTCAAGGATCCGAATGTAAAATACATAGAAGATCCGATTTCTCAATAGAGAATCATTCATTTCATCACCGCCTCTCGAGACTCAGTGAAGGTACTGAAAGCTTAAAATATGCTTGTTTATAAGCGTGGTATTTTCTACTGTCATACCGAAGTAATCAATCACGCCAATTTTGTAAACTAAAATAAGAAAAGTAGTTGGAGACAAGGATAGAACATGACCTTGGTTTCCATAGCAATAAAGGTCGATGGAGCACGGGAACAACCTTCAAGATGAAGAGCACTGAAAAGAAAATAATCTAGAACACATAAAAAGGACAAATATTTATCTGTGGAGTCATAACTACAACTGATGTGCGCCTTGGTCCGTTTATAGGCCGTCACGACCTTGTTCGCTGCGTAGGGCCGTCGCACTCAGCACAAGATGACATTGTTTTCATATCTGTAGACAGCTCTAGGTAAAATATTGCTGTACGAATACGTAAACACGAAAAAAAAAGCCGCTTCGGATGTCTGCGTAGATTTTGAGTAATTACGAAATTATTTATGCCGGTATTTATAGTTTTATGGTTACTATTTACGTCCTGCGTTCACGTGGCCGTACACGTTGCTTAGGATTCCGCGAGCTGAATGTAAAATTCAAATAAATTTGTTTCTTCAGTTTATTGCGCGGAGTAAACACCAGTACAGTCTGTAAAACGGTTAATTAACTATTTTACAGTCTGTAATGTTTTAGAAACTTCTAAGTTTCTACTTCTGCATAATATGGGTAGGTACATAAACCTAATAATGCTTTATGCACTCTCTGATATACTCAATTATATTTAACTTACAATACGGCAATTTCTCGTTAGAAAACTAGGTTATTTATGCACTAATTACAGGCACAGAGCAAAGGACCATATAACAACATAATATAAGTTTACTTCTTAAATAAATTATTAAACGAATAATACTCATCATTTTACGAATAGATCTCAGTAGATATCTTAAAACCACTTAACTATAATAAAGCATGAATTTATTTCTCATCAAAAATGTTGTTGTGGACAGGAAGTACTTGTCTAAGAAAAAAACTATACTTATCAAAAGTATGCCGCTGATGTCTGTGATCGTATTGACTGTAGCTATGGTTTTTTACACCAGGCTACTGAAGCTACCATTCAGGAGGAAAATTTTCAGTTACATACTTAGTGGGCCTCAACAGTACGTAGGTACCTAATTGCAACAAAATAAAACAAAAGTAAAGTAAGTAATAAAGTGTTAAGATACCTTAGTAAGTACATCTTTTCTGACACATTACTTCTGATTATCATTAAAAGCCTGCAAATGCATTTGTAATGTACTTTGGTGTTTTACCCACTCCAATGAAGAAATGTTAAGTGCGCATAAATCAGGTGTAACAGACGTCAGTATTTTCTAAAAACCACGTGGATGTAAAAACAAACTGTTAAGCTGATTTTGTAAGTGTTGCAAAATTTGAATTTGAAAAATTTAGGAGAACCCAGAACCCGATAGTTAATACGTATTTCATCCAGATCCGTGAATGATGATCGTTATGATTCAGAGCTTATTCGATGATATATTTAGTGTGCTTAAAAATATATGGTCTGTTCAATATAACTCATAGGCAGTAGCCATGAATTATGTTAAACAGAGCAGCCAATACGAAAAACATTCATCACGTACATAATATTATGTACCTGTAATGAATGGCCATTGGAAAAAGCGTAAGTAAACTTTACATAACCAATATGTAGTACCAGCGTTAGTGAATGAGCTACCCCCAAAACTGATCTCGCGTGTTAATCTAAGGACCAGCCTACGGAGTTATTTATTTATTTATTTAAACTTTTCGCACACAAAAAGGTACCTTTTTACAAAAATGTTTTTTTTCAAAATTTGACTGTTTCAGGTTCACCTACAAGTGATTGGGGGAAACATTACCTACAGAAATTCACATTCTTTGCATGTCATGTCATTTGGGAGGTTGGTTTTTGGGTTATATGGGTGTTTTTTCTAACTGGCACAGCGGTTGTTCGTAGCAGTAACAAATAAGTTTTTTTTTTTGTATTATAGTGACTTTTCAAAGGTTTATTTTCTTTTTTTTTTTTCAAAGTCTGTAATCGACATCTTACTTACATACATAAAGTCTACAAAACTGCATAACGTTTTGTCCGCAGTTGTTCTCTTCTAACAATTGATAACATTAATTTTGAAAATGAATGTGCCTGTGTAAACAACTTAGTAAATAAACTAAAATACATATACACTTGAGATAAACAAGTCTAGGCATTTTCGCCAACGTGTGGTTTATTGCAAACATGTCTATTATACTTTTCGAACACAAAAAGGTACCTTTTTGTGTTCGAAAAGTAAAAGGCGGACTTAATGCCTTAGGCATTCTCTACCAGTCAACCAAGGGTGGTGAAGAGATTAGATGGCAGGTGCTTTGGTTGAACTGAACAATGTTAAAAAAAAACTATTAAAATTGTTGAATTATAAATGAATAAAACGTACACAAATACAAAATACATATAATATACATACATACTATTTACTATAATATATAATTATCATATATATACATATATTACATAAACAAAATCTAGGGAGATGACTCTACACTGTTCGTTTTGAAGATAACTCTGCAATTTCCGCCTAAAAGCATACCGATTGGTGGCCGTTCTGATATCAAGAGGAAGCGCATTCCAAAGAAAAATGGCCTGAATATGAAAGGAAGAATGAACAAAGTCAGAAGTATTTGAAGGACAGAGTAAGAGAAGATTGTTAGAAGAACGTAGATTCTTAGCGTGAGTTTTACAAAAACATTATCTCTTAATATGTCCATAGACATGTTTGCAATAAACCACACGTTGGCGAAAATGCCTAGACTTGTTTATCTCAAGTGTATATGTATTTTAGTTTATTTACTAAGTTGTTTACACAGGCACATTCATTTTCAAAATTAATGTTATCAATTGTTAGAAGAGAACAACTGCGGACAAAACCTTATGCGGTTTTGTAGACTTTATGTATGTAAGTAAGATGTCAATTACAGATTTTGAAAAAAAAAAAAAGAAAATAAACCTTTGAAAAGTCACTATAATACAAAAAAAAAAAAAACTTATTTCTTACTGCTACGAACAACCGCTGTGCCAGTTAGAAAAAACACCCATATAACCCAAAAACCAACCTCCCAAATGACATGACTTGCAAAGAATGTGAATTTCTGTAGGTAATGTTTCCCCCAATCACTTGTAGGTGAACCTGAAACAGTCAAATTTTGAAAAAAATCATGTTTGTAAGTTCTACCTCGTAAAAAGTCCTCCATCGAAGGCATAATCCGTCTATTACGTACCCAATGCTGGGACACAGGTCTCCTCTTTATGAGAAAATGATCCGTAATCCACCACCCACGCGGGCCCAGTGCGGGTTGGTAGATGTCACATGTCTTCGAATTTTTGATCCTGGGACATACCGGTTTCCTCACGACGTGGAAGACATCGTCGTTCACCGTTTTTGAATCAAGCCTTACATTTTAATTTTTAGTGCACACCTATATAATAGGCACGATAACGCAAGACCTTGCAAAAATTCATAGCAACTGCATGGAATGTCAGTGTAATGATTACATTGATTACTCCCTCATGGCGTCTACAGTCGTGATCAAAGAGGCAAGTGGGATCTAATCGCTGCTAGTTCTTTACGATATTATTTATAACTAGCTGTGCTCCACGGTTTCACCCGCATAAGTGTCGATTCCGTGGGAATATCGAGATAAAAAGTATCCTATGTGTTAATCCCAGTTATAAACTATATGTGTACTAAATTTCATCCAAATCCGTTTAGCCGTTTGAGCATGAAGAAGTAACAAAGATACAAACACACGCACTCACAAACTTTCGCCTTTATAATATTAGTGTGATAGTTTGTAGTTTCCAATAAATTAAATAGATAAGTACCTTTTTTAAATTAGTGAACAATAATGATTTATTCATGTATTTGCTAAAAACATTACAGACCCAGATCCAAGTTATTGTATAGAATTTTTTTAATAAAACCCAGAAATATTTGCAATAAGGAAGGTATAACAATAAGAAATAATACACAAAAATAACCAACAAAATAAGTAAAACTAACAAACAATAATTAAATATCTAATATTGACACGAAAAAAAATAATCTATCGTCCATCATCTCGCAGAATCTCAAACATGCTCGACATACGATAGAGAGCAATATGATAGAGGCTCATCTTTTACCGACTCTTACTGTCTGAAGTAAAAGAAAATGTAAAAGATACGCCTGACTGTGGAACTTCATGCCAACCTTTAAGGGGAGTGAACCGATTTTGGAACCGACATAAATCTCACAAATATCCAAACACAGCTTTCACGAATAAATCTTGAAAGCTTTTACATTACAGGGCACAATTCCTATCTCCAGAGAGGAACTGATACACTACCGTATAAGAAAAGCCCAGTAAAATGCGGTGTATTGAGTAACCTGGAAGTAAGACTTGGGATTATTAACTATCTTTCGGTAAGGTAGATATTATGCCATTTAATAACAAGACAATATTATACTTATGTGTGTTTAGAGCCAGCATAGCAGATCTAGGTTTTCTATGTACCTACCTATATCTTTCAGTCTATGTATTTAATTTTGATTCTGTAGATAATTTCTAGCTGCTTAAGACATAAAACTATCGTCGCCATCGTAATAAGAATGATACATAACAAAATGTTCATATCATACCAAGTCGCAATATTTTCAAATGAGTATTATTTTCCAAATAAAAAATTCAAAAGGCATTTGAATTGTTAGATTTATTAATATTAAGTTTTGGAAAAACTATCATTCGATACCGACTAAACAAGTAAACCTATTAAAACTGAAAGTTTTAATATTTTTGTAAATTATATGCTTTCAGCATTGCCAATGTTTTTCAGACAATACGCGTATTGATGTGTGTGACAACTTCACAAGACACAGTCATGATTCATTTTGCATGTAAAGCCAATAAGTATACTTTCCACAGAAAATCGTGAAAGACGCTTTCGCTAATGACTTAATTCCCAGACAATGTTTTTTCAAGGAGTTATTTGAAACGAAGGTAAAAATATATTATTTTTCATTTTCCCACGTAAAGAATCCGTTTTTTTCGCGTGGGCTCCGGCGACAATGATAACTCAGCGGGATCTCATCTCAATGGCGTCAGCGCGAGTGGGCGGCGCCTGCGCAGTGTCGGCGTAGCGCCCGCCTACGAACTGCATTAGTGCCTTATACGGATGTCTGAGGAACTTTTTCTGCTCAGCTTTTGTTGAGAGCTTTGTTAGATTTTTTTATTTAACGATGATACCCTTTTAGTACGTACCTATGCTGATTATCATGATGAGCTTCCAGTTTACGATTAAACGTTAGACGTAAAATTATGAAGAAATATTATTTTATTAACTTTTACACCCGCAGTCCTGCCTATCGATACGAATTTACGAGAACTTCATTTAATTTTATTCGATGCTTTTTTTTCTTTTATAGTTTTCATTTTCGTCGAAAACTTTTGCTTGATAATTTCTCAGCAGCTTTTTTTTAATAATTAGGTAGGTAAGTACATATTAACAACTACGACGAAGATAAGTTCAATATAATATTATCTGTTTCCATAAAAAGCTCCATCATCTGATAAGAAGGATTTCTTCAACGGGGCTTTTTATAAGAAAACTTACCAGCATAAAAATGGTTTATAATATTTTATAATTTAATGGACAGCACAGTAAAACTGCCGTTTATTTTGTTCCCGACACATTTGTCTTTTTCATGTTTATGTTCAAGTTTTTTATTCCGCTATGATTAGAAATAAAATAAGTAATGAATTAGCATGTCATATCTGAGGAAAACCAATGTTCAATGTTCAAGTTTTTTATTCCGCTATGATTAGAAATAAATATAAGTAATGAATTAGCATAGTCATATCTGAGGAAAACCAAATTATGTTTGAATGCCTGCCTTATTATAAAGATAAAAATGAATAAGTAGGGAAGTACTTAGTATTTCAAACATCAGTTGATCGTGATTCTTCCCCTAGCTGGCTGAAATAATGGAATTATAAAAAAATATTTTTGCTTTAATCAAAATTAAGTTAATTTTTAAATAATATATTGACTTCACAAAACATAATATTGGATGAGCTTTTTCTTAATGTTTACTGAAAAAGTTTAAAGTAAATGAAAATACGAGAAAAAATAAAGAATAATTAAAATATTGTATCAAATCATACAAATATTTCCAATAACTTTACACAAAGGCTGTTGAGTCAGATGGCTATTTCGTATCGACTGCTCATCGGGTGGCGAGCGCTGCGCACGAGTTTTCCAGAAGGGCGCATCATGAGCGCGCTATAAATACGTGGACTCAGCTTTCAGGAGTTCAGTCTAGCCGTGCCTTCCTCAGCGCACTAACTCCTCATCTCCGCAGCAAAACACATACACACACACCATGTCTCTGGAACGTCAAGTCCGCGCTAAGGTCAGAAAAATATTTTAAATATTCCGATTTTACTCTCTCATGTTTTTGTCCCATTAAAATGTCAAGCTCCCAGTAAATTAAAAATATTGAGTAAATTAAACAAATATAAATAAAATATGAACATGTAAATCGCAAACTGTTCACAAGTAATTTTTTACATACAAAAATAAATTGGTACAGAGTTTTTCATAAGTCAAACAAAGCAAAATATTTCCTTTCCTAAGTAGAATCATTTACTTTTTTTTTATAAAACAGAACTTCTTGTGATTTTGAGATTATTTCAATATTTGAATTTAGTATGACTGATATGTAAGAATTCCATTACAAAATAAGAGCCATTGATTTCCATTACAAAATTGCAATGACCAAAAAACGTTGCTTTATATCAACAGTTGGCTTCCAAGCGTAGCCCCGAGCAGGAGAAGGAAGCCCAGGAGTGGATCGAAGCCATCCTTGGCGCCAAGTTCCCCCCTGGTGAAGCTTACGAGGATGTCATCAAGGATGGCACCGTCCTCTGCCAGCTCATCAACAAGATCAAGCCCGGCTCCGTTCCTAAGATCAACACCTCCGGTGGACAGTTCAAGATGATGGAGAACATTACTAAGTAAGTCCAACACTAAAAAAAAAAAAAACAACACCAGTTTATGTGCAATTTATACATTCTATGCAGTAGATTCATCAGAATCAAAGTTCTTCTATACTGAATTTTGACTATTAATTACTGGCAATACGTTAAAAAAAATCATGAAGATGTCTACTATATATATTTCTAGTACGCGTAGACAACGATATACTTAACTGCAGTTTATTGATCTGCAAGTATCTATCGATAAGAGCTTAAAAAAATGCCGTAAACTAAATTTACAAGATTATATAGTTGTTCTTTGTACGCAAAAATACTGACAAATTCGTAACCTGTTTTTACAGTTATGCAATGAACATATCTTTATCTTTTTCTCGTTTAGCTTCCAGGCGGCCTTAAAAGCGTACGGTGTGCAAGACATCGACGTGTTCCAGACCGTCGACCTCTGGGAGAAGAAGGACATCGCCCAGGTCACCAACACCCTGTTCGCTCTCGGCCGTGAGGTGAGAATTCTTCACTTTACTACCCATAATAATGCCAAACATGCCATCATTATACCTCGCAACAAGCAGCATGACTTTGGCCTCTTATTTTTGCATACCACCCAAAATTAAGAGTTTCGAGATATAGGATACATGTTATTACGCAATCGATTTTATAATCTTGTAAACATCCAGATTTCATCGCACCCAATTTAACCTCGCAATAACGTATACTTTTATCTTATATACACATAATTTATTATAAACAAGTGCGATCGGTGGAATATAATATAGAATTCACCAAGTATCGGATTAAATAATGTGTTCACAGATTGTTTGGTTAAGATACGTTTAGAATTTAAGGAGTTGGCGCTGTGCCAAGTTCAACCAAATTTTACGAGCGTCTTGCAACATTACCTCAGTTTTCATAAATATCCAAGGTCGCTTTGTTTAGTTGAGGCCGAGTGGGCAATACTGGAATCTTATACTTCTACAGGTGTTTTTCTAAAGCGTAGTTCTACACTGTTCAACATGGGGTATAAAGAGCTAAACAGTGAAATAGGAATGGAACATGAAATTCTTTATTAAATATATGATTTTGTTTTGTCTGCAGACCTACAGGCACCCTGAGTTCAGTGGCCCCAACCTAGGACCCAAGCCCTCTGAAGAATGCAAGCGTGACTTCTCCGACGAGGTCCTGAACGCTGGAAAGACCGTGATCGGTCTCCAGGCTGGCTCTAACAAGGGCGCCACCCAGGCAGGCTCCAACATGGGCGCCGGCCGCAAGATCTTGCTCGGCAAGTGAGCACCTCGCCTTCATCCAGTGATATTATTTAATAAGATAATTATTTTTGTACAAAACTGAGATGAATGGACGCTAATGTGAGACTGTTAGCCTTATGGATATCTAGTCATGCGTGATATGGAATTTTATCTTCTGTAATTTAGCAATGTAGTACCTTGCAATCTTTTGCAATGAGTTCATGAAATACACTCCATGTAGCGCCAAAATGATTTTGTACATAAGTGCCTAGTATTAAGTTAAAATTATTTATTTCCATTTTATTATATGGTTTTATAATAAAATATAAAACAAACTATTTACGTGTATTTACCTACAGACACGATACTTGAGTTTACACTTCACATCGACCCTATTCGGCAGATGGCACCATCCCATAAACATGCACTGTCTTGAAACACAGACGAATCCATTTTGTATTGCCATGAATTATTCATGGCAATACAAAATGGATTCGTGATAAAGTTTGTTTATAAGTAATTCTACTCAACGAACGAAATACAAAAAGAGTAATTTTCAAAACACAATAATCGTGAAAGTTTTGGTTTTATAACTTTTCTGAGCTAAAACTCAGCGTTCTATCTATAGATAGTGGTGAAAAGTTGGTGTTGAGCTAAAAATGATGAGCATAAAGCGCATCAAACTAACAAAGGGCGATGAACTAAAACGCAGAAGAAGCTTACCAGAGCACCCTGGGCTCTTTCTTCAAGGTGAATTAGAGATTAATTATATCTTTGAACTGCTTCCAAGGAGTAACACAATTCATTTTAATGTTGGGTTTTGACAGCTTGCATGATGATTCTTGATGATTCCATTCAAGAATCATCAAGCAAGTCATTCATTGAAACGTGGTTTATTGTAAAAAAAGTGGTTTCATTTCATGATGATTCTGAATACGTAGATCATTGGAGACTCGCCAGAAATGTCAGCAGCTACACACTTTGCACATTAACTTTTATTAAATGTCTCTGTCACTTTAAGAGGGGCTTGTGGCTAAGTAATAACAGCCGCGCGGGTCGATCCATCAGGTTAAGCTACGCTTGCCGCGGTTGTTTCATGGATGGGTGACCATCTTCACATAAAAATACCCCTCCGTGCCTTGGAAAGCTCAGTGATATTATTTTGGTTTTCGCTTGATGGTACATATCTTTTTTTTTTGTTATATAAGTAAATTATTCCGTTCTTACAATTTTTGGTCTAGATATGTACTTCAATCAATTTTACAGCTACTTATGTGCGGGTTGCAAAACTACAGGGTATGTTTTTAGTCGTATTATTGGTAGCTAAATATGGCATTTGAGGCTTAAGTTCTGCTGATTTGGAGTCAATTGTGCCTAGAAAAACGTACCTACACAAAATAAAGCAATTTATAACAAAATGCTTTTTTTTTAATAATCAATTAAATAAATGAAAGAATTTTGAATTAAATTACTTTATAATGAGAACAGAAACAAAATGAAAACCGAACGCGGCAAGAACCTAGTTGAACTGCGACAGCGGGTATCTGATGCTTGTCACCAAAGATGGTATAGAAATGTTAAAATGGTGGCTCGGAATAATGTCACTTATTTGAAACGTTAATACTATGTTCTTTTTTTTACTAACCGACTTCAAAAAAGGAGGAGGTTATCAATTCGGATGGTAAAACAACCGCGATTGCTGCTATCGCATATGTATGCATTGTTTACGCAATCGCACAACATAACATCACGTCTGTACCCTATAAACGCAGATGTGTTCAGTATACCACCGTACACCCTCATTTCTGTCAAAGTTGTTATTGGGGTACTTTAATCTTGCAAGTAAATTCTGGCATAACTTAGGTGTAACTAAAAAGTGAAAAATAAAAACTTTTTTCAACGTTGTAGTGTTTTTTTGGAAGTCGGTTGTTTTTTTTTATGAATTGTTTTTTATTAATAAATCACATTAGACACTAGATATTTTTAATTCATGTAAATCCATTTTCAGTAACTGCATCACTAATTTATCTCAATTGCTATCGGAACACCTTAGGTACCTCAACGATGTCGACTGTCCGCAAAAAAATGTTCCTAGCCAAGAAGATATACTAACATATTAAATATGCACATTTCTTTCAGAACTAGAATACATTCTGTCTCTACATATCCGAAAGTCTTGGAGATCAGACCTTGTTTTAACGAATTTTTTATTTTTTGTTTAAAAATCGGCACTTTGTACCCCAGTCAATAATAATAGCCTTCCGACCGATTTCGGTCACGGAGACCAATTTTAAGGAGATTATTATACTGCACAAGTGTGTGCGTAACCACAGGTGCCCTCCCAGTTTCTTTACTCTCATAGTCCGATGGGACGGCAATCCGACACGTCCGGGGAGAGATCAGGTGCAGGACCAACGGCTTTACGTACTTCGGAGGCACGGGGGTATTAAATTGACAGCTTCCAAACTCCGGACTATTACTAAGAAATTCCTAATGGAAAACCTAATAACACATTGTCTGACCCGGGAATCGAGCCCAGGACCAGAAACCAACGGGGCACTCCACCTAAATAGGTAGAGGACCTAAATAGGGAGAGTACCTAAATGGGTAGGGCCCGCCCTACCTATTTAGGTATGTATTTCGTGGTGGGACAGCTGTCCGGTCGAAATATGCATTTTTATAGAGCTCTTCCCTTCCGTTTGTTTATCAGCTAGGAATACAAAGTGTAACAAAAAAAAAGTGATAAGAACCCTGTCCGAGCACACATACTGAAATACGAGTAACATTCTCAAAAAGTAATGAAAAATCTGATCATTATTGAAAATAAGAAGTTATTGCTATTTAAAAATCACGTTTAAATACTCTTGGCACGAAACCTCACGGATCGGACAGGTTTTTTTTTTACAAATTGTGTAGACTGGGAATATCAAGACTTCAAGAACGCATGACAAGGCAGCAGAACAGCATTAATATCCTAATCAGCAGCCAAATCTTCTCAACATCTGATTATTCTTTTTTTTCATTTAGGTAAGCACCGGTCTATCTGCTTGATCTTTCTTTTACCACATTATTATCATTTTTAGATATAGCACTAGTTCATCGAGCTTATATCATCTGCCTAGCCTTTTCCCAACTGTGTTGGGGTCGGCTTCCAGTCTAACCGGATGCAGCTGAATACCAGTATTTTACATGGAGCGACTGCCTATCTGACCTCCACAACCCAGTTACTTGGTAATACCCCTTGGTAAAACTGGTTCTCCGACTTTCGGGCTCCTGACTACCCGTAACGACTGTCAAAGATCTACGAATGACAGCCAGGACAAACGGTTTAACGTACTTTCCGAGGCACGGAGGAGTTCCGGTATATAAGATGGTCACCCATGCACAGAGCAACCGCGGCAAGCGCAGCTTAGTCTGATCGATCGACCTGTGCGGCTGTTATTATTTAGCCACGGGCCCCCCCTTCATCAAGCTTATAAAAACTATGAAAATAAAATCGTTTATCTATAAAAGGTGTACAGTTAAAATAAAAATTAAAATAGAGCACAATTGCTAATTTGCCAAAACAGCTGTGCTTCAGAGAAAGAAAATAAATGCTTAATGTAATAAATTAACAATGAGTATAAAGTAAAAACTAAATTAAAATATAGGTAAATAAAAGTAAAATAGCAGACAAGTAAATCTTCTGTCTGTGCATAATCGATGGTTAGTAAATATTCATAATAAGAACAGTTTTTTTACAGCTACTTAATCTATTGTACATAAATTATGTATAGCCCGTTCCAACCGAGTTAAAGTAATCGTGAGTTTCGACTTTACAGGATTCTGAGCAAAAATGTAAACAACTTTAGCGGACGCAATCGGTGTCGATCTCTCGTGACTCTAAGTATGAAAAAAAAATGTTTTGCAGTCTGCGCGCACGTTTCGTCCTGCCATTTTGTTGAAACCCGGATGAGGGATTACTGCGTTTTTTAATCCGCCGGGGTGCCTCCGCACATATACCCACGATCGTGTGACTAGCAAATTATTCCTGAACCTCACGTATGTGAGTGTCAGACTGCTGAAGAACAGAATGCATGAGATTTTTTTTTTGTATTTTTCCAGGACCTCTGAACACTTTCCAAACGATTACTAAGTTTTTACTGATCTATGTGAGTTTTTTTACTCCCGGTTGCAAAGGGATAAAGTAAATCTGATATGATGAAGAATGTAAAAAACTCTCTACAAGGACATGTTTTGAGGTGCATTAGGTATGTATACTATGTATCATTCCATCTCTTGTCAGTTTTATCAGCATTGTAGGGAAGCATGGTGTGCTGTTTTAATACTAAGTGCATAATCATAAGCTGGCAAACCGTCGTCAGTACGTTGCAGGAAAAGAAAGAGAGTAGTTGTTTTTATATAGAGAGTTGTAAAATCAGAGAAATTAATTGTCAAGCAAATTGACCACTAACTTAAATTGACCATAATATTATTATTATACTCCAATCATGACTATAACACGGCACACTGACATAGAGTGTCAATTTGCTTAATAATTATTTTTCCCGTACACAGAGCCCGCCGTTTCGAAATTAAATTAATATCGTTCTCTAACGTGTTCAGTGCTGCCATCTGTTTACATGCGTGGACACTATTACAATGAAACTTTTCAGCCGTTTTAATTCTTTATATGGATGCAAAAATTGTCTGGAAATTATCTAAACCTTAACCAGGGCTCGGAAAGCCCCATATAATATAGAATAACAAACAACGATAAGTTACTAACCTAAGTATGAATAGTCTACGGTGCCCTCCAAAAGTTAGTTGACGTTTTTCCACTTCAGCTGTGAAGCTACATTATGATTTAAAATTCTAGTTTCAAATGTTACACTACAACGTTTTATTGACTAATTTGTTATATCTAATCATTATGAAAAATATTCACGTAATCCATTATGATTACATGAATATTTTTTATTATAAATCTCAGAAAAATGTCTTCTTCTTTCAAAAAAATGTCAACTAACTTTTGGAGGACACTGTATGTTCGATGAGAAAATATGCAGGCATGAGTAGGTTCCTTCCAGGATTTAACTTTCATTTCGGTTGGAGAAGATTTCGTGAAATCTTCGTGGGGGCTGGGGGCTTAGAAAGTAGCTTTGAAAAGGTTTGCAAAAAAACTTTACGATAGCTTTTTAATCCGCACCGATTATGAATAAATAAAAATAAAATTAATTTATTTCAGATAACTAGGTAATTGATAAGTTCGATTTTAATTAAAATAACAATAATTAATAAAGTAAAATACATTCAAATTCAAATTCAAATTACCCGCTTACTTAAGGATCTCAGGAGAAGAGATCCTATATGCCACAGTCTTCAGAATTCCGATGCAGCTTTAACGCATTCTGCTGATCAGATTATAGTGAACGTACTTAAAATAACTTAAGTTTTGATGAATAGAGATAGAGCTTCTATAATCCAAGCTGCAGTAGATATCAGGTAGTAGATACCACGTAGTGGGTACCAGATAGTAGGTACCTGCAGGTATTAGGTACCAGGTAGTAGGTACCACGTAGTGGGTACCAGGTAGTAGGTACCACGTAGTGGGTACCAGGTAGTAGGTACCAGGTAGTAGGTACCAGGTAGTAGGTACCAGGTAGTAGGTACCAGGTAGTAGGTACCAGGTAGTAGGTACCAGGTAGTAGGTACCAGGTAGTAGGGAACCAGGTATTAGATACCAGGTAGTCGGTACCTAGGTAGAGATTATAGCCTATTTGGTGCTTACATGCAACCTCCGCGAGTCCGTTAAATAAACAGATGGCACAAATACGACACCAACATTAATTTATATAAGAATAAGTGAAAAAAGGATAAAAATGTATAAAAAATAGAACCATCTTTTAGGAATAATTATTGAAGCAACAGGAAAGTCACTAAGCTTTTCATTTCTATTGCTACTTTCAAATTGGCAATCGTGAATGAAATGATTTTCCTTCAATATAATGGCAGTTGGCTTGAGACTGGTTTCTAATAAAATACGCTAGTTGTCTACGTGTCATTGAACCCGTTAGCCCTGGCTATCAGACTATTTTCTTTGTTTAATCTAAGATTTGCAGTGAACTGACGTTTGTGACGAGACTATTAAAGAAATTACAGAAAAGTGTGTGACTAGAAAACTGTGTTAAGTTGACAGTGACTAATGAAATATAATACCTTCATATTATTATTTGTGTAGTGGCATAAAGCATGTTGCATCTAACTATGAGGGATAAAAAGGTGAGGTAACTTTTCCAAGTGCTAAGTATCGGTTTTGAGACACAATTTATCGCACATATCAATGTTCCTGTCACGCTATTAATGTCCCCAGGATTTTTGTTTAAAGAAGTTAATCAACGAGGGAGTATACCTCGTTGATTACCTCCTTTAAACAAAAATCCTGGTTAAAAAGAAGATAATTTATTAAAAAAAAAAAACAAAAATAATTACTTATTTTTAGTGAGTATAGTGAGTATTTAACACCAAACATTAACTAATAATAATAATAATTATAACATCATTAGTATTCCTATCGGTAGGTAACATAATCAACGTCAGACATTAAAACCGAATGCAAAATTAGAATGACGACCCAGTGAGCTATGTAAAGATGTGTTGCGTCGTTACATTAACGACTAACGCCGCTAAGACGAAAATAGTCCGCAGCGACGATGAACAGCGGTGGCGGGCGTCTGGCGGCCGTGTGCAAAAACAGTGAACGTAACGACTAACGAGAATAACGACCAACCAGCATCGTAACGGGTAACGAGGCCGAAACCTGAAAATAGGTTTGCATGGTTCTCGAATTCGCCGTTCGTTTCAGCGAAGGCTCAGTCGGAGAGCGGCCGCGGAGCCTTCCGCACCGCTGTCCGCTACTCCGACACCAGATGGCGTCAATGTGCGTCCGTAGTTTCTTAGTTTCATTTAATTTCGCCAGATGGAGCAACTTGAGTATAGGGCTCCGGCTTTCCATTTAGTTTACGTTCTTTTACAATAGATAGCGCTACGAGGAACTGAAAGACTGAAAATTGAATGGTGAGTAGAATTTACAGCATGCATATATTCTTCTGCCATTTTGATATTTGTGTGATCTAGTCCTAATTCACTTGAAGTGTCTCGGTTTATGTGTTGTTTTTTATAACCTTTTATAAAATACTGTTCTATATGTATTTAAGTAATTTAAAATAAGCTGTTAACTTCGACGCTTTGATGATCTGTTTTTATATGACATAATAAATAGGTACCTGGCACCTTAGGAACATGTAACTATCCAGGCCTAGTTAGAGTGATTTTCTGAGCGCACTGAATGCGTGGTGCATATTTAAAACCAATAATGTCTGTCAGTCTTGCCCCCTTTTACATAGGTCTTAGTGGTCCTAGTGGGTGGACTACAGGTACGCTCTGTCTAACCCTTCAGGGATTATAGGCGTGATTTTATGTTAAAACCATACTCTACATATTTAGGGCTAAATACTTACTATTATTATGTCCTATTGTTCACACACTGCACTCAGGCCTTCTTTATTATTTTTTTCTCTTTTCTCTTCTCTATTAAATCTCTATTAATAAGGAAAACTTGCTACCAACTGTGGGTAAATTAATAAAAATAAAAATAAAAAACTTTAATTCAGACCTTAATCTACTTGGTGTTAGTAATACACACTACTTATAAGCTATGTTAGTAACAAAATTGTAATAAAATTATATCTATTCATATATCAGACAACAAAGGAACTTTACCTAAATATTATCTATAGGCTAGGCTATTATTTTATTTTATAAATAGTGGGTAGTGAGTTTCAAAACACGATGTAAGATCTAAGAATTAACTTCTTGTTTAATATGTTACCTATTGTAAGTTGTGATTCTTCTGTGACAAAACTAATCTGTCATTTTCTTTGAAAACATTCGTTATATGTTTTCAAAACGCAGTCTCCATGCAGCATAGTTCTCAGCTGATTGATGGTGGTCGTAGACATGCCTATTTTATGCTCGTTGCATTTTCTTACTTTCATATTTTGTTACTTACTAATTTCTACACTATTTAGCGCACTAAACAATGTCACAATCTATTTAATTGGAGCCTACAAGGAAAAGAGCAACAATGAATAATGTATAAAACGACATAAACTATATTTTCTGGGAAATCCAATAACATTTGTCTCTTTCAGCATTGCTTTTGTTTTCATTTTAAATTATTTCTGGCTCCGATACAGTAAACATTCGTTTGGTAGGTTAGGAGTATTCTGGGAATCGGTTGAGTAAGATGTGTATATCGGCATTACTATAGATACTTATATACTTACACAAAACAATGATGTAGATATAACCAGCACTTCAGCTTTAGCGGATCCAGAGCTCACCTTGGAAAAAGCATTTTTTTTCTGTAAAATACACATAACATGCGCGGTTTAAGTCCCGTATAAAAGGGGGCGCGCCTATTGTCTTTAACCGGGATTCCAGACTCCAGATTGCTTTCCGAATAAAATGCACTGAGTAGGATTTCCTTTCCATGCAAAATTTACTCTATAAACGTAAACCTAGGAACTGACTAGTATGTAATTGAATCTGCAGGGCAATTGCGTAACACACTATCAGTAGCAATGTGTTTCATTTCGATAGTTCAACAACATTCATTGCTTTATTTACGTTGTTGAGCAGACACAGTTTTCGAACATATGGAGCAATGGAATAGCAATATGCTTCAAAATAGTGTGTTACGCAATTAGGGTGCTGGTATTTTGAGTATATTATGATACCTATTGGCAAAGGAATTCGTTAATAAACAAAGTGCAATAGAATTATCTGTTAGGGTTCATTTACAGATAATTAATTTTAATTCTGATAAATGCATGTGAGGTAACATTTATAGCTAGTCTTGTTTAATGTATTCGAACAGTGCATACATGTGACAGATATAGTTAGGTTTCAACAGTCATATGACTTGTTGATTATGACGAGGAAACTTTAAAATATAATGTTAAAGCACCCTAATTGCGTAACAAATTTTCAACCGCAATCTGTATCATTTTGAAAGATATTGCTAATCTATTGCTTCATATATTGGAAAAATTTGTCTGCTAAACAACTTAAATAATGCATTGAATAGAATAGAATAGAATACTCTTCATTATATACACCATATAAATTACACCACATACATATAGAAATTTTACAAAGGCTGACACAGTGAGCGGTCTTATCGCTAAGAGCGATCTTTTAAAGACAACCTTTGGATGGATGAAAAGGGAAGGAGAGACAAATACTGTAGGTAGTCTGTGGTGTAACATTTACACGATACAATGAATGCATACATAAAGTATATTATAGTAATCTAAATAAATATGTACATATATTAATAGACATGAAACAGGAGTAAAGAAAATATAATGATGCTGTTTGTATGTTGATGTTACTGTCAAAATGAAAGCCAGTGCTAGCAATCCCTCAGTATTAAGTAAAATGCAGTTTAATAAAAGAATATTAATAAATTCACACTTGCATTGATGATTCAATTAAAAAAGCATTAGGTATTGGGTAATTCACTGTTACGTAACAATAGTTGCTAATAACTTCAGCATGCGATTTACTACAGTACACTGAGTACATAAATAATGTAGCAGATTAAATAACCAAATACTTACTCATACATGTTAGAAAGTTATCTATATTTACAAATAGGTAAGGAAATAAAATAAAACAATGTTTTTCCACACTATCAAACTCAATGATTCTTCCTCTGTGGAGTCCAGTATTTTCTTGAAAAATAAAAAACAGTTTACTTTAGTGAAATTGGCTTTGATGTCCTGAACTAATTTGCCAGCGTTTCTATTACCCTACTAATAATTATTTAGAAACCGAAAATAAAATAATAGTAGACCATAAATTATAAAATGTTTGTTGGCCAATTAGCAACATTTATCTGCTGAAACAGATTTTAATTATCTAGTTTCGAGTTTATGTAGGTGATTATTTTTAGCAGTTACAAAGAAGAAATCAGTTTCAGTTTCATGCGAGTTTTAATGCATGTCTTACGCACTCTACCTGGCGGCCACAATGTAATCACCAGTGTGAGTAGGTAAGGTATTGTTGGCTCGGGTTCCTACGCAAATAGTTTAGCTATTTGTCTAATGGTTAAGTCAAATTTTGGATATGACGCACTCGGCAGGCATCCAGCTGCGTCACCAGGTGCTGTCAACGAACCCGTCTGGTCCCAGACTCTCGGTGAACCCGAGAACTTTCCATGACGGCTATCTGAAAGAAATCTATACATTTTTAGTATTATGTTATGATTACAACATCGGAAAATTCCGGGTAGATTGAGAGCCATTCCATTTTATTGCGCGGTCTATTTCGACTGAAATAGACTGCTCGACCAAATCGGGAGAATAACAAGTTCGATAACATAATCCTGATTTGTAGGCAGCAGTGACTGAGTTGAATTTCCCCATGCAACAGATGTGTTGTATAAATTATGCTCTTAGGATATTTGTAGGTATGATTCTTGAGGATCATCGTCATCTCCCTAGCCTTTTCCCAACTATGTTGGTCGGCTTCCAGTCTAACCGGATGCAGCTGAATACCAGTATTTTACGTGGTGCGACTGCTTATCTGACCTCCACAGCCCAGTTACTGGGTAATACGATACCCCTTGGTAAGACTGGTTGTCAGACTTTCAGGCTACTGACGACCCGTAATGACTGTCAAAGATCCACGAATGACAGTTGAGCTTAACGTGCTTTCCGAGGCACGGAGGGGTCTTGGTATGTGAAGATGGTCACCCATCCACGGACCAACCACGGCAAGAGTAGCTTAAACTGATCGATCGACCCGTGCGGCTGTTATTACTTAGCCACAAGCCCCCTCGTGTTGGTTTAAAGTACTAAAATGTATTGTACTCTGAAGTTTAATTATATTAGCCGGTATTCTTACCGAATTACGCGATGTGTTCTATAATCTGGATTTTCCGAGAAACGATCGGACTCCAGCGGCGAGCCGCCGCCCGCGCGTTCTGTCGACCGAAATAGAGTCGGTCGGCAGGCGTGTCCATGCTGCGTCCGCGCACAGCTTTTCAGACGATACAGGAAACAAACTTTTTATTTTCTTTTCTTACTCCAATTCTAACAGAGGATTCTGAAAGTCGACTAATGCTCTCCTATTATGTTACCACATTCCCTAGAATAAAACAAAGGTAATTTTCGCCGTACCATATTAATTAAAACCATAAATAACATTAGAAACTAATCCCTAATGCACATTAAAGTAAACTAGGAATCTTATGTTGCAACAGTCAGGAAATGTTTGTTACGGAATATTCTATTCTAGTAGATGAGTAGACAAAAATAGCTGTTTTATAAGTTGTAAACACTAGCCGCTCATAGCAACTTCGCGCGTGTGCACACACAGGGAATTATTGAGGTGGGCTTCTGTTAGCTTATTACATGAATTTATGTCTTTACAAACTGATAAATTAGAGCATTATGGAGTCAACGCTGTTCCGCAATCACATTATAAGTCTGAATTAATTGAAGTGGTCAATATATCCGTCTATTAATAAATACACACACGTGCCAAATAGAATAGCTATCGCTTTCCTAAAAAATAATTGAGTGCTAAAAAAATGCTGAATCCTATTTAGTTGACCTTTGTTTTTCTAAGAACTTTATGTTTTAATAAATTGAGAGTTTCACCTTGAGAAAAGATGTTGCTATCGTATACATCTTATCGTATAATGCATTGTGTATAAATAAAAAGTAATTTAAAAGCGTGTGCGATATTTTCACGTGCCAACTACATACGATAGTCTTAGACTAGGTGGGAAGTGCATTTTTTTTAGATTGAATGAATTTGTTGTTTGACTTTGAAAAAAAGTGTAGATCATGTGCTGTAATATAATGCCTTTTCATTTGTAGCACTGCTTCTGCCAACTAGGTTATTATTCTAGTTTGCTGAAAGAAATTTATGCGTCCACGGATAATAAATTACATTTTCAGCTTTGAAAAGAGAGCTGGCACTAATAGATGCAAATATGATTAAATTCTAAACATAATATAGTAACTTAGCGATAATTCAACCAATACATTTTTTTTTTGGTACTAGGTACCTAGTTTAATCTGTTTTGATTCTGTTTTAAATTGTTTGTTTTAATTTAGTTTAACTAATTTACTAAGTTCTAATCAGTGCAACTTAAACACACACACACACACACACACACACACACACACACACACACACACACACACACACACACCCACACACACACACACACACACATATACATACACATTCACATAGTCTTTTATTTCTATTTTAGTTAGTGACAACGATTTTTGTGCATGCAGAGTTTACCTATAAGTGATTGTTACACTTTACTCCGATTTGTTGATTTTGTTTAAATAGCTTATGATAGTGTATACAATTTATTGTTGGTGAACCTAATAAATAAATAAATACATAAGTATGGGTGATAAGTATACGAAATTAGAAAAATAGTAAAATATGTACGTGTTGGTTTAATTTTTAATGAAAATTCTGAAATGGATTTATTTGAATTACGTGCCACACGCTAATCCATATTATCCATATCACAAAGATACTTGCCAAATTACCTGTACCTAGTTTACACTAACACGTGTTCCATGTCTTCTGCCTAGGTCCATGAACTCATATGCTCACTTCCATCAACTGCTATCAATGTTTCATGTAAGGAACCACTGCATCTTGCAATAAGCACTAACTTGCTGACGTAACCAAGTAGATTTCTTTGAAGTTATTTCCATACCGCTCCACCAATCTGTCTGTGAATGCTTTTAAATATAGTACTCGGTTACAACTAATGGCTTAAGTATTCAAAGTTAGTAAATATCACAGTAAGCGAATCTTTGAAAATAGCTGTACCTAAATACAAAATAACTCTCGGTCTAGATACGAATGATGAGACAAGAAATAGCAAAACATTGCGTGCAACTGAAAACAAACAGAAACTCCGAATGAAAGTGAAAATACTTACTTGATAATGTAATTAATTCATTGTTTACTGTCCTACACGATTTATTGACCAAGAATTGGTTTTCAGACATTTAATTGTTTTAACTATTGTTTATGTTTACTGTAAACTGTAAATATTCTAGGTACTAGGTACTTATACGAGTAGCTTTATTTGACCAAATGATTAACTTTTAGTGAATAATGCCATATCGATTTAACAAAACAATTAAAGTTTCCATTAGCTAGGAATGTGCAGAAATAAGAACATAACACACAACGTGTAACTATCGTCTTAGACGCGATCTCTTGCGCACAGTCAGACTGATTGTTAAGATTGTGTTTCAGCAGAAGTAACGTCTAAAACTGTTCGTACCTATGAAATTTTGCTCTTGCGTGGGAGTGCGGCTGCCCACGGCAGCAGTATGAGTAATGCTCGTCCGGCGATGACTTCTGTTTCATGAGTAACACTCGCGAGGTGCTTGTGGTTTCCATTTTATTTTAGCGTCGCCCACACGCTCCATGGAGAGCCGAGAGCCACCACACCTGCCACCGCCGATTGACTCATAAACACCTGAATGTTATACAATCCCGGATCCATAACATTCCTACTTGTAAAAAGTTTACTCCGCTTACGCAAAAATGTACCAACTGAACAATAACATTACTCATCGGTCGATCGAGATCGACATTTGTGCCAGAAAATGTAACAGGTGATGATCAAAAGAAACCACATTATTGATTACTTTTCTCGGAACTTTCTCTCTGGCTTCTGAGGTTAATTAGCGAACAAAGGTAAATACATTGTGTAGTAACCTTTCCATTAAATCCAGGTATTTGCAAGGCAATTAAGATCTGTCATTGTAAATATTATGAGGTAATAACGTTTGACAGGTGTTTAACTCACTCGATAAACCATGACGAGCCACAAAGGGGGTGCGATCGAGATACGGACAGGTTTGAAAACGTGCCAACGTAGAATTTTCACGTAAGAAATTTTTCTGAGAGCATTTCACGGCCTTAAAATTTATGTCGCTCGTGATAAAATTCAGTGCAAAAATAGCGATGTTCTCAGACTTACGTATAAAATATTAGATAACTCGCTACCTGCGTCAAAAGAACTGTACCATCAGTTCTTTAAAATAAAATAAAGATAATTCTGGCGCATGCAGAAGCAAAAAAAATATGATTTGTGATATCCAGTCATTCAAATAATGAATACGCGTTAGATTAATAGAATAGCGTTACCAAGATATCTCTTACGTCATAAACTGGTATCATGCAACATATGGTTGCTTGCATTGCACTGACCCCCACCTTCGTATATATGGTCAGAACCATGAACGAATCATTTTATACTTCCTTAGTCGGGATGTAACTACTGACTATCTATCTACAAACAAAAGGCTGGGTTGTTTTGGAAGAGACAAACGGAACAATCATATGTATGGAATAAAATAATGTCTACATACCAACATAAATGCTTTTACACCCATTTCTATAGATAGGGAAGTTCAAATGGTAGAGCGGCGCCAAGGACTGCATAAGCAAGATATGGTGACTATTCTTGTAACTCTCATAACAACGTGCCTGAAACTACTTGAAGATATATAAGATATTCTTCCATTTAGATTTTCATCTTGGTATTAAACAGGAAATTAGTTTTGATGAAGGAGCTCCACGTTCCGTTATAAATTATTCTATAGTTAATAAGCCATTTTAAAGGGTCAGTAAAATCAATTGATGTATCAAACTCAAACTTAAAGCATTTATTTCAAATATAGATATACTGGGTGTCCGAAAAGTCGTGGATTACCTTTTACCTGCTGATGGGCCACATTAGGATCTACCAATAAAAAAATGACCTACCAATATTTTTTTTTTTCACCAGGGCCGATCAAAAATAAGGTAATTTTTTTTTAATGAAAATTTTAAGTTTGAACCTAATTTTTAGGTATTTAAACGATGATATCTGTAACTTTCTTGTATTCAATCGATAGTAGGATGATTCAAGATGAAAATAAAAACCTGTACTCGAAAAAGTTTTCATTCGTAGAAATGGCATGGAAAAAACTGATCAAAGTTAGAGATTTTCCAAAATATCATTAAACATCAAAAAAACTCGGAAACCATAACAGTTTTAGTATGGTCATTTTTTTTATTGGTAGATCCCAATGTGGCCCATCAGCAGGTAGAAAGAAGGTAATCCATGACTTTTCGGACACACAGTATATAATATATTTCTTCCATTCCCTAACGACGATTAATTAATACACCTAAACCATTCCGTTTTTTTATTATATTAATTCATGGCATCTTGCAACAGCTTGCAGGGTTTCTGAGCAGCAGCGGATTTACTCATTTTCCAAGTATAGGCTGCTAAATGTTAGCTACCCTTACCTCTACAATTCTTAGTTCCCAGTTTATTTTTTCAATTCAACATTTGGGTTGAAATTGCACAAAATACAGTTTTTGGGTATATTTCTGAGCAATCATAAGCAATGCTCAATCATGTACGACTAATAGGGCGGGCTGCCGCCCTAGGCTCAAGCCAACTCAGACTGCTGGTAAAGCCGCCACTGTGTCTGAGTGACTACAAATTAGAATATGCATAGCTAAAATTGCCTAATACCTTTGTAGGAACCGACAACGTGTAGAGAAGCCTATTTCATAATTATATATTCCTTCACAGTTCACACACGATCAGACAGTTTACAAAAAACATCAGGAAATTGAAGAGTTTGTTTATGTTTATCCAAATACTCGAATATATTAATCTTGATGCATTTCTCTCAAACCGCAATGGTCGATAGATATCCCCAATGATGTCATTAAGCTATAAACAATAAAATTATTCATTAACACGTGAGGATTAACTCATTGCACAGTAGTTTAATTTAGATCAAAGTTATTTTTATGAAAAAATATTAATAGATGGACAGGTGTGAGGGTAAGTTGGCAAGAGCAGTATTATGCCACAATGTGACACGGTACTGGACTAATTGTAAACATAATAAAAAGTAGGTATATTTGATGTTATTTCTGTCGCTATGAGTACGCGGTGAGGGTGCCACTGTGCACTGTGCACACCGCTCACCTTGCTCAGCGCAGCGCGTCTCTCCACGATGTTCGTCCATCTGTTTACACTTCAATATTAGCACTTTGTTTGTTCGCGCGGCCCTCGCTCATTGCCGACGTTGTTATGGACAGATGTTGTTTGCCAAATTCATGATTCACATTTATATATTTATGTCCAATGATGCCCGATTCGGAATGTTCCTACGAGTTCATATATCATTGACTTAGTAGCTGGTATTTTCGTCTGAATCTTTGTTATTCTAGACAGGTGTAATCAAGCGTGTAATGGACACTCATTATTTAGTTGTAGAATGAAACTCACGCCATCTCCAATCCGATTACCTATAGTCCTATAGGATAGTTCTTGTTAGGTTTGATTATCTGTTGACTGGTTGTTAGGTCTGATGTTAGATTCTTAATTGCTGAACACTAATGATATGAATAGTAAGAGAAACCCTGATTTGCGGTCACTCGAATCGAGAGTTACTAACATTATGTAAGTAGTCATAATTATAGTGCTTATATACAATTTTGTTATACACCTTACTAACATATTTAGACTAGGTAATAAACAAAATTATTAACTAATTAACTACGGATCTAAATACAAAAACAAAAGGACACTTAGGCGCCGAAGTACTTCTCCACATCTCTGACATCCGGAAACGTATCCAGAAGACTGGCAGCATTGCCACGTTGAATGGCAATGCTAATTCTCTAGCCAAAGAACGAGCAAAAGTTAGATAGTTCATTTAAAAGTGCAGAATTTCAGCGGTGTCTGGTTAAAAGGTTTATTTACACTGAAAGCCAGGCCAAAAATAGAAAATGACGCTGACCAAGCTACATTTTTATTTTAATAAATCTCGATGGGCACTGTATCAGATGTGCAAGTCGCAAAATTCATAACAGCAGTCTTCGGTTTATATGTAAAATGCATATTGATTTTACCTACATACCTACCTTTTTTAAATACCTACCTACCTGTACGCGTAGCACGACCACCATAGAAACTGGTGTTGTCGACGGAAGATTAGACAAATTGACAGATTTATTTACAAATCTGTCTATAATTTGTCATTTTGTCTATTCTTCCGTCGACAAAAACTGTTTCTATAGTGGTCATGCTACGCGTGCTGGGATAAATAGACAGTGTGGTAGTAGGTTGTTGTTTATCTCAGTGTTTATATTTTTAATTGAAGTGTGTACTGTTTTGCATTCATAATATACAAAAAACGACCAAGGTTAATATTGCTGGTTCGGGTTAGGCAACCGGTTGGCAGGCTGGCACCCTGTCATAACTTGCTGCAATTCATCAACTATTAACTCAACACATACACTTATGCCAAACGTTATTTTAACTAGTGTTTCGATCACTATTTAATCTCTGATTGCAGTATTTTACTTCATGAAAACTTTAAATGAAAAGTTTATGCGGAAGCATTTTTTTTTTTCAGGAAAATATAAAATAAAAAAAAAATAAAACATAACATTTAACTACACTAAATATTACCCGCCAATGTATAATTTACGACCCACACTAGGTAGGTACCTACGTCTAAAATTATGCAAATGCAGTGATATTTTCAAATCAGCGCAGCATCTGCAAGCAGCGGCATGCAATACATTTATAAATTGGTAAAGCAATCTTATATTATATATGAAATTCTGTGGGCGACTAAAGTTCATAAAATTTACTTTATATCATAATTACACAATATTTATTATAATGCCACATGGAACTGAAAATCGTTATTGGCAAATGATTTATCTAATAATAAACCTCTGTTATTTACTTCGTGGTCTAGTCGCCCCAGTGCACGTTTCTTCCAACGTCAGAAATCTGAAAATCTGTTAAACTGGCAAACAAAATCACTATCGTCATGTCTGTTAGTTGGAGAATTGATAACAGTTTTACGGTACACATATAAAAAAATTATACACGGTCTACAAGGAGGTCGAATTGTGAATCAAACTGTCAAATGGTCAGATTTAGTTGGTAGGAATTGGAATAGTAGGTATTACAATATTGGCTTATTTCTCTATCCCTGCAAGGATGATCGATAAGTTTAGGATAAAGTTACATAGCCTCTTGAGCCCTTGAGGTCATTACAACGGACAAATTATCGCATGTGATAAAGTCCTGATATACATTTGTAATAGCCGGACGTACTTCCTAACACAATATTAGTTTTTCGTTTAAAAATCGGCGCTGCTACACCTGATTTAGTCAGCCAATGAGAATTCAAATGTTGATTAATGTTATATAATCTCAGGACTAATGGATCATTTTGTCCGTTATTAAGGACAACCGGTCTTTGTTTCCGGTTTCTCTTTCGATCTTGAGGTATAAATATGGCGGACTCAGGAGGTTAAGTATTCAGATATCTGTAAAAATAACATATAAATATACTCGCATAAAAGGAAAACAGAATATATACATACAGGATCTAAGTATGTAATTTATAGTCGATATATTATAATTATACCTATGCTGTAGTTGGTACTGCATTTTGTAATCATCATACAATTATGAGTCTACGTAGGTCCGTATCTATCTAGTGCTCTTTAGGTACACGTGTTTGAAGTGATTCTGCCAACGCAATGAATGCTGTTGGGCTTTTGTCCTTTGATATTTTGTCAATATATATGACTAACGAGTACAGAATTTATAGGTACAGACGCCAGCACATCAAGCTACCCGAAACTGTCAAATTTTTCCAGTCAACCTTGAACCTTATGCTTTAGCGATAAAGTTAAAAATCTATTAAAGAAATTTGACAGATTGTAGTAGCTTGATGTGCTGGCGTCTGTACATAGGCGAGACTTTCTCTGACGATGATGAAAGCACTATGAATGAGTAATCACTGATTCCTTTATTTACGGAACAGATTTCAGACACCCATCTGAAATCTGACTCGTCATATTCTGCCGTATAAGGTGTGCCAAGACCTATTTATTTTACTATGAGCAATGTAGGAAATGTATACGAAAACATATGTTCCCTTTGTAAATCACCAACGAACATGTACTTTGTAGAAAGATCTATGGTGGCAGCATAATGATCCGCACAAGATTGCTACTGATACTATTGACACACTACTACTATTATTACTGATTGCTATTGTTTGTTTTTGCGATTGCTTACTTCTGAAAAATAAAATAAAGACCCTTCCTTTCAAACCACACTAGATTTGAAAGGAAGGGCCATAATTTATACCACTGTATGTACCTAACCAGTTTGCGTAGTACCTAATACCAGAAAACGATGACACAAAACCGATATCAATAAGATCACTAACGAATGGAGCCACTGAAGTGTTTCTCCAATGAAATGTTTAAAATGATTGATTTTGTCTAATATAATTTGTAAGCTGTAAATTATGATTATAAGGAAATATGAAAAGAATTATTAAGGTTATTCATGGGTACAGTTATTATGGATTGGTCCATTATCCATGCCCTTGAGCATCGCAGGGATGTTGCAGTAGGTTTAGGAAGTCATGTAGTGCTTTTTTACTTAGTTATGTTTCTATTATATACCAGAAGGATAATTTGTCTGTCAGTTTGGGCAACAATGTTGACCGCCAAACTTTCTGACCCAAACTACTTCTGCTAGTTTTCGTCAAATTTAGCAGGTAATATTATAAAATATTAACTAATATATTTTGAAAAAATAGAAGTTTTAGTTAGTACCTATAATAACAGAGGTCAGAACTTATAGGTTTTACTCAAAGTTTTATACGTAGGTAATGAATAAACTTCATAGCAGCGTTCAGAGCATAGCTAACCTACTTATCCACAGAATTTTCATTGGAATCCTTTTAGAAAATATTAAAATACGCCTATAATCGCTTCAAATTACATTTTGTTTCGAAAATCATAATCTAGGGACCCAAAATAGTGAAAAAGTATAGTAAGAAGTAGGGTACCCGTACTTGAGGGTTGTGCGTGGGGCAGCTGAGGGTGTAACGCAGGCGAAGGCGGCGCTCGCCCCCCCCCCCCCCCCACTGGGGCCGTGTGCAACTCGCGCATAGACTACGGTCGCCCTCTGCCCTCGCGCATCATTCGAACTTCGCGCACCGCAGTCTTGGCATCTACGCCCTGAACTGTATACGCGTCCGGGAGCTTCATCCCGCAGCGACTTCTACGAACAGGTCCTTATTCCAGTGAAAGTGACATTTAACCTAATCTTATTGCATAATATATCCTAACCGCGAGTGAAACATAGTAGTCTTCTCTATGTGAAACTATTATTAGAGTTGCATCGGCACGCTCCAGCAACGTAACTTTACCTGAACGCCCCAAATTAGGAGCGCAGGCGCATCGGCCCACGAGCCGCCCGCCCAACGTTCCATATTTCGCTACATTCTTTCAACCGCGCGTTCGTTGCATTCGCAGGAAGCCGCCCGATATACGTACTTGTTGAGCAATAAAGTGTCCGTTCAGATGAGACTGAAGTGGTGCAGGCGACTTGGACTCCGGCCAACGGCTGTTGCATTTAGAATAAAAGTTGACAACGTATCCGAATAATATTTTAACGTGTTAACTACATGTGTTACTACTTAAATAGTGATAAGTGGATCTTAGAGAACCAGAAGGGATTAATGGTGATTTCAAAAGTGTATTTGGGATTTCATCGCCACAGTTGTGAAGCCAAGTTTCAAGTCGCCTACCCGTCATCGCGGTCCTGTTTGTGGTTTATGTGACATATTGTTTGAAGTAGAAATATTTTGTTTCAGGATAAGTTAAGCGAGCACAATGCCTTTCAAACCAGCAGATAACCCTAAGTGCCCTAAATGCGGCAAATCAGTATACGCGGCAGAGGAGAGAGTCGCCGGAGGACTCAAATGGCACAAAATGTGCTTCAAGTGCGGTAAGTTGATGAACAATATATACGTTTACATAAAATATTAGAAAATAATATAATAAACATAGGGATTGGTGATGTTCTTGAAATATGTGAAGCTGATAAGACTACCTACTGTGTCAGTTGACACATAACATCGAAGAATCTATAAAAAATCATTTTAAAGATTACATTTTGCCTAAAGGGCAAAATGTAATCTTTAAAATGATTTTTGATTAAAAATGTAATCTTTAAAATGATTTTAGTTTGTGTCTCTAGTTGCAAAAGTAATTGAAATGTTATATTTAAATTATTGACAGAACATAACTATTTATTAGATGACATGAGATGGCATCAACATGATAGAGAAACTGAAGTTATTTCAATTTGTTTATAACTTTTTGTTCGTTTTATTCCCGTCGGATGGATACAACGAATACTGTAAAGAAAGTTCTAGTCCTATGTTACGTATGTTATGATAAAAATTAATTCAAATCAGATATTTTCAAAACTTTCCATATTTTTCCAATAGGTGGTCTTTATTTACTTGAATGGCTATTATTAAGTGTGATATGGTCTGATGCATAGGTACCAACAATAATCATGAATAAATTTGCCAAGTAGGTAGGGCAGTAGTCTAGGACAATGTGGCTTCACCAATCACCATTGCAATAACTTAAGTAGGTAACTATGACAAACAGAGTTAGGATAAATCTACATACCATTTTTTTAAATTGATAAATTGATTACAATTAGTCTCTCATTATTATAACTGCAACCTTAAACCTAAAGTGCGACTCAGAAGTTATGTTATATTTTTATGTTATCCAGGTCTGTGCCAGAAGTTGCTGGACTCCACCAACTCCACAGATCACGAAGGTGAACTGTACTGCAAAATGTGCCACGCACGCAAATTCGGACCAAAAGGCTACGGCTTCGGCGGTGGTGCTGGCTGCCTGTCCATGGACACTGGTGACCACCTGAAGGCTGAGAATGCGTAAGTACCATCCCTCTTAGATCTCCCGCCGCCCGCGCCACTGAGGGCCTTTCCTTATCTAAGGCCGCACCGACGGCCGGCCTCCGGGCCCGTGCGTAACAACATTAACCGCGTGTACATATACTCATACTATACAGTAGTAAGCGCGCGCTGGCTGTACATTACGCGCCGCCTGACACGTGCATGACCAGTCTCCGTTTATGTCGCAACAGGAATTGAGTGAGCAGCCGTCCAGCAGAACTTGCGGGTCGCCGACACACATCTCGGCCCTCCAGCGACGCCTCGCGAACGCACGCCTTACTGTACTTTAAATTACTCTAGTTAGGATTATTTATTCGCTATCGCTTAATTTAATTTGTTCATCGGTAATATTTATTATTTATAAAGAACACAAATAAATAAAAACAGTCGACTACCAACCCTGAGTTAGTGATATTTATGTGAGCGCGGTCGAGGCGCGCGCGCGCCCGCGGTGCGCAGCCGGGCGCGCGCCGGCTCGAGCGCGCTCCTGCCCTGTCGATCCCTTCCTCCCCAACGGGGCGTGCCCCCACACGAAGGAGCCACGGTGAGAAACCAATTTGTAGCCTTGGCTTAGCAACGCTCCAGACGCACCTAGATGGCATGCACCGAGACGATCTTATGTTGAATAACTTTCCTCGCTACTCACACTCTGTCTAACCCTCAGCTAACGCTTCCGTCTTAGCTTTTAACTCATAGTAAATACATGTGATGGGATAAGGAAAGCGCCCTCTATGTCGATATATCGTGTAGTGCTTAGCGAAGCCGATGCGGAGCGGGCGGCCGGGAGCCCTTACCTTCTCCCATTACGGCGGAGGTGCGCCGCCGGCATCTACTGCTTAGCCGCGATCCGTGTGGCCGATACTAGAATGTAGAGGCACGGAATCTTCCAGTGCCTGAGAGGCTTTTAACTACTCTTCTGTCACCTGTTGCTTGGTCTAAACATTGTTGAGCATTTATTGATTTGCGGCATGTATACAGGGACGGCGCAAGGACTAACGGAGCTTGTATGGAGCCACGTAAAATCGCCAAGGCGCCGCCTGGACAAGGATGCCCTCGATGCGGCGGCTACGTATATGCCGCCGAGCAGATGTTAGCTAGAGGACGGGTAAGATTCTATACCTAGATCTTCATACGATAAATTAAATGTCATTTAAGTACAATTCGGTACATTCAAATGCCTTTATTTGGAAGCTTGCGCTGCTTTTAGATGCTTGAAAAAAGTAAAAAAAAATACCCACTTAATCCTTCTAATTATATCTAAGTATATCCAATATATTTTATATGCTAGTTACGCAAATATAAATATAACTAAAATGTTGTGCCGTAGGGCTATCACAGGCGATGCTTCAAATGCTTAAATTGCAACAGGACCCTTGATTCAATGATGCATTGTGATGGGCCAGATGGTGACATTTACTGTAGAGGTATCTGAACGATTAATTATGTACCACGTGTCAATTAATTGTCCCACCCGTAAATATGTTGTATGTGCCATAACATCATGTGTCATTGTAATAACGTGAGTGATCCTCTAGGCTAGTACGTTCCCTGCATGCCCTGACGTATCCTCATTATTCACTGTATGTCCAGGGGTGGCACAAGGAGTGCTTCAAATGCGGAGAGTGCTTAAAAGGTCTGGACTCTACAAACTGTTGCGAGGCCCCAGACAAAGACATTTACTGCAAAGGTTGGTTTTTTTCTCCTCAGTTCCCGTAATTTATATAAAACTTAAGTTTTCATTAAAAGAAAATATTCATAAACAACAAGTCCCTACATGCTCTAAATAATATTGAGAGTACTTACAAACTCTGTATACATTAACTGTGATGCATGATCATTTCCTTCTTTGTTTTCGTGGTTTTAATTTAATGTTTTTCTCTGTAGTATGTTATGGGAAGAAGTTTGGTCCTAAGGGATATGGTTACGGAGGAGGAGCTGGTGTCTTGCAGAGTGACCCTTACGCCAATGGGTAAGAACCGCTTGAGGATCGGCCGTGTGACTTATCTGGCGAGGGCACAGCTTTGACACAATGTATCAAAACATCATTATATTATTCAAACACAAAATGTTTGATCGTGGATCGCTGTGTGCTCTACAGATGCAATAATAACGCTTTGCTTTTGCTGTAGGATGCTACGCACAAAGATTTGGTCCAAGAGGTGTAGGACATGGGGGAATGTCAAGCCTGGGTCTTATGTGTGATATTAAGGACTTGGAATGGCAAAGGTATAATACTTATTAGAATTTCACCAAGCCCCTGATGGATCCCAAAGGACAGTCTATAGGACTGTAAAGTTCCTAGTTTTCATGATTAACCGAAACATCTAATATCTCTATTTGCTTATAGACTGCTTTAGCAAATTCAATTTTACTTTTTCCCAAATGTTCAAGAAATCATCGTTCATAACATTCATTCCTCAAACCCACAATCATGTTTCATTTTCCGCAAGTTATTTTCGCCAGAAGCTTCGGTAACATTGCGTATACTTCTCAGGTTACATGACAGGTTTAGGTTATTTCCATCGCATAGTCACTTTCATAAAAACAGCTTATAATACAAACAAGAGTTGGCAACGTGCCAATACGAAAATAGAACGCGCTCTCCGCTCTCGATCGGACTAATTTTAATATCGTCGAGACCAGCCACACATTTTGAGCTTACACCATGTAGTCTGTGGCAGATTCGCTTAACAACATCTTTAATAGGTGTACTGCTAAACCGGGAGCATCATGACACCAATCTAACCAATTACCACACCATTATATCACAGATTGCAACGTTGAATTCTTGCTTGGTGGGCAACGTCCCGTTAAGGTTGACGAGAACTAAAGCGATAGCCAGCCAACTAGCTGACGTTTGATAATCTAAATACCTTTCAAAGTCGCATGCAATGTGTAGTTAGGTATATAGCTGGTTAGCCACCTGTACGAGTATGTATTGACCATAGTGTTAAATAGGTAACGCAGAAGTAACAGAGCAAGAAAGCAGGTAGAAAGGCGGAAGACTATTATTGTTTGCTTGCTATTTACCTAAATCAACGTACCCAGATAGGACACTGCTGTGTTTTCTGGTAGATATCTATTTGACAGAATAGGTAATATATTTGAAGTAAAAAAACAGAACCAACTGTAAGTAGGTACCTACACAATATTTATCGAGAATTTCATACCTACACATAAGTATCATCACCATAACGACCACAACATTGATACCTTTGGCATGTATAAATATTGTAGCGTTAGTCTGTAATACCTAACACAGCTATTGTAATGTACTTACCCACATTGTATAGCTGCAAGCTTTTCACACCGAGCATTTCATTTGTGTTACAGTGAGCAAGCACCAAAGACAACGGTAATCAATACCGCTTCAATCCAAGCGCCCCCCGGCAAAGGTTGCCCCAGATGTGGAGGTGTTGTGTTTGCTGCTGAGCTTGTGCTGGCCAAGGGTCGCGAATGGCATCGCAAGTGCTTCAAGTGTCGCGACTGCACGAAGACTTTGGACTCTATCATCGCTTGCGACGGACCTGAGTCCGAGGTTTACTGCAAGACTTGCTACGGCAAGAAATGGGGACCTCACGGCTACGGTTTTGCCTGCGGCTCCGGCTTCCTGCAGACAGATGGCTTGAGGTAATTTTTTTTACAATGCATTTCCTTACTCAGATTTTTAATGTTAAATGGAGAGAAGGTTTTTCTATAATATTGTAATGTTATTTTACAGCGAGGAGGAGATTTCCGCCAGCCGTCCTTATTACAACCCCGATACCACCTCTATCAAGGCACCCAAGGGCCAGGGTTGCCCGCGTTGCGGTGGAATGGTCTTCGCCGCTGAACAACAACTGGCTAAGGGCACGGTAAGTTTTGATACCCGACTGTTTCTAAGCATGTTAGTCGCTATAACAATTAATTGCACATGGGATTATAATGGGATGGTCGAGCAATGTCACAACCAATCTACCTTAGGATATTGGATCTATTCTCCACAGAGTACCTAAGTGGGCGAAAGACGTATGAGCTACGGGTAGGTACCTACTTATGGTTCGACGATCTTTTCTGCTCATGACCCTTAAGCGAAATTTTCTAGTGAAACATGGGCGAAAAATGACATCGAGCTTTAAAGTTGTGCGAACTTGCTCGTACGTCTATCGCCCAGCAGATACCAGATGGGTACTAGCTTAGACTATTTTTGTGCGTAAAACGACGTTCCTAATTAGTTACGAATCTCGATTTTGATGAATCTGGCTGATAAGATAGAAGGCCACCCTCATTGTTCCCTTGATGTAGTAACGGCATAAAAAAATCCTAGGTATATGACTGTCAAATAAAAAGCAGCGTCCTACCATGATCTTTCCAAATGTGCTGAAGTGGCGATAATATTCTGACGGTCATGCGTTGTATTGAAATAAAGAGGGGGTTCGTGACTGAATGATAACAGCCGCACGGGTCGATCGAAGGTTAAGCTACGCTTGCCGCGGTCGGTTCATGGATCGGATGGGTGACCAAGACCATCCATTACATATCGAGACCGCTCCGTGCCTCGGAAAGCACGTTAAGCCGTTGGTTCCGGCTGTCATTCGTAGATCTTTGACAGTCGATACGGGTAATCAGAAGCTCAAAAGTCTTACCAAGGGGTATCGTGTTACGCCAGTAACTGGGTTGTGGAGGTCAGATAGGCAATCAATCTATCTAAAATACTGGTATTTGGCTGCATCAGACTGGAAGCCGACCCCAACATAGTTAGAAAAAGGATAGGCAGATTGATGCGTTGTATTAAAATATCGAGAATTCGAGAGGTCGAGAATATAATTCTTTATTATTTGCTTACTTACCTTATAAATAAAAAGTTAAGCTGAAACAAAAAATCGTAGTAGTTTAAGTTTTCCTATATTTATGGTTATTATATTATTATTTTCTTACAGATGTGGCATAAGAAATGTTTCAACTGCGCGGAGTGCCACCGGCCTCTGGACTCGATGCTGGCTTGCGACGGCCCCGACAAGGAGATCCACTGCCGCGCCTGCTACGCTAAGCTCTTCGGGCCCAAAGGATTCGGATTTGGCCACGCCCCAACCCTCGTGTCTTGTGACTCAGAGCCCGCCGTTACATAGTAAGTATATAAATAATTATTACATAATAAGTAGGTAGGTGTATTATGTTATGAAGAGTATGAGCAAAATATCTTGCATTTTAGAAAATGTTAAGTTTCGTCGCCCAATGCTCAAATGTTAGGCGCGGGCTGCACAGGAGGGACGTGAGAAGAGGACGGGAAGCAGATGCGGCAATAGTATAGATAAAGCGACGCGCTTGCATCCTGTACTTTCTGTATGTTTTGTGCCAGATTGCATTAAAACATTTCGTATGAAGATATCGCTCACCTAGCAGTATAATGACACATATACTTTTTTCTTATTTTACACAACTGACAAATAAGCCGTTGTTATGCGCGGAAGCGGGGGGAACGTACCAAGTACTACAATGACACTGAACGCCCTCTCTCAACAAATAGGAAAACTAACACCGTGCCGTTTTACCGCTTTATAAATTACTAGCGACCCGCCCCGGCTTCGCACGGGTGCAATGGAGAAACACTGATAATTTTAGAGCCATTATTTCTCGTAAAAAGTATAGGATAAAAAATGGTTATTGTGGGTTATCCCTAAGAGATAGACATATACGATCGCGGACTTTTTTGTAGACCTTTTTAAGGTGTACAATACTGTAGTACATTATTTTGATCTATCTCGACGGGTTCAGCCAGCGTTTACAATGTAAGCGCAAAAAAATGTGTTTATTTACGACATCACATTAGAAACCTCTAAAGTTACCAGTGTTTCTCTACTATATTATGCATATGTTATACATATAAACCTTCCTCTTGAATCACTCTATCTATTAAAAAAAACCGCATCAAAATCCGTTGCGTAGTTTTAAAGATATAAGCATATATAGGGACAGACAGACAGGGAAGCGACTTTGTTTTATACTATGTAGTGATACACTTTTAAACACTTAGGCCGTAAAAACTCAATTTCGCTTTTTTTGTAAATATGCCATTATACTGCTAGGTGAGCGATATCTAAAAGGGATATTGCGTCTGCATCCCATCCTTTCTTAGTAGCCCACTCCTTAGACTTACATAACCCTTGGACATTCTACTTTTTTTTGCAATTTTATTGTTGGTGTTTGACTAAGATGTCCCAAAGCAAATAAATTTGTAATAATATATAGGGTGACTGGTAATTAGTGACCGATACTTAAACACATGATTCTACTCATCATTACAAACAACTTTTACTATTGGACCAAAACCGAAATCGCGAAAAAAAAAATCAGCTGTTCCCTACATTTATGTTCGTACCAGTCGTCAAAATGTAGGGAACAGCTGATTTTTTTTTTCGCGATTTCGGTTTTGGTCCAATAGTAAAAGTTGTTTGTAATGATGAGTAGAATCATGTGTTTAAGTATCGGTCACTAATTACCAGTCACCCTATATAAGTTAATCTGAGCTTTTAAATTGACTTGACAGAGTAACTAGTCAGAAACTAAGTGCAATGTAATTTTACAGCATGGAGCAGATGCCATTCACTGGCCAGAAGGCAGCTAAGGGCCAGGGCTGCCCACGTTGTGGATTCCCAGTCTACGCAGCTGAACAGAAAAACTCCAAGAATGGCACATGGCACAAACGGTGCTTCTCATGTGCGGACTGCCATAGATCTCTTGTAAGTACCTGTTCTAAACATTATTCATAATAGGCAGGTTAAATAAATTAAAAAAAAAACATAGGCTGTTACTAAGTAAACACATTTAATGTTATAATTAAATTTTATTAGTTTTTAAATAGTCGTGTTCATCATCTTCTTCTTTATCAAGATGAGTCTTTAAAAATTCCTCCACAGAGTCTGTGTTCCACTTTTCTATAGCCACTGTGTCCTTAACAATGCCATCCTTATCCAGCAATTTGATGATCGGGTCTAGGCCTCGAACGTATTTGATTTGTAGATTAGGGAACTTAGCCGGCCTGTCACTCTTCACAAACGCTTGAATTTGAGGATAAGCCGGGAACTTACACGTGCAAACTTCTAGTATAGCACGAGCATATTTCTTCTCTTTCGGAGCAGTTTCATCTTGATGACAGCATTCCTTACAGTGTGATACAAGTTGCTCTAAACCGAAATCTTTCAATTGATCACAAGAGGAACATAACAGGTTAGCTTTGATGAATCCAAGAGAAGCACAATCTTCGGTCGTAAACTCAGCATTGCTAATATGTACAAAGAGTGTAGCAAAACACACGAGCAGCGCTGTTGAAAACATCTTCAGTATCACTTATGTCTAGAAGTTTTTATCGTACAAAACAATTACTCGTTATTTTTTTACCATTTCGTATCTTCAATCCATTCACTGACGTGTGGTGATGACACATAATATGACATTATTGGTTGACATACGTGTTGACGTAACACTGTTTACAATTCTGGAAGCTATCCTTTTCTTTTCACGTATAAAAGAATAAATAAATAACGTGCAATGTATAATTTGTATCATACATGAATTGCGGGTCTGGAACGCACCATTTTGTATTTTTTTTATAACGTGTTTGGGTAGCTGGCTTTTAAAAATGAGAAGTTTTACGTTTTGCTATTATTGCCAGCCAGTGATTTGATAATAATTCTAAACATAACATCACGCCTATATTCCCCGAAGGGTTAGGCAGAGGTATATGTACGCATGTATAGTACACCCACATTGTGCAAGTTTAAGTCCCATAGGGCTAGGCGATGAACCTAGTGACATCAACCGGGCACAAATCCAGACTCCGGGCTCCTAACGAGTCATTTCTGATGGGAAAACGCAATAACACCCACTGAGGACATCATCCTCAGCAGTATCTAGCACTTATGACCACTAGACCAACGAGGCAATCAGATAATGATTTTATTAAATCTTTGCGTATTCAAAGCGCGTGTAGTGTTGTGTGTTCATAAGATGTATGTTTCGGGCTATTGAATTTAATTGGCATTAGTTCTTCAACCGATTTCAAATAATAAGAGAGGTTACGCATTTGTCCAATATTTTTGATACGTAATTCTTTTTCCACTGATTTTCATTTATTTTGTTTCAGGATTCCACCAACTTAAACGACGGACCTAACGGAGAAATTTACTGCCGAAGTTGTTACGGCAGGAACTATGGTCCTAAGGGTGTAGGATTCGGTATGGGCGCAGGCACATTAACCATGGCATAAAATAGACTATGAAGCTGGACTTTATAGTAACCATTTAGTTATAATGGTAGCACGAAAGGAATCTAATCTATTGTATATTGCTACCTAGCTTGACGTACTATCATACCATGTATTAAACTGGCTTTAATAATGGTTGATACCTACTTTCAATGAGACTAATAAAGTAAATGGTAATAGAGCCTTTGAGAACAAACATTTTGTTACGAAAGTATAAATTAAGGTTACATTCCTTTCATAAATTATTGTACAAATTGTGATGATGGTACAAAATGTGTCTGGGCCCTTAGTTTACATATTTCGTTATAAAATATTGTAGTATATAAGGTAATAGACTTAATGTAGGTATGTAAGAGGTATAAATAATTTGTTAATCAGCAAGTAAAAAAAAAAAACCCTAAAAAAATAATGGCATTGTGATTACACGTACCTTATATTTATCACAACGTGATATGAAGGTACGTGCAATACAAAAAACTATCCTGTAAACGCGGATAAGATTGCAAATAATTGTAATCGTTTCGACCGACCAGATCTTAATGTATAAGATCTGAAATGTCTATAATATTTTTATACACCAAAGATTTTTGTACATAATTTTGTAATTTACTTAATGCACGTAAGATGTGCTACATTAAATTTTAACTAGAAGACCTACGTGTATTACGCTTTTGGAGCTTTTGCTATATATATTTAACGAAAACATATTAAGAGGATAATGTAAAGATTAAAGCAGCTTTTTGCATAATAATTATTATATTAAACCAAATTTGTATAAGTTATAATTTTTATTAAATAAATATACGATATTTAGTGTTTTCTTTATGAATCCAAAATATTCAAAAGTTGAGTTCATACTTAATAAAACATATTATTAAAAATAAAATTTTATTTGTTAAAATTGCATGGTGCATACACAATTTTTTACAATCAGTAAATCGTGGTAATTTTAAAACAATCGAAGGTAGACAAATAATTGGCATTCGTTTTGTATAACTAAACAGAAAAATAACCTTAGGATGCTAGATTTATTCACAATTATTATAAAAAGATTCGATATCACCGGAGTATCTTGTGATGATTATAAAAATGAGGTAGTAGGGGAACTAATCGTAAGTAAGTGTAAAAATAACTAAAACTAAAACCAAATGAAATTACAATGAACTAAAATTTAATTAACAATCTTATCCTTGTAAAAAATTAAAATAGTATTAGTATTATTCTCATATAAAACATGATGTAGGTACAAAATTCTCACTTCCAATGTAACTAGTAATCGTATTACAGTTACTTATGTAATTGTATTTTAACATAATTATTACTATCATGCATTTAGCTGTAATCTTAAAATAATTAAAGTGTGTAATAATTTTCTCACGATTTTTTCTTCACAA
This sequence comes from Eremobia ochroleuca, assembly GCA_949629135.1. NCBI lineage: Eukaryota > Metazoa > Arthropoda > Insecta > Lepidoptera > Noctuidae > Eremobia > Eremobia ochroleuca. The sequence continues at coordinate 11,251,951 of OX451392.1, forward strand.
CCAATCTCGGTCCTTTAGATTTCTTTGTAGTTTCTGATGAGCTAGGTTTCTCAAACCCATATTTACACTTAAGACGTTCACGAATCGCCAACCCTCTGATCAGGCGTCTCCAGTTACCATAAACTCTTGTTTCTATCTTCTCTCTTTCTTTGCGCTCTTGTTCTTCTTGATCCTGAATAATAGAGGCAATATTTTAAAATTTCATTTGTACAGTTAAAAATAAAAACAATTAAAAAAAAGTTACTTTCTTTTCAAGACTGCTTATTGAAGTCTAAAATGTGTTTTTTTTTTTAAACAAATCCTGGCCTGTTACCACCGCACGACCTACAGAGGTGTCGATAGGCACTCATGTATTTAATTAAATCCATCCCGCCATTACGATGCTTCGAGGGTATAAAGTATCCGACATACAAAGATACATATACGCGTAAAAAACATAAGCCCGTCTTTGATGTCGCGTGTCGGGTAACAGGGCAGCTGATAATGTCAAAGGTTATTTCTTACCTTGACCCAAGCATCAGTGATGATCTCTTCAAATTCTTCGCAGACAACGAACCCATCGTACACTGGGTGGCAGTAGCCGCCGTTGTAATCGAACCCAGTCATCGCAGGCGCACAATCTATGTTCAGCTTCTTGGCCACTCTATTCAGGTTGGGTACTGTGAAATCACATTATTTTATAAGACTTATAAGGTAGTGAACTCTGAGATTATGGCTGATAGAGATGTATAAAAGATAAAGATGTGATGCGTTGACCCAAAATAAATTGGGATGAGGTCAGAAGGATGATGATTAGTAAGTACTGTAGCCATCAAGTATTTTGTTACACTAACATTTGAAGGGTTGTGTTCTGCAGGGTAATTGCGTAACACACTACCAGTAGCAATGGGTTTAATTTTGACAGCTCAACAACATTCATTGCATTATTTACGTCGTTGAGCAGACACATTTTTCGAACACATGCAGCAATGGATTAGCAATATGCTTTAAAATGATTCAAATTGATAGTAATAGTGTTTTCGCAATTAGGGTGATGATCATAACTCCACTGACATTATGTACTTTGTTTTTGATAGGCTATATACAACGTGCCGCTACTATAGCGACGTTAATTTAACAGACGAGGGTTCGTGGCCAGTAATCTTAAACATTATAACAACATAATATAAATTCGTAATTCGAAAACTAACGCCTGCGCCGCTAGCTGACATAGGGCTCTCTCTTTCCTTCTTAATGCGATGTTATCCGTGACCCAGGCAAATGACCCCTGCACTACAGTTCTTTAAGTACAGGTTGATCCAAGATGCTATTTTTGAAAATTTGAAATAAATAATAATGTTTAATGAAATTAAAATATGTTCATGAAACAATGTGTGCGTTAAATTAATGTCGCCATTAAAGTGCCACGCTGTAGACATCGTTCAGATTAAAAAATCATAAAACATAACTTACACTTAATATGAACAGTTTTTTTAGGCAGCATACAATCTTTGAAGAGTTCTACATTGCCATATGCATTGCGAGGCACTACGCCATTCTCTGCCGTTGGTGGTTCGTATTCTTGCACTTGCCATGGTCCAAATACTTCCAAAGGTTTATCAGTTATCGCTTTATTTGAGAGCTGAAAATAAAATAAAAGAAGTTGTAAATAGTCTTGCTTGGTAAAACTGTCCAATCAAATTCGCAACACAGTAATAAGCTCCAAGGTAGGCATCGCCGATTTAGGCGAAAAGTCTGAGGCTAAAGTGGGGTTGGGTGGGTCACACTTATAAGAGTGTATAAATAACAGATGGGTCAGGATCGTCACACAGTGGGTGTCTAAAGACGGGCATCGTCACATCATCACCGAGGTAGGCCTTAGAAATTAGTCCAAATCGTCACGCCAGCAATTTGAACTCGTTCCTGACAGATTGGTTGGAGAAGGCAAAAGTTAAAGAGATCAACTGGAAAGGTATAGGGGAGACCCCGTTGGGAGACCTTTGCCCAGGCAAACTGCCACCATTGAAAGAATGTAACAGTTATCATATAGATAAGTGGTGATTACCCAGAAGATAACTTACCTTATCCCACTTAGGGCGTGCCTTAACGATCTTGTATGGTGTCTCCCCTAGTTTCACGACTTTAGCTTCCTTGAGCCACGTGTCCCTAGAGCGGCACGTGTATATACACTCCCGGGCATACACAGGTTCGTTTCGGACGAAACCAAGCACGGCTGCATCGGCCGGGTACAGAGCTTCGTACTTCAGTAGATGTCTCTTTAACGCGTACAGTGGATGGTTCTTGTATCTATAGGATTGTTAACAGTTCATTAGCTTTTATTTTAGAAAGACTAAGTTAAGATAATTCGTGCGGTCAAGATTATTTACAAACCAAAAGAGAACTTATCTAGATATTTAAGTTATCGTTATCTCAGTTGTTTCTTCTGCTCCATGTAAGATTTTTAAAAATGTTATGGAGCATTGTGCATGTGACCTAAACCTGCACATCAGTGTCACGCTCTTCTGTAACTTAAGTAGTCCATTTTCACACAGAAAAGCATGACTTAAGTACGCGTTTAAGTCACCCGTGCTATAAAATAGTATACGATACGTGACTTAAGTGCACGGCGTGAAATTATCGCACGAGTCCGAGCGCCCACACATATTGAAATGTCCTATTTTTCTTTTCTCTATGCTTTGATTAATTTTGAGAGGAGCTGTGGATTGCGGAGTCGTAGATTAAGGAAACGACTTATAATACAGTTGTTAGCTCATGATAGTATGTTTAACCCGTGAGAAGGCGCGCTATGAGCAATATGCTCACACAAAAATCTAATTCAAAAATTTTTTGTCTTTCCCATGCCACACCAATTCAAGCACTTAAGTACCTTCCTAAATATTCACCCTCTCTCCCCTGACGCAATTCTCGATCCGCTCAGTGGCGTTGCGACCGCGCAGCAAGGCGTTTCTGGAGGCCGTGTACCAACGTGCGGCAATTTGCTCATCACGCGCCCAGCAATAACTTTGCACCGAACATGTAAAATACATGTGTTCAGTGTGTTTCGAGAGGCACATTAGTGTAGATTTAATGGATGAATAACACTTTTTAGTTTTTGTTATGGAACAGTTTTTATTGTGATTTTTATGAAACATGCCAAAAAAATTAATTAATACTAGGTTGTTTTGTTATTTGCGTTAGAAGTTGCTATTATGTATAATAGTTTTGATTAAAATACTTGTTTTCTTACTTACTAAACCTTGTGTTATTTATTTAAATACATTATAAGCCAATAAATATAGAAACACTAAAAATATAAACATTTATGATAGTGTGAGCAATTTGCTCGCACGCGCCTACTCGTGTAAGAAAATTAGGCGCGCCTTCTCACGGGTTAAGAGGGTTTATGCGTTAGAGCCATGCTGGAGTCAAAATTGATGATTTCCGACGGACAATAAAACCATAATATGTTTAATTTATAGATGAGATATTGACGTCATATTATTGGGAATTTTATAATCTAGTGCATGGCTGAAAAACATTTTCAATTTTTTGTTTAGTTTTCTCATCAGAACCGTTTTTATGCAAGCCTTTTTTAAAACTAGCGATCGACGGTCTAAGCAGATGCTAGATATTAGTAAAACCATATATGACAAACTTATTACAACATTACTTTATAAAAAATAAGAACATTTTTTAGTGCATGGCTGAAAAAAAAACACGATTACTGTAAGTTTTCATTCAAGAAAAGTATATTCAAAAGTGTCAATTGTAGCCACTTTTCGAGATATTAAACGTGTTAGTTTAGGATGAAATCTGAAATATTTATATTTTCTTTTAGACCTATTAAATTAAGACATTTATGTTCTAAAACATGGTTCAAATATTTTTTTAATAACTTATATGTTTATTTTACTATGAATTATTTAGTATTGCTATATAATCGGCGCGGATTCACTTGCCGGCTGAGGCCTTTCAGAGGCAGGACGTGTGTCGCTCCCATCGCTGCGTGTCGCGTAAAATATTATCGTACTTTCGCGAGTTTTTAGCGCGACTGGGACATATTGATACTTTTTATTATAATATATTTTTATTATATTACAGAACTTTGGTGAGTACATATTTTAATGTAATGGTATTCAATTAACTTAAGAAGATTAAATTAGACTTCTTTATGTATGTTTCGATTTTACTTTTTTTTAGATATGGCTAACAAAAGGCGCTATACGGGAATAAAACGAAAAAAATATGAAAATTTAGCCAAGGCTAATGAAGCTAAAAGGTAAGTTACCGAGGAGCCACTTTTTAACTATGTAACAGGTTATAGCCAATTCATATTTTTCTTACACGGGGATAGAATTCGTAATAATTTGCGTTTATTCTGTCTTATAATCTCATAAACTGAATTGACCATTCTGGGGTTGTCAGTTTTGGATAGTTGAGAATATACCACTGAAACGAGGTGGGTTCTCTACTTATAAAAAAAATATCTATATTAGGTGTAATTAGTAAACCATAAGAAACAATATTATACTTACTACTTTCTGAAGTCAATATAATTTTTTCAAATTACTTTTTGTCTGGGTATTTTTATGAAACACAGTAGTAATAAGATAAAATTAATATCCGATTCGTTGTTATAGGCAGAAAAGAGAAGTTCAAAAATATTTCAAAATGCTGTTGTAAGTTTTATTTTTTTTTACTTCTTTATATGTTATGGCAATTTTTGAGATTTTATATCTAAACAGACACGTGTTTCCTTTATTTTGAATTAGCACCTATTAAACCTAAACTAAATAAGACATTTCTTCGTTATTTATTTATCTCAAGCCGACAATCGATCGCCTGTCGTGGTGCTTCTTATGGTTTGTGTCACTTCATATTATACTCTGCATATTATTTTCAGACTCAACAAAGAGAAAAAGTCACTGAAAAAACACTGGAAATTCAGGAAAACTTGCAGGCGTTAGAAACGGTTCCAACTCAAGATCCTGACGCAGGAAATCTTGTAAGAATGACTTGGACATTTGTAAACATATTTTAGCACAAATAAAACATTGTTGTGTCTCAAGCCGACAATCGGCCGCCGGACACGATGCTTACGGTTTGTGTCACTAACCGACACAAACCGACCAACATGTTATTTTCAGACTCAACAAAAAGAAAAACTCAGTGAAATAACACTGAAAATTCAGGAAAACTCGCAAGCATTAGAAACGGCTTCATCTCAAGATCCTGACGCAGGGAATCTTGTAAGAATTACTTGGTCGTTATATACATATTTTAGCACAAATAAAACATTGTTGTGTCTCAAGCCGACAATCGACCGCCGGTGTCACTATGTTATACCTACCTGTTATTTTCAGACTCAACAAAAAGAAAAACTCAGTGAAATAACACTGAAAATTCAGGAAAACTCGAAAGCATTAGAAACGGCTTCATTCCACTATACATAGAGTACTCACGGAGGATTTATGTCTGGTCAATAAAAGTGCAGTGTGGGTGCCTCACACTCTGAACACGGATCAGAAGGAGTTTCGTTATGAAACTGCGCGTAGCCATTTATCGTGGTATCGCCGTAAGAAAAATATACTTAATAGATTCATACGCCTTGATGAAACTTGGGTCGAATTTTATACTCCTCGTCAAAGACATCAGTCACGATGTTGGGTGGAACCGGGCACTTCAGCTGAACATTTACCACGTGCAGAGCTACATGAACGAAAAATACTACTAATAGTACCTATGGATGTCAGAGGCATTGCTTTTTGGAGAACTTATGATGAAAATACAACTATGACTGGAGAGCGATATAAGTCATTTTTAGAAGAAAATATTCCTATTTGGGCAGACGAACATCATATAACGAGTCCTATAATTTTACATGATAACGCCAGACCGCACAAATCAAAAATAGTTCAGAATTTAATTGAAGGAAAGGATGGATTGAAATTATTCAGCCGCCATATTCCCCGGATATGAATCCTTGTGATTTCAATTGTTTTGGCCATGTGAAGAGGAAATTGTCGGGTACTCGATACAATAGCAAAAAGGAGTTAGATATTAAACTAAAGAGCATTATTGATGAATTAAATGAAAGTGGTACTTTAAATGGTGTTCAAGATTTGCCAGCAGTCTGGGAGCGAGTGATTAATAGTGGTGGAGATTATTGATTAGTGTCACAAGGTTATATAATATAGTAGTCAGTTTTTGTAAAATAATAATAATAAAAAAATATGACACCGGAAGTGGGATGACCTAATATAATATTAATCGTTGTAGGACTTTACATTTGTACTACATTTCTAACTTTTCACCCCTGATTAGTATATATATACTTTACTAGCGACCCGCCCCGGCTTCGCACGGGTGCAATGGAGAAACTGATAATTTTAGAGCCACTATTCCTCGTAAAAAGTATAGGATAAAAAATGGTTATTGTGGGTTATCCCTAAGAGATAGACATATACAATCGCGGACTTTTTTGTAGACCTTTTTAAGGTGTACAATACTGTAGTACATTATTTTGATCTATCTCGACGGGTTCAGCCAGCGTTTACAATGTAAGCGCAAAAAAATGTGTTTAATTACGACATCACATTAGAAACCTCTAAAATTATCAGTGTTTCTCTACTATATTATGCATGTATTATAGATACAAACCTTCCTCTTGAATCACTCTATCCATTTAAAAAGAACCGCATCAAAATCCGTTACGTAGTTTTATAGATCTAAGCATATATAGTGACAGACAGACAGGGAAGCGACTTTGTTTTATACTATGTAGTGATAAAGTATCCAAAACTGCCTATTTATTTCACAAGGTTGTAATAAAAATAAGAACAGTAAATAAAAATCAACTAACGGTTAAATAAGTATCATTATACATAACTCAACGGATCAACATGGGTTAGTTTGACTATAATGACAGAGAGCACACCAACTCTACGCACACAGACACGCGCGCATCTGTGTGAGTGCAAAGAGCACTGCAATTACCTAAACTTGGTGCCGCGGATTTGGCGTTAACGCTCTTAAGCACTGCGTAATAAAAATTAACGAAATCTTATTATGTTACTCACTCAGCAATACTTTTGGGTAAAGGCGCTTCTAGCTGCATTCTATCCAGGTATTCATCTTCTTCCCTATCCCTGGCAGTCCTCGGTCCTAGCCAGGGTTGAACGGCCTGGCTCCACCACGATGCTTCGGCGCGAAGCTTGCGAGTCACTGTGTTCCAGTGTGGCACATATTTACGAGTCAAATCTTTCAGGTAGTTGTTGTTATCCCAACCAACAATGTAGCACACAGGGTGAGTGGCACTATTCTGTGGGGAAAAATATCATGGGTAATATGAGCACTGATTTCATAAGACAAATTTAGAAGAAAGAGACGAGTTGTGTTACTGAATCAATTAGGGCATATTATATTGAGTATCCGTATTAATATTACAAGTGCATAAGTATCTGTGTCTGAGTTAGTTGTTTGGTCAGTATGATACCGTTTCATGCCTTAATAGGAGGACAATTTCCATGAAATTTAGCCTTTTTGCAGGCTAAGCCAAGACAAAAGCTAGTACCTACTTACATAAAGATCACCACAAGAATGAACTTTCCCTTTGATAACATCTACAGAAATCCATTGTTCTAGCTCTTCAACAAATATTTCACACCACACATCAATTCTGTTCTGCTTGGGCTCATCACTGGAGACAGATGACAGAACTCGTCGGTCTATGCGGCGGCTGGGACCAGGCTTGGGACTAATTTTGGTGGGTTTGAACTCGTCTTCGCTCTCAGAGTTGCGCTTTTTAGGATCTTCTACTGGTAAATAATCACTATCCTCGTCGGATTCTTTCTTTATTTTGCCTGAAAACATCATCACTTACTGTTTAATAATAAGTCTGTAGTGATAGGCAGAAATCACTTTATATTCCTTCCCTCTATGACATTTTTTGTGAACAAATGAAACACTTCGTCTGAGACATCAACATCATATGTCATCAAACAAAAAGTTCTAACTAAATAAAATACTTTAGTTATTTATTAACACGTTCACGCCGGCGCGTACCACCGGGGGCCCGCACGCGTACCACCGGTGGTACCCGCCGGCGTGAACGTGTTAAAGAACTCACCTTTCACTACCCCTTTTTTTGCTTCCAATTTAGCATCTTTAACTCTCATTTTGATAATGTTTACCAGATCCTCAGTAACATCACCTTTCCCTTTTTTGGCTTTCGCAAGATCTCTATGACTCACTCTCTGACTGTCTTCAGCTTTGATTTCTTTTTTTATTTGTCTTACCGATCTTTTAGGCGTCGTTTCTTTAAGCTGACTTTCAAAATATTTGCTCTTTTCTACAGCAGTCCCAGGGGCACTCTTTGTTCTGGTATTTGCTTTAACCACTTTGCCCTTGCCTTCTACTTTGTTAGTAGTCTGTGAGACATCAGGATTAGCAGTTTGTGAACGTTTCCTTGATAGCCGGCTGGATTTCGCTGCAGGTTTCGTCTCTTCAAAATATTTGCTTTCTACATCCTCTGCATTCTCACCTGTTACAGATATTTTTGGTACACTAATTTTTTTTGCACTATTCGTGTTCAATAAACTATTATTAGTCCTTTGTGATCTGCCTTTAGTGTTAGTAGCAGTACTGATATCAGTAGTTTTATAATTTGTTTGCGGTAAATTATTACTACTTTCAGCTTTCGATTTTTGCCCACGAGTTAAGGTTTTAGTTGGTTCTTTAAGATTTATATCACTTGCTTTTTTAGTGCTTTCACTATCTCCAATTTTAGTTTCCCTTGTATTTTTTCCTTTCTGTGGCAGTTTGTTACCATCAACTACTTTGTTTTCATCTTTTTTTGTAGCGGGCTTGGGAGATGCGCGACCGGTTCTTTTTTTGGCTATTTTTGGCGGTGATACATCTTCGTTATCAGATTTCTCTGTATTATTTTCATTTGCTTTTGCTCGTTTTACAGATCTTGTTTTCCTGGCACTAGTATCATCATTTCCATCAACTTGCATTATATTATCATCATCACTGTAAAAAAAACTGTCACCATTCCCATCTAATTGGGCTATTTTTTGCTTTTTAACTTTGGAATTGGAAGGACCAGCCTTTTGCTTTCGATTTCCATCATTTTTATCTTCATTCTTAACTGTTGGTGACTTAGGCTTATCAGTAGTGGCTGCCTTTTCTTCTTTCGGCTTTGTAGAAAGTGAACACAGTTCAGAACTCGGTGGTTTTAAAGGCAATGTTACAAAATTGAACATAACACGACATTGAAGTCCGAGTGCTCTTAGCATCGTGACAAAAATAAAAACTAAATATTTTTTTGTTGTCACAACCCTTTTTTTAATTTGTTCTAACAATATTATTTTAAGAGGTGGAGCTTTTGGTTTGAACTTGTTTTCATTTTGATCTTGTTGTAGTGCTAGTTTATCTTTATACCAAGTTGTAATCTGTTCAACATATTTCATGTCAACTCTCTCTCCAGGATAGCATTCTTTGGATGGAACCAAAGATAATACAGCTGCCATAAGCTCTTGATCATTCAACACTCCACTCACAAAATTTCCATGACCTAACCAACACAGAATGTGTACTTTATGCATGTAAACTTGATACTCTTTTTTAACCCTATTCATTTTTCTTTTCATCATCATTTCAACATCGAGTTTTTTACTCTTTCTGCATCCGGCCTCAGGGAATTCAACAAAAAGTTGTATGCCTTGTTGAGACAGTGGTTTTGATTCTGAAAAATTAAAGAATGAGGTTTTTACTTATTAAAATTTAGACAAAAAGCATTCCAATCATATTGTTCAGGTAATGTTAGAACAGCAACATATACATTACTTTTCTGTTTTATTGTAAAGCATCATTTTTTTTTAATGTTTCTGGCTGTTTATACACCATTATTTCTAATATACTGTAAACCTGAATATAGTTTCTTCAGAATGATAACTGAGTTGATTCCAATAATTTTTACACCATGTTATATTTTGTCCCAAAAATATTTAAAAAAGGCAACAAGTTGGACACCGAGCAACACTAAGTACATAATTATTCGCAATAATATGCGCACAACACAGTTCACAGCCGGTCGGCCGACGGCGCATGTTAAGTGGTAGCCAAATTTTTGTACAGACAATCAGGTAACATAACAAGCTTACAACTTCGTGATTTTTCATGATACAATTTTGAAATTTTGTACATAGATTCTTTACATAAAAATACCAGACATGTGTTTCTGGTTTGCCATATACTAAAAATAATGTTGTATACAAACAGGTTGGAGCAGATCCATTTAGAATTTTGGGACATACCTTTAACTTCCTCCCAGTCTTCCATTTCTTCTGAGTCACTGTCATCTTTCTTTCTTCTAAACTTGGTTTTCTTCTTAACTTTAACTGGTTTAGGTTCGTCAGGTATTGCTTCTTCTCCCATTGCCAACAGATCTTTAACATCAGATTCTTTTTCAGAATAAACTTTCAATGTGTAGTTTTGAATAGAAGCTTTAGTCTCTTCAACTTTGGATTTGTGTTGTTCAAGCTCCATAAATGTCTTTTTTGCAATTTCCTCACTGTTGTCTTGGATGTTATTTGACCATACCTATTAAAAAAATAATGATTTTAATAATTTCATCTTGACCACAACATAATATTGTCCCTGTGCCATACTATGTTTTTTATTTGACGAAAAGGTTGAAATTTAAATTATAAAAAAAATCTAGTATTAATATAATATCAAGTAAAAATACTTAAATATTCAATAAGCACATCTTTTTTTAAAAGGGCTACTTAGTAGGACATGTTTTTTTTGTAAAAGATTTAAAAAACTAAGGTTTAGTAGGAATTTTTGCTTTTTTAAACTATCATTTACACTACTTGGATTATATATTATATTATTTAGGCGTTTGGAATTCTCAATAAACCAACCAGTGTAATAAAAAATAAACCAATTCAAAATACAGATTATTTACAAATAAGAAACATGTCATACGGTCAACTGTGGCATCTTTACTTTCTATGAGAAACATTGCCCAAGAATACTGTACGTACATACTTAAATATTAAATTGTTCATGTACCATTGTTTCGCTTTGATATTATATGGCGGCAACAGATTTTTAGTAAGTGAGTGATATATAAGTACAGTAATCATGGGTAAAGTTGCTCAAGGAAATTAAAGATTCCACAGTTGACGGTACTAAAGTTTTTATTAATTATCTAATTCAAAGAATACAATATGAAGAGGATCTTTGCAGTGAGAAGATACTTACATCTTTATATTCCATATTAACATCATTATCGCTGTCTGAGTCTTTGTCAGGTTCTGAAGGCATAACTGAGGTAATAGTGGCTTTTTTCGAAAGTTTTGGAGATTCATCATCGCTACTGTCTGAAACATGATAGGTAAATTACATAAATTTCAACCAACATATAAATTTCTGTTGCGCCGACAGCTTCAAACCTGTCGGAACCTGTTATACAAGCATGCTTATTAATCATGTACCACAAAAACTTACCACTTTCTGATAAATTAAGAAAAGACGGCAGTAATTTATCTGCCTCTGTGAGGTCTTTGACGGAGAATAGTGATGTGGGAATTTCATCATTATTTTCATCGCCGGCAGTCGTTTGTTTGTTTATATTTTTTAATAATGTTTGCGCAAATTTCAGCTTTCCCGCTGGCGGTTTCACTTTTCTTGTACGTTTAACACTTAGTTTAACTTTGCTTTTCCTGTCGAACTCGTCTCCAGATGAAGGTACGCAATCAGCTTCTCCTCCATCAGAGCTAGATTCAGCTTCTGCAGAAAATTTCGCGTCTGATCCCGAATCGCTAAAATCACCGTCTTCTGCTTCACTATCCTCATCTTTGTACACGGTTTTGATAACTTTCTTTCTGGTAGAAGGCATGGTGTACTATACAATTCAACCTTGAACAACTATGAATGACGGTGTACCGTGTATCACAGGATTTTTTTTCAAATAACGAGCCTTAGTACACTAAAAATACACCAAAGTTCGATCTACTTCAGACTGATCACGCATGTTTGACAGTGACACTGACATCTGACATAACATTGTGTTTTGTGTTGCTACATTCTTCTAGCCTAGCGTTGCAGGTTTCGCGCGCAATATTTTTTAGTTACACGAAAATATTGTAGATGTCGACACTGGTTACAAAATAACGTAAAATTAAAGTACCAGACAGCAGTGAGAGAAATCCAGTGGGGTAATGGCGTAAATCGTAATTGATCGCAAAATATTTAATTTTGACGTTGTTGAGTAAACAATTTTTTTCAATCTTCTGAAGTAATGGATTAGGAATTTCTTTCAAAACCTTTTGATTGTGATTGGCATTGTGTTACACAATTGGGATTCTGCTCTCTATAGAGCATAGTCCCAATTGTGTAAGAATTGTCAGGGAATAGGGGGAATACAGGCTGGTATGATCTGATCAGATCATAACATTATAAAATTTTATGTTAATCAATTCATAGTTACATAATAGTTTTCCAAAGAGGAGCTTGTGGCCAAGTACCTACATAATAACAGCCGCACGCATCGATTAATGACGGTAAGCTACGCTTGCCGTGGTTGGTCCGTGGATGGGTGATCATCTTTACATACCAAGACCCCTTCGTGCCTCGGAAATCACGTTAAGCCGTTGCTCCCGGCTGTCATTCGTTAATCTTTGACAGTCGTTACGGGTCGTCAGAAGCTCGAAATTATAACACTGACAACCAGAGTCTTACTAAAGGGTATCGTATTACCCAGTAACTGGGTTATGGAGGTCAGATAGGCAGTCGCTTCAAGTAAAATATTGATATTCAGCTGCATCCGGTTTGATCAGCTGCATCCGGTTTGATTTGAAGCTGACCCTTAAATAGTTGGGAAAAAGGTTAGGCAGATGAATAGTTTTCCAAAGTCCCAAAGAAAAATATAATATATATACCTAATACAATTAACTTCACGCTAATTTAATTGCACGCCCCGCTACTGCTTGTTGCATAAACATTTCAAATGTTTGTGTAGAATAATTTTAGTGGAAGGACGAGCAGTTTTTAATTAGACGATCCTAGTTCGTCTTATTTAAAAATGCGCCCCCCTCCTTTGCCTATTATGCTACTGCTACATTCCAGTTTTTATGGCTGAAAATTAAGTCCACTTTACTGAAAAAATTAGGAAAAGAAAAGCTAATCACATATAAAAGGACTGAAAGCTATGCTGTTGCATATAACTTACTAGGTATTCAATCAAGTTATGGTTAAGTTGTAAACTTCCCGCAGAGTAATTTCAATGCTACTAAATAAATTCAGCGCTAGATACCAAACCTATTTAAATAATAATATCCAATAGCGTCAAAGCAGACCGCTCCTTTTTCTTCGATTTCGATTTGCTAAAAGGTTTTATAATTTACCATAATGGAAAGGTTGTGTTTGTTTATAGAATGGTAAATGTTCTGAATCAATCCTGTTAAGTGCTTTTCAGCAGAGCTTTATTGCTTGTATAGCGTTGAATGGATCAGTCCTCGATGCGGCTCATCACCTAATACTTTACTGAAATAAAGGTTTAGCTTGATCACTTGTACAGGTCGTATGCAAGCTTAAAAAACTAAAAAACACGCTTTTAAAACACACTAAAAATTATAAAATAATTAAATTCTCTTAAATTGAATTCTAAAAGCGGGCAGCGCACTTATATGATTAATTAGCACTCCACGCTTTTTATTTTATAATTTTAGTGCGTTTTTTAATTTTTTTTTAATTTTCATATTTTTATTTTTAACTTTTTCGCCCAGTATGTATATTCTGAATTAAGTTAATAGTATAAAGTCAAGAAAGTTATGACAAGGGCTAATAGCAAACTCAAGGGGTTTACAAGTAGCCCCTAATGAGTTCGACTGCTATCTACCCTCCACCTCCCAGCTCCATCATCAGACCATCGATACCAAGTGCAATATATTGGACTCGCCAAAACAAATCATATGAGCCCAAACTCAAAGGGCTTACTCGTAGGGCATCCATCTACAGCAGTCCACTGCTGGATAAAGACCTCTTCTATTGCACGCCATTCAACTCAATTTTCGACAACTCTCATCCAGCTGCTACCAGTCATCCTGCGAAGATCGTTGCTCCACCTAATCTGAGGGCGTTCTGCCTTACGTTTGCCGATTCGCGGTCTCCACTCAAGAAGACGTCTACCCCAGCGGTCATCAGATCTACGGCTAATATGGCCGGGCTATTGCTACTTTAGCTTGTTTTTTTCTTTTTCTTTTGGCTTCGCACGGTTTGTGCATTCAGCCAATGTCACGTTTTCTACTTTATTACGAAGGAAACAAAGGTAGGGAAACGAAAAATGATAACGGAATTAATTATACCTGGATTTAATGATAATATCTATAGGATCAGTATTTACAACGGATAGAGTAATGAGCTAAATATACAGCATGCTTTTGCTTACGGGCTCCAAATTATAGGGTGTTCTACCCATGAATATGAATAACTTTCACTATGGAACCAACTCTGAGATCACGAAAAAAAAATCAGCTGTTTCATACATTTTGGTCAAGTAGGTATTGAACTTTTGTATTAAACAGCTGATTTTGTTTTCGTGATTTCAGAGTTGGGCCCATAGTGAAAGATGTTCATATTCATGAGTAGAACAAAAATGAGTAACCTGTAAAAATTTGGAACCTGAAAAAAAAATCATCCAGTAACTATATACATATACAACGTGTAACGTTAAATGCGCAAAACCTGACACCCCAACTGATTTTTAATTCAATTGACCTATTTCACAGAGAAAATAAGTCATAAAAAAAATTGTAAAGGTTTTATGTGCTGTTTTAGTTTTACTGGCCATTCTGATCGTTTCTTGCGTCTGCGACGACGCTTTATCGAGGGAGTAGTCGTCACCGGGCCGCTGCGCCCGCACTGACATTGGCTTGCTTGACCTATTAATAAATAGACACGGCAACGTTTTTAATGAAGATTTTTTGAATAATGTAACCTATATTAAAAAAATGGTTCAATTAATTCTGCTCGTTGTTCTGATCAAACTATTTTCAGGTTTTGCGCATTTAACGTTACACGTTGTATAATGAAGTAAAGTTATAATTTATTAAATTTAGCTTGTTTACTCTCACACATACATATGTATGTACCATCGTGGCTTTTTCCGCCTGATCACTTAAAAAAATTTCGCCTAAGTCCTGCGGTATCGCCAAGCCATAAAGTCGTCGCCTATTAGGAAAGCGATAACGCAATTAGTTGCAACCTGCAGCGCACAGCTTACTGACGCATCACGTGTACTACTTTTGTGAATTTTACGGACGAACTATTTGTCCTTGGCGCTGAGCTAGTGAGAGCTTCTATTTTTTAAGTGCAAGCAAAAATGAATTTAGTAGTGGTCAGGCGGGAGTGTCCGCAATAGTACCTACCTATATCTGTCATATTAATTAGTAATTGTCTTACATATCGTTATATTGCCTTTAGAGCTAAAGACGTAACAATAGAAGTCAGCATATTCAACTCGGCTCTTGAGTAAATCGCATTTCCAACGTAGCAGTACTCGCCATAAAGCATAAACTAACATAAATAACTTCAATTGTTTGCTGCCTTATTGTTAACTTTAATTACATTTTGAATTAATTTTGTAATTAAAACGGAAGCTAGGAGCGCGCCGCGTGAAGTTTAAGTGGCTGGAAACGGATCGACCCCGGGTGGAGGGGGTGCGCGGGGGCAGCGGGCTTTTAGATGCAATCTCTGAGTGGATTAATTAATTCTGAGGTGCCGGTTATCTCCTGTTATCATTTAATAAAGTTACGTAAGGATATAGAAATTTCGCTTTACGGCAAAGAGATGATTCCTGCTCTTACTTACCAAGAATCCAACTCATTTGTATTACGACTTATCTGTCTTATATCCGTTACGACGTAGACACTGAAGAAATTTAGGGAGACTTTTCGGGGTGAAGAATTAATATAACCCTTTCTTTGCAGATTCAAATTGAGATTAGTTACATATACAACGTGTAACGTTAAATGCGCAAAACCTGAAAATAGTTTGATCAGAATAACGAGCAGAATTAATTGAACCACTTTTCAATATAGGTCACATTTTTCAAAAAAATATTCATCCAAAACGTTGCCGTGTCTGTTTATTTATAGGTCAAGCAAGACAATGTCAGCGCGGCGCAGCGGCCCGATGACGACTCCTGCCTCGGTAAAGAGCGTCGTCGCAGACGCAAAAAACGATCAGAATGGCCATTAAAACTAAAACAGCACATAAAACCTTTACAATTTTTTTAATTACTTATTTTCTCTTTGAAATGAGTCAATTGAATTAAAAATCAGTTGGGGTGTCTGAGGTTTTGCGCATTTAACGTTACACGTTGTATATTATTTAAATATAAAAACAAGATTATACCTAATGCTGTACATCTTCTTGATCGATTTATAGAGACTGGGCAGATAATTGTAGCATTAGAAACCTATGCTATTATGTAGGTATGTATACCTTCCTAATAACTTTTGGAAAAAATCCGTTTTAATTTCGAGTTTAGGTAATTGACATTAACGGGCTGGTGAAGATGGAAGGGTACCTATTAGTAGTAACGTAAACGCACCCATTACCGCCAGTTTAAGCCGAGTTCAGATTGATATCCAAAAAATAAGGACATTCTTAATATGTGGCTTCAATAAAAATATTTTTTCAAGTACTGAAATTATCGATTTTTTTAGTTATGTATAAGAACAGATAATCAAAGAATTACATTAAAAATTAAATAAAAGGAAAAAGGGTCATGTCCCTATTACCGACTCAAAATATCGGGTGTGTGCCTAATACCGTTTATGTGACACCTAATACCGACCACTAAATAAATGGAACTGTTAAAGTTAAATAAAAATGCTCGTGTATATTGAGCTGTTTATATAAATGCTCCCACACAGTACAGAATGCTATCAACACTTAACAATTATAATATGTATTCTTATAATAGTATATTCTTAACAGCGTTAAATCAATAAAAAAAATCATATTTATACGAATTATGTATAACAAATTACCAAAGGCCAGCATTGATTATAACTACTATAATATATAACCAATGGGGGCATTTGGTATTATACAAGAGTAAATGGCATTATAGAATCTTAGTAAAAATGTAATATAGTCATATAAAATTACAATAACATTTATGAGGCGGTTTACCGTCCACTAGCGCCGCTAATTGAAAAAGTATCATAACTCGTAAATAGAATAAAAAATACAAAATGTGATCTATTAAAACAGTAGAAAAGGCATTTGAATGTAAACTGCCTCTTAAGTTTAGTAGTCATGTCAAATCAAAAATCAAATCTTGGATTAAGATTGTCAATTAAAACAAATTAATAAAATGATTCATGTGAAAAAAAAATTATAAAAAAATAGCATCATGTGACTCTGAACCAAATTTAAGATTAACTATGATCTCAGCATTCACTACAAAATGTTATCAAAACTTAACGTTATTATAAATATATTCTTAACAGCCTTCAATAAGTCTTAAAAAATATGCTACTTAATATAATTATTTGTAACCTAAAGTGTAATATTAGTATATTATTTTTCAAAATGTAATATAGAAATATTAAATTAGAATGAAATCTTAATTCTAGCAGTCATTTCAAATCAAAATTAAATATTATAATATAAAACAAATTAAGAAAATTAACCTTTGGCAAAAAAAATAAGATTAAAAAATAGATTCATCTGACTCTGAATCAAATCCACAATCATATCTCGGCCGCATAATGATCTTTGCTGGACGGTTTATTTCACAATCATCTGATATATAAACGGATAGCAAATAGTAATTAAAATTACCATATGACTTCCACATATACCTAAATGTTAGCTAAGTATTACTATAATATAATAAAGCTTATGTTATTTTAAATCTGTATGTTTATTATGGAATACTATAATGTATATTAAATAACTTTATGTTTACTTGAAAATAAATACCAAATAAAAAAACATGTAGTATGGGGTCCATCGTAAATTGTACAAGTAGATCGGTAATAGGTTTTCTTAAAGGAAATCGTATAACCTATTACCGACCCAAGGGAATGTGTATGAATTGTGTAAATACATGTGATTTTTGTACATGTATATGATTTTAAGTGGTGCGGTTGCTAAAAATATTTAATAATAATGATATTTCAACTATAAAAATACACTATTTAAAAATTATACCTCCCTTATTCATCAAAATATTTACATAAGAACAAAGTTAGTGTATACGGCTACTAAAGCTCTTGAATATATGGCGTTAATAGCTCAAATATAAGTTAACATACTAAGGAACTGAGTTAGTATAGCCTCCTGCCTATATTAATTTATGCATTTTAACAAAAATCATGGCACACAAAAGATACGACAAGTACTTATCAGCGACATGGGTCGACAATAGGAATAAAATTGTGATTTTTGTTCCTATTACCGCCTATTTTTAATATTGAATTTTAAGCAAAATAAAATAGTATCTCATTAAAATGAATCATTACTTGTGTTCCTGAAAGTATCAAAAATGCATCAAAAGAACTAGAAGTTACATTAAAATGCTTTACGATATAATCTTCTGCTAAAAAAGAAACAAGAGTACTTACGCCATCGGGAATGCCACACTATGGAAAATGCACTAAGGTCGGCTTCCACGGACGAACTGGGCAATTATTATTTAAATCGTCGAGTTACGCACGCAAAAAAGAGATGAACATTTGCAATACAAATACATCTACATTTTTTTTAAAGCAACCATTTATGTAGCTTTAATACATGACATAAAAATGATAGTTTTCTGAATAGGGCGGTAATGAGCGCGGATTTTAACGGGTCGTTATTAGGTGCGTTTACGTTAGTATGGTAACAAGTAATAAGTAAGTAATCAACGGACAAAATTTTTCTCTTGGCCCATACATTTCTCAATACAATTGCATTAGTAGATACTTACCCAAAGAAACTCAGAATTTATTTTTCAATAGTTTGCCGTCGAAAGACTAGATCTGATCTAGTTAAATGTGTTTTATGCGAAGAAAACCACTATGTTAATTATAAGGGATGTCAACTGTACAGGGAAATAAATAATAATAAAAATAAATAAAAAAAAACAATTATCTTGTAAACTTGAAACAGCAAAAACGTCACTTACCAAGACCTCAACCAGCCAACAATAAACTGAATAAACAACTTGATCTTCGATAAACACACGGTGGAGGTCTGCCCGGCTTGGGCGGAGCACCGAGAAACCAAAAAAAAAAAAAAAAAAACAACATACCAGCCGGTCGATTCTGTAAAAATCTCACCGTGAAATCAGTGAAATCATAAGTGAAGTGAGCTTGAAGTGAGCAGTGTCAATAGTGTTAATCCCTAATGACAGCTCACTCCACGCTCACTTTACCCAAGTTTTCACGGTGAGATGGTTACAGAATCGCACGGCTGGAGATCGACTTACTGGAAAACCTAACACAGCTAACAGAAATGAACTTTACACGCGGGCTGACTCTGTATAAAACGACACTCGAGAATTCATAATAATGATAAAGCAAGTGATACAACAACTTACTAATATGACAATCCTCCTTCTAACACTTACGATAGGACTGACAAATTTGACTCCATAAAAAACTTCATTTGGAATGCCAATGGGCTGTCCCAAAACCTTCTCGAGGTGAACGCTTTTCTGGAATAACACCAACTCGATATACTCTTCTATATTAGAGACCCACTTCACTAAGAAAAGTCATTTTAATATCGATGCCTTAGTTCACAATTGCACTAACTACAAAATTTTCAATTTCCACTTTTTTAATGCTAAACACACTAAACTTCATGCTATTTCGTTTCCGCGTATCGAAATACCGTTATTCCGTCTCGTCTTATGAATAGATGCATATTTTTTTGACATTTTACTTGGTTTTTGTACTGTTCTTGTCTAAACTTGAAAAAACTTTAAAGCTCCTCAAAAATGTCAATTTCGTAGTTAGCGCAATTGTGAACTAAGGCATCGATATGTTCTTATAAATATCATAATACTCGACACATCATGAGAGTAACGCACATGGAGGCAGCGCCATAATGATAGGTAAATAACCATATCCGACGTCATGAGACTACATACAAGCTACAAGCGAGATACAAGTAACAAAAGTAGAGATTGATAGACTTCCTAATAATAAAGGGCATAGCTGGCACATACTTCTTATGCAAACCTGTGTTTGAACTTTCATCTGATCACTCTCCTGTTAAAATACTGCTTGAGAGAATGATAACACCAGCAAACTGCTTGGCTTGCTGCACCTGAAACCTCCAATACAATACCTAATGTACAGACGCCAGCACATCAACTACCATAATCTGTCAAATTTCTTTAATATATTTTCAACTTTATCGCTAAAATGTAAGGTTCAAAGTTTATTGGGAAAATTTGACGGTTTCGGGTAGCTAGATGTGCTGGCGTCTGTACAAATATATCCTATTAATGTTTGAGAATTTGTTACTAGAAAAAGTTAGGCCAGAAAACTATGGCAGAACACAAGACATCTGGCAGACAAAAAATTCTAAACTCACTGGTATCATAGCTGAAACAATTACTAAGTGACCAACATCAAGATGTCCAAAACTACCTTGGAGATAGACGTTAGCGCTGCGTCTGACTACTCAATGTGGAAGGTGACAAAGAATATGAAGCGTCCGATGGTAACTCAACCCCCCATACGACAAGCAGATAATAGCTGGGCAACCATTATTGTTTGCCCCTAAGCTAAGCCTCTTGCCATGGGATCTGGAGGCAAAAGTCCTCGCCCAAATATGGGAGTGGCGCGAGGAGGAAAAACGCCGGGGCATTACTCCGCTGCCGCGAGAAATCACGGCACAGCGGACAGAGCTCCGGCGGGATCTCATGGCGACATGGAGAGCGCGTCTGTCGCAACGCCACAATTGCGGCGGTAAGTCCCCTCTTTGAGGAGTGGTTAGAGAGGCGCCACGGCGTCCTCACCTTCCGCCTGACGCAGGTCCTCACCGGACACGGCTGCTTCGGGAGGTTCTTGTTCCGTATAAGGCGGGAGGAAACGCCCGGGTGTCACCATTGTGTGGATCGCCCGGAGGACACGGTGGAGCACACGGTGGAGGTCTGCCCGGCTTGGGCGGAGCACCGCCGCGTCCTCACGGCGGCGATTGGTGATCCGGCCCTGGTCCAGGCCATGGTACGGAGCGAGAGTGCATGGGAAGCCGTCACCTCCTTTTGCGATTTGAATCTTTGCGCCCTCACGCCCCTAGTCGCCACAGGAGACGCCCTGGGCGTCGGGAGTCAAGAGCCGACTCCCGGCCACCGTAGGCGCGGGCTTGCGGACGGTTAGCAATGGGCAGTTCGCCGTCTGATAAGGACCAGGCCCGGGTCGACGGCGCGTTGTGTTCCACGCGCGCCTCAAAGAAATGTCAGCAGTAACTGACGGGGTCCGCTAGGGCCGATGCTTGCCAGGGTCGCGGGTTGTTCGAAAGAGGTACCGTGGCCCTTGGCACAAGCTACTGAAGGAACACGGGTGAGTTTTAGTCAGTAAAAGTCTGACACACCCTCCCGCTCCGCCCAGAGCGGGAGAAGTTATTTGATAATTTCCCATCCAAAAAAAAAAAAAACCTAAGCCTCTTTGGTTATCCAAAGGGGCTTAGCTTATTTCATTCTACTTCTTTAGTTTTCTTGTATGGGTAGTAACTTTGTAAGACAACTTTATAAGAATACTTACTTCATGTCGTTGTAAAATATCAGCTAGTCAGTGAGATGGTGGCGGCGCTGATTGGATAAGGTGCGCTGGATGGCTCTTGAAGTTTTTAAGCAATTTTCTCTTTAAATCTAAATAATTAGCAAAAGTATCAGCCTCGACGTATGCACCACATTTACTTACTTGTGTTAATAAATACACCACTTGTTGTATTTATTAACACAGTCATTGACTAAAGATGTTCTCAAAAGATTTCTGTGACGGAACTTATAATCTTGATTATCTATTTGACTTATGAAAATATCCGTAACCGAACCAAAGTTCTATAATGAGATGAGATATACCTGGTAGTATCTATACTATCAAGTGTAATCTTCATAAAGCCTGTCGAACAAACAACATTATGTACGTCGATATGTCGTTAAATGTTTCATGAGGTGCCTGGGCATCACCTGGTGTGACGAAAATAACAAATTCAGAACGCTTTTCAAAACAACACTCAGTCTGCACTACATTATGCATGAAGCACTCCATTTGCTGATCCGCTCAGGAGTCCCGCTCGCGGCTCGTTAAGCGCTTACATTAGCTACAAACACTTATTGATTTTGAGAGATTGATATAATTTGTAAGAAATGTACGCTACGCCTTTTAAAGGAGTTAGTACGCTTTATGTCTTGCCACATATGGGTGAAATAGGAGAAAGATGCGAAAATCCGTCTTCAGGTTTGTTGTGCCACTCACGGTTGTGACAATAATAATAATAATTTCATTTATTTCAGATCTGTGTGTGATCCATATGCAACAAAAACAGATAAAAATACAAATACAAAACACATAAATTATTGTTCGGGTAGCCAAATCCAAATGGTCGGAATTACATCACAAACATTAAGTTTTTTATAATACCGTAGGCAAATGTACTCCTCACAGTAAAAAAAAAACATCTTTTATAAAGTTAACTACCTAACTAAAAAAAAATATTGACCGTCCAATGAGAATTGTCACAAGCGTACCCAGTGTACCCTACTGAACTCCTGTATGGCTTCAATAACATTTTGTAGGTAAATGATGTGAACGCTTACATATGAAAAATAAAATCTAAAAGAACGTAGATTACTCGTACATTTGTAAATTAATATTCGTGCGATATGTAAAACATTGTCCATTAGCTTTGTTTCTGAAAACCTGCCCAAGTAAATGTCCATCGAGGGCTCGCCATCGTGGGGGTTCGGGGCAGCAGGGAGGAGTTAGAAATGCAATATTAATGCAGTGCCGAGTGGCGGCCAGAGTGCATTTACTTAATGGATCGTAGGCAAAATGTTTACACTGTCGTCGAACACAAAAAAAAAAAAAAAAACGAGTAGAACGAAGTCGGATAGAGAGAAGCTCTTTGGCAGGATTATTGCAAGCAACTGGGGACTAGCTGAGACACATAAATAAAAAAGTTGCTTACTTCATCTATCTACTCGGCAAAAAAACTTATATGACATCTCCACTACAGACGTAGGAAAGTGTGGGATACATTACCGGAGTGGAAAAGTTAAAAAGCTTAAATGTATCTCCGGCGCGGCTAAAAGTGTCTGACAAAAGTTCGACTTCCATTTTAAAAAGCTCCATTACAAAACATCGAGATTCGCTTCCGCCACGCCGCCGCGAGCGTGAACTGATGGCGGCTTGGGGAACGGAATTAAACTCCAAAACTTTTCAATTTATTTTATATGAAATCGAGCATAGCCGCGTATTCGTGACGTGAAGAAAGCAAACTTGGTGTCGCTCGACTCGTGGCTTTTTAGAAGAGATAGAGGGTTAATGTTGGATGTTTGTGGGGGAATGAGAGAGCGGGTGTAGGGGATCTAACCCAAAGCAAGCCGCGTGAGCGGTGATGCTGCGGTTGGTCCGACGGTCAATTGCAACCACGGCTCTACGGTCTCAGCCCTGTGCGACACTAAACTTGAATTCGTTACGTGTGTTGTGTCCGTATACTATGGCTTAATAAGTTTGATACTTTACCACATCGAGTATGAGAGATTTATAAAATACGTGATGAAGTTGCTGTATGAAAACTATGTCTTCATAATTATATGATAGTAACTTGCAAAAACATAAACATTAGTGAAAAAAAAAACAGTGTTCTAGAGAAATGCGTTAGCTTAAGGCTGCCTTTACACGAGAAGTGTGTGAGGTAGCTAAGCGATTAATATAAGACATATCCATCGCCACAGCTTAGTACATCTATGGTAGAAAGGGTTGTTCTTCAAGAAATTAAAGTGCCATTGTAATCCTTGTCAACTTTTGCGTTGTGATTATCTTACATCAAAAATAAAAGTAAATAATACTCGTGATATTAACATTCACGATAGTTTTCTAATTTAATAATAATAATATAATAATAATAATAATCTTTATTCATCAAAAACATTGTAGTACATAATAACAATTTACAGAATCGTTCATAGTATACAAAGACTACAATAAAATGGAGGGTGAGGTGCTGTATTCCTAGCTAGGTTAATAGATAACCTGTGTTAAGGAGTACAGTGCCGGTCCCCTAGGTAAGTAATGATAAAATCGTACACTATATGCATTACAGTTCAATCATTATTCATTATTACCACAAACAATTTAATCTACTAAAAAGATTTTTCTTTTTCTTTCTTTTATGGCTAAAACTAAAAATAACAAATAAAGAGAAGGAATAAATAAAAAAATAAAAAAAATAAAGATAAAAAACAAAAATGGGTAATTATATAAACCAAAAGTAAATCATGTAACTTGTGGGTAGTTGAGCATTTGTTATTAAAATAATAGTTTTTAAATTTGCAATTTAAAAACTATTATTTTATGAGTCATGTGAAAATATAATTAACTAATTTAATTAAATGCATTTTTAAATGAATTCCATTATCTCACTCAAATAATCATTACAAGAAAAATAAGGACTTTAATTAAAAGGAATTTATTTAAAAAAAAAGTGTAGTTATAAAGATCCCGTTTATTTTAAAAAATAACGAATATGTCGGATTGTGCGTAGGAGTGATGACTACTTTATACAATAACTAAACGAAAGAATAAAACAATATTGAACGGCTTATATAAATGCGATGTATCAAGATGGTTTAGTTAGTACAGTATAAAACATACGTACGGGCACCTCCACACAGAGCAAAGTAAGTTGAATTTGAGAAGAGTTGTAAGGCTTTGGCTCCGAGATAGTGCTTTTAGGCCCTAACCCCGGGGGTGATGCAGTGGGTCCGTGGAGCTTCTTAAAATGTTTTCACTTATGTATATATGGGAATACATTACCCCTGCCTCCGGGTTACTTGAGGCGCGCACACTTACTTTTAACACAAAATTGAAGTGACGTAAAGCCTTCACTTTGCTCTCATGTGTATCTTCACTTAAATTACACTTTATTGGAAAGCTGAAATATCTCACTCGTAGTAATAAAAAAACCAACACTTGGAAGATATTTTCCCAACCGTAAGTAATGTTGAAAGCTTGGACTCGAATTATATTGGAATCAGTCGCACGCTGTGAAGACGTCGGGCAAACATTTTACTATCAGATTCCAATTAAGTTGGTTCAATGAGTGGTCATGACGAGTGCATCCATCGTTTTGCGTTCATAGTTACTAATAATCACTTAGCTTAATTGCGGCCGTTAATTACCACCGATCTCGACGGTTCAAATTACGTACTCTAAAACGCATTAGCGGCTGACAGCTGGAGATTATCCGTCTAAGCGGCGTCGGACCGGCAGTCCGCCGCCCCGCGCCTCCACTCGCGGGACTGTTCCACTAATGAAATTTAATGAGGCTTAATTGTTGACGACTTAATGCAGGAACTGTAAAGATAAGTGCTTACTTACGGCCCTCGCTGAGCGTCTGAAACAAAACGACTACGTTTTGTGCCTAAGTAACGTTCTAATTTTGTAAGTGTCGGCAGATAGTCATGCGGCACTTCTCATCCTGCTTGGCCCATTATGAACTCCAAGCCTAATACGGTTTTAATTATGGTTGTTCACTTAATTTATTTGACAAAAACTAATTAATTTTATAATCTACCTACATTGTTGTTGCATAAATGGTCGCTTTTCACGTTGGCATTTTCTTTAAGTTTGCCCAATTTCGCTCAGGGTTGAAGGTTCTCATTTGGCCGAAGAGGTTCTAAACACAAGTGCGGTACACAATCAAGGGGTTCAAGTTAGTCGTGACGTGTGGCATGTGATTACAGATCACAATGGTGTACACTGAGTTTCTTGTTAACTGATTAGAGGCAGCCGAGTGGTGTCATCTCAGAACGTTCCAATTACTAAGAGCGGGTTGGGACGGGGGGAGATTGCCGGGGTGTGAATGATCCATTTCGAAAACTAATTTAGAGTTAGCAACTAAACAAAGAGCACTCCTCGCAGATAATAATTAACGCTTGCGGTAAAGTTCCACTTAGTCTGTATTGGTTAAACCTCACTATACCATTGCCAACGTAAATTAAATGTTTTTCCTGCCCTTCTAATTTGTTTAAATAAGATTGAGCGTTGTGCAGCTAAGGAATTTAATGTCAAAGGGATTTTTCTTATGTTTACTAATCTGTAATGAGAACTTTTTTTAATGTTTCACTGTTATCAGTTTGTTTATGAATAAACAGAGACCTACAACGTCGGTGTTTCCTCACCAAGAACTTGTCGATATGTATTCGTTTTAGATTGTTATTCTATTTTAATGACGCAAATATCTACATAATATGAATAAAGTAAAAAGTGCGAATCATTCATTATAATACAAAGATTAGGTAGCTCAACATAATAAAGCAATTACTTTTATTGTTGAATCCGTTTCCGCGATACTGGTATAATATTCGAAAAGTCAGATGTTATCTGAAAGATTGGTTTATAGGTCATCTTGACCATCGGAGCACCTAATGATGTAACTTCAAAACATGATTTAAAGTTGATTCAGCGTCTAACGTCCCCAGAGTGGGACAGATAGAGCGTTTTATGTTAAAGTGAATGTGTCTGTCGTGTGACTGTTTGTGCTGCCACCCGACCGTTGTCCAGATAAAAGCTTCTCCATAGCACGAAAAAGCACTCACTCCAAATATTGATTTGTTACTTCGCCGCTCCTAAAATGGGAGAGATATGTCTTGGCTTTCATGTTCGTTCCTATATTTAAAACAAGTAGAAGTTATTGTCTCTTAGGAAATAACTGGAACTTAGTTGACCTATTTATGAGTCTACCTTTTTTATAAAATTTTCTGAGTTTCTTGGAAAATAATAGAACTGAAGTAACTAGTCAAGACTAAATTCATTTTTAAGTCAAATATTGCTTGTGCTTGGGGGTGTTACATTCTATTTCGTTTAGTAGGACGTTAATTTTATCATTATGAAAATGTCGGTAAGTAGCGCAGGACCGGCCGGGCACCACCGCCCGCGCTAAATCCTAATTAACTGCTTGATTACAAGTGGAATAAAAAGCTCGTAATCTTAATTGGTATTTTTAATCAAAGCTCTCTCAGCGTCGACGGGATCTCCTGCGAAGGTATTTAGACGAGCGCTTCGGTAATACTTTATCCTTAACTAAAAATACCATTACTTTAATTTAACATTAATTTCTAACATCTGTGTGAAATGAGTTCCTTACATTTAGTTATGAGTATTAATAACGTAAGCCGAGGAAAACTGAGTTATGCTAATGAATTTTCCCGGCACCAAATACGTTAAGAATTTCTTTTATTAAGGAAGAATTAAGGGATTTCTTTATTAATACCGTAAAGCACTAATTGCGAGGTGGGTAACCTTCATTTCGCCGTGAAGCCTGCTCGGGGAAGAGCCCAGTGACGTATTCAGACGGTGATATTAAAAATATCACAGACCTTATGACGAAATACTTTGTTCGGCTTACAACCATTTATAGCAATTTGGGTTGTGGCCTAGTGCGGAGTGCCAGAACTGACTTTCAGGTATCGTTTTAAATGGTGCTTTAAGTTATCTTCCGTTCTTAACTTAATTGCTCAAGGAAAGTTTTATTTAGTTAACAGATAAGATAAGTACTTAATTAAGTTCCGTGTGACTTCAGAGAACAGATAACGTGTTACCAACATTGTACGTTAACGTTGGCACTATCTGTAAATAAAACGTTATATTACTTAAATACTGAACTCTTTCAAGTTAAGACGCAGTCTAACTGACGGTGATGGACTAAGTTAAAATCTTTAAGTTGGGGTTCTTGTTTGAGTGATGGAATAAACACTTCAGTAGGTACTTGCCTAAGTACTACTTAGACCCAGCCCAACGTAGAGTAGAGTTAACATCCTAATCCTAACTATAATATTATAAATGCGAAAGTAAGTTTGTTTGTTTGTTACCTTTTCACGCCTAAACCACTGAACCGATCATCCTGAAATTTTGCATATACGTTGTCACGTGTACAGAAACGGACACAGGGTACCTACCTTTCATTCCGAAACAATAACGTTATTATGATAATAGATGGCGCCACGTGTCTTTCGATTCAAGATTGAATCATATTAGAAACGTTGAGAGTTTTTTAATTTTTAACCAACTTCAAAAAAGAGGAGGATATCCATTCAGATGTAACGGTTCGGGCATAACTCCGTCATATATAGATGGATTTGCAAAATTCTTTTTTTGTTCGATAGAGGTTCATTCCGAAATGGTCCCATTTAAATTTGTTGATGAGTTTCGGAGACAGACAACGGAACTCTTCAATAAATACCAGTAAAACAACCGCGATTGCTGCAATCGCATATGTATGCATTGTTTACGCAATCGCACAATATAACATCACGTTTTTACCCTATAAACGCAGATGCAGCATCCTGTCACTGATATTTACATAGCGAATATGAATGAATTATATGAATTTGTTTGGGGTTGGTATTTAACTAAAAAGTGAAAAATAAAAACTTTATTATAAAAAAAACCGACTTCCAAAAAAACACTACAAAGTGAAAAATAACTTTAATTTCGGAAGTCGGCGTCAAAAAACGAAGTCAGTTGTTTTTTTTTTAATATTTTTTTTTTTTATTTAAGCCTAATTTCGTGAGTCTAGAGTGTCGATAGACCGGTTTTTCATCCTCCTAACTATAATATTATAGACAAGGGCATACATTGCAGGTAGCAGGGGTGCATTTGGAAAAGCCATGTTTTTCCCATGGCCAGCTATATGTAGCATGTTCGCATGTGCCCAATGCCCAGAATTTGTACGTATTAGCGCCAAATAGAAGGACACATTGTGTATAGGAGCGTCCTAGAATAATGTTTCGTTCTGAGCCCATGAGTGCAACGGCCAAACAACAAGCAGAGTACAACCCGAATTAATTGTCAAATTCTAAATTAATGCGAGCGAAGCCGCGGGAAAAGTTAGTTCAGAATAATTACATCTACCTAATAATCTACAAAAATTACAGCTTCTACAACGTGTAACGTTAAATGCGCAAAACCTGAAAATAGTTTGATCAGAATAACGAGCAGAATTAATTGAACCACTTTTTAATATAGGTCACATTTTTCAAAAAATCTCCATTAAAAACGTTGCCGTATCTATTTATTAATAGGTCAAGCAAGCCAATGTCAGCGCGGCGCAGCGGCCCGGTGACGACTCCTACCTCGATAAAGCGTCGTCGCAGACGCAATAAACGATCAGAATGGTCAGTAAAAACTAAAACAGCACATAAAACCTTTACAATTTTTTTAATGACTTATTTTCTCTCTGAAATATGTCAATTGAATTAAAAATCAGTTGGGGTATGTGAGGTTTTTCGCATTTAACGTTACACGTTGTATGATGACATTGAAAAATGAGACGTTAGGATAAATTTAAATTAATAATATATTTTGGACGACACGGTTGGCGCAGTGGTTAAGCGATTGACTGCTGCGCTGCGTGTCGCGGGTTCGATTCCCGCACGGAACAAATATTTGTATGACCTACATGTATTTGTTCCGAGTCTGGGTGTTTTTCTATCTATAATATGTATGTATTTACAAAAAAAAAAAAAAAAATTGTATATAAGTAGTTTATCAGCCATCTTGTTACCATAACACAAGCATTAGGTTGCTTAGCTTGGGACAAATGGTGCTGTGTGAAATGTCCAGGGATTTATTATTATTATTATTATTATTTTATATATGCTTGTCTAGTTTTCAGGAAAAACGAAAACTAACGCAGTCGGACTTTTGTAATAAATAATCTGCTCCTTTCAAGTGCGTACCTGGCAAGCAATTACTGTACCTATTACTTATTAACTTTCAACCACCCTTAATGGTTTCCGTATTACAGCTTGACTGAATTGTTGTTTTGGTTTGACTGCATTAATTAGATACGTATCTATATTATGAAATCATAGCTCATCTAATGTATCGAATAATAATTAAGGATTTATGATAATATATTCACGCGTGAATTGTAAGAAATTATTTAATTATTGTATTTTATTTTTGTATTTAAAATATTTATAAAAATATTTAAGTTTTGAATAAGTAAGTAGGTATATAATTTATTTTATGAGTGTTAAACAAGTCTTACAAATCACGCGCGTATTAAAGTTAGCGGTACGGTCTAGGGGGTTTCTTTTTATATTAAAAGTAATATAACGAGACGACAATAGTGTAGTACAACTAGTTGGAGCAGCAGTGTGCTGGCCGTAAGTGGCTACAATAAAGCTCTCGGTACATTAAGCTTCCGCTAGTACGCCGTTAGCGAGATAACGAGACCCACTGCCCGCACCACACATAATTTATATCGTCCGAGCTCGTTAAAAACTTATAAAGACGCACATTGTTAGTGTGGCCAATATTCGCGGTTATCCGAGGATATACGACCGCCCTAACGACTCCTTGCTCGGTTCGTGCGAACCATTGCACAAACGACCCCGTTCCGAGTCCGCGGAACGCCACTAGCCGGTGCTCCACCATTATGTAGTTTGTGAACATTTTATATTATAATGTACTGCTATTGATTGTGAGCTCGGGCTATTTCAGGACCACTGGATACAGCCATAATGTTTTGTTGACTGGGTACACTTTACTGGGTAGCTTTACGGCCTCTATTTAATTAAAATAGCCTGTTAAAGCATCGACCTTAACTTGGTTCTCGAGGCTCGTAATAAAGAACTAGCGCGTAATGGAAAATCCGTGTGTTGATGCAATCTACCGCGAAGCTTTTAGGCTGGCCGGCGAGCTTCGTTTTTCACTTAGTCGACGTGCGCGCAATTACTCGCTTCGCACGAAACTAAAACACATTCTAAACGCTACCAATAATAGCATAATATACCTTCTGTTAATTAACTATAGGTCCAGACGCCAGCATATCAAGCTACCCGAAACTGTCAAATTTTCCTAATCATTTTTGAACCTGATGGTTTAGCGATAAAGTTGAAAATCTATTAAAGAAATTTGACAGATTGTAGTAGCTTGATGTGCTGGCGTCTGTATCTAGTAGAAGTATGTTGGATAATACACGAGTAGCGTCAGCAGGGTACCTGTATTCTCTAATTAATATGAGCAAAGCTAAAATGGGAAACCTATTCGAAACTCGCTCTACAGTTGTTTAATTCCATTTTCCGCGAACTCGAAAATACCAACCATTGACACAACAATAGCATTAACAGCAGTTAAGCTGCAAGGAAGCCTTCGCGGTGCTGTCGTTAATTTGACATGGAGTTGAGTAGCGGGATTGGTCGAGTGTGGTCACACGTGGGCAGTTGGCACGGCAGCGTGGCGGGCGCGGGACGGCGGCAGGACGGCGACGGGACGGCGACGGCGCGTGGGCCGCGTGGATCACGGACGCGTGCTCGGCTAAACACAAATCAACACCGATTCTCCATTTGTTAGACACGGGAATGTAATTATGGCCGGAACAGTTGGCGGGGGAGGGGGCTGCAGCGAGGGCTTCACGTCATTCAAGCTTTTAGTTCGTTGCTCGACAACGATCGTTACTTTGGATTCGTAATGTACATTTCGGAAACCATCAGATTTACCTATAGGTAGGAAGGTACTTACACGTTATTAATGGGAGGGTCAATAAAGTTGTTTTTAAAATCAACGCGCGTAGCAATCTTTTAGTACCTACTACACAGCTTTCAGAAAATGTTACACCTGACAAAATTCCTTAAAAGCAGTTGTAGTGGTATGGTAACCAACTAAGTCCACAATTTGCTAGATCAATTTAGCCAGTATAAACGCTGAAAAAATATGTAAAAGTTATATTTAGATGATAGCTATTGTATGTAGTAGTTGAGCGTTAAATTAAAAAGTATGGTTATAGCGTGCGGGCTAGCGCTAGGGCGGGCATACCGTGGGCCGGTGCCGTGACACGAGTTAAACTAAATTAATAAACTTGCACCAGTCTCCGGCTTTATTAAAAAACACTCATTAAAGCAAAGGAAAAGTAGGTGAAGTCGCCGGCGGGCGGCGGGGACAGCGCCGCTAATTGCGCCGCCTTTATTGCTTAAATAAAGTTTTAGTGGGGGAACACAAGTTTTAATTAAAAATGTGAGAATAGTTTTTAATAAAGGACGGGCTCGGTGCGCGTATATTGCGAAACTTTAAGCGATGCGATACGCTCAGCTTACAGGAAGTCCGGCGATATAGTATCTTGCGCACGCCGCGTCCGTCACGAGCGCCGCCAGCAGCCCTCGTCTCCGGCCACCAGGCTATTGTTTCTGCGAGATCAATCGTGGCTTAGCTTAGATACCAACTCACATTTATGATTCTAATAAGTTGGATATACTAATGCTACACACTTGCGTATATAATAAGTGGTTCTGTAAGTATACCACCCACCTACTCCCACCGCTTCTCACCCGATCGCTTACACTGATCGATTATCCCGCTTTAAGTGAGAACATTATCAACTTTGATTTACAGTTATCGGCGAGTAGCCTTAATGTTTTATGAACTTTTTTCCAAAACGGTATTCTCGCATCAATATAAAGTGACAAATGGCACGAGTAACAAGAGAAACTAATAATGCTAGTGATTTACGCCCGCCCTTGTTATTACGACTCATGTGAAATGTAATTTCGGCATACTGCGTGTAGAGTCGCACGCACACACGGCCACTGGGCGAGTGTGCAATACGTTTAATAAAGGAGGGACGCGGAGTAAATCCTTCAATTTCGCCGGCACACAACGGCGTATTCTCGTTAACCGTGGCAATAAGTTAAACGGGCGGGCAGCCCGCGCCGGCCGCCGAGCCCGCGCCGCGCCCGCGACGGGAAATTAAAAAAAAGTCTTGAGCCACCGACGTCATATTTGCCACTTCGATGTTTTCTCTCATTATTATGCATTACCTTCAACAACACAAGTGCTTTTCTTTAAAAAACATATGTTTACATATTCATCTCATTGGGTCATTCAAGCCTGTTCGACTGCACCTTAATTTTTGCCACTAAATAACGTCTTATAAATGACCAAAGCCAGACCACATACATTTTAATATTATCAGATTTTTAATAATATCCGATTTCAACGAGAAAGGATAGACAAGCAATATCAGCTTCTTATACAGCAGCCTTATTGACTTTTAACTCAATATCAACACAAGGCTGTATCGATATAACATTGCTGAGAGCTCCATATATGACAAGAATGTTAAGACATTGTCTACATTTAAATTGATACTTTAGCGGCAGTGCAAGCGGTCGATTTTAATCAAAGTTCGTTCATTTCGAACTTAGCTGGGGAGGCAGTGCTTCGCGGTGTAATATAGGCCGAGTGTAATATCTGTGGAACAAAGAATACACACGTTCCCCGGTACGGCTCGGCTGCACTCCTAATTAGATGTTCGATGAAAGTGTAATCAGACGTTGGCCGGATCCGGGACGTAATTAAACGGCGGAGGCGAAGTGATTTATTAATAGAAAAGCTCGAGCCGTAATGAAATACTGGGCGGACAATGGAGACGAGGGCGGGCGGGCCGTGGAAATTAAATTCTTAGCGACGGCGGCCGCTGGACATACACTTGCCGTTTCTTTGCGGGTCACCTCAGCCGGCGCCTGCTTAATAATGTACGGCGGAGGCAGCGTCGGCGACGCCGCCCGGCCGCTGCTGAGCCACCGCCACCGCCGCCACCCATTACCCACGATGTATGGAGGTGTATAAATTTGTCGGCAAGGGAATGTAAAGAAGATTGGTTTCCTAGTCGAACGGGCGCGGAGGAAAGGGGTGGAATTGAATTTAGGCCGGAATTCACTAGCGAGGTTGTGTTTGTGATATTTCTTACCTATGTAGCAGTAGTGGAACGTGACGCACTTGCCGATTACATTTATTAGGTATCGATTTCTACGAACATTTATATGATATCAGCGTACGATATTGTGTACTATGTGTATGAGTAGGACGCTGATATTACTTATATTGTCTAATTAAACAAGTGCCTAATTATATTTATCCAAGAACTTGGAATTATTTTTCTTGTTACTTAACTTTTAAGTATAGTTCGTGTAAATAAACGTAGTCATATACAGTGGTGCCTCACTATAGCCACATGTACAGACGCCAGCACATCAAGCTACCTGAAACTGTCAGATTTTCCCAATCAACTTTGAACCTTATGCTCTAGAGCTAAAGTTGAAAATCGATTAAAGAAATCTGACAGATTGTAGTAGCTTGATGTGCTGGCGTCTGTACATACGCCAGCAAATCAAGCTACTACAATCTGTCAACTTTGTTAGATTTTCAACTTTATCGCTAAATATAAGGATCAAAGTTGATTGGAAAAATCTGACAGTTTCGGGTAGCTTGATGTGCTGGCGTCTGTACCAGCCGTAGTTTTTCTTAGGTTTAGAAGAATATTATGGGTATCTAATGGATGGTACCGACAGCAACAGGCAAAATCAATCCTGAAATTTTCAACCCACCGCGCGATCATCTTACATTTACAGTCTCTAGGTCATTATTACCAAAACAATACAAATACAAACAAAACAATAACTAATAAGTAAACTCTCACGATGACAGGTTATTGTGAATGAACTACTAGTGGTAAGAAAAACCAAAATATAAGTCTCGGAAAACTGAAAATCATCTCAATGTTAAAAGAAAAGCAATTTCATATTACAACCAATCTAAACAAAGAGGATTGACGTAGAATCAGCATTTTCTAGTCAAGTCGCAATATGGAAGCGTAACCTTAATTACACTTAAAAGCTGTCGGAGTATACTTTTTCAATTAGAGTATTAAAGTGTTCCGACCCTGTCATTATATTAGAGTGTTGTTCCGCGCCACCCCGGGCCGGCGCGGAGCCTGCGACGCCGAGAGCCGCCACAATCCGCCAGCGCTCGCCTCACTTCGCCGCGAGTCCTCCTCGACGCTACACGTGCCGACTTCTCTCGCAGACGTACAAACTTTACTCGAGCTGCCGATCCGCTCGTACAAACGTTCCTTGTCATTTAATTACAAGTTTAATAAATCATTTCAATTGGCCGCGGCTAGTCTAAGGATAATATCTCACGATCGACTTCGTTACCGGCGAGCTGCGTCGCTGGACATTTACTTAGAAAAGCGAATTTTCAGTAAATCTTTCTGAAGTGACAATTGTTGGAGTGGACAAGTATTGTATTAATTTATTTTGGTGCTTTAGTTCATGACTGTGGATTTGTTTATCGTGGTTCCAGACCAGAGTTCTTGGAAAATACTTGTTTTGTTTGCTGTTTTCACCGGAAAATACAATTTAAAGGTAAATAGATACTGTTTAGTAATGCTTTCTTTCGCTTTATTTTATGTTGCTTCTTGTAGTTTGTTATGTTGCCAAATAAAAACATTTTTTCCTGCTTGTGTTAGTTAATTATGTTGTCTTTTATGATTACCTAATTCATTTGCGAGATAGAGCACCAGATATAAATATTCATTATAAATGATAAACATAATTAAATTCGGTTCGCAGACAATATAAATTACTCATATTAATCTTGACAGTTATTATCTAATTCAGCGACCAATTAGGTAGAGTGCGCTTTCAAACGAGAAAGTTAACCCATTCACGGCAATGTTTACGTGTGTGCGTTACGTTATCACGTTGTGATATATTTTGGGCGTGAGTGCGTGTCCATTCAGTGTAATTGGAAGATCCGATACTACAGATAATTGCTTAATTACGCTTTTATAAAAGCGCGGTGTTTAAGGAAAATTGCGTAGAGCCAATTGAGTAGCAAAACAGACATATTAAAAACATTAAGTGGTTTTGATTCCACTATGTTTTTATTTTTTGTTATTGTCTTATTTCTTAGAATTTCATTCATAAATAAAATAGTTATCACATTATCTCCTTTCATAACTAAGTTTTAAGCACTTTTTATCGAGGAGCGTTCTACCGTATATAAACAGAGTAATCCAATGATTTGTTGTCATAACATTATCACGTGACCTTCGCTCCGACTTGTACCAATATCATTGTGAACAAGATTGAAGCATCAAGCCGGAGGGGCTACACAATAGCTTCCATCAGTATATGTCCAGTGGATTAGTGTCGTGTATGCGGCCTCACGGCCCCACGGGCCCACAGCCAGGGCCCACGAGCTCGCATACTGATGCGCCACCACACCCGCCGCTTGTTATTTTAATTATTGTGTCTTAATTAAAGTTGGTGGAGCCGCCCCTACCCTTGCCCACCCCACTGACGAATATAAGATGATACAATATGTAACTCGCAAGTTTTCAGTACAGGAAAGTTTTACGTTGTTTGATTATCTTAAAATTTAATTTGTCTAACATCACAAAATATAATGTAAATTGGTAACCTAATTCAATTTATTACTTTACAATGTTTAATTTTAACATAGGTATTTATGACGCTGACCGAATATAAATTATATTATTTTAATATTACACTTTATGCAAAAGGAATTAATGTAGACATTACTTCACATAAATTATATTTTGTTTGCTTATGAACATTGCGGTTTGTAAGATATTAATTACATCACGATCATATCTTAATTGCAAATTAATATGCATTAGGTAGCGTAGCGTCTCTATTTGTGTAGCGAAGAATATTAGTCGCAAAAAGTGCCGTTTTTGTATTATTTATTCGCTCTCGTCTAAAAGCTTTTTTTTATGTTTGGAATGAGCAAGATTGGTTTTTGATACCAATCAAATAACATTAAATAACTAATAGGCATTCAGAGTGCCTGTGTACTCGTATATAGAAAAAATAGAAGGAAAAGAAATGACATATAATAATAAATGACTAGCGATTCGCCCGTGGCTTTGCCCGCGTGTAAAAGCCTATAAATTTTAAACATAGTCTAAGCCACTCAGGTTCAACGTAGCTTCCTATAAGTCAAAGAATTTTCTGAATCGGATCAGTAGTTTCACAGATTATCCTCTACATACAAACTCACAAATATTACCCCTTTTTAAATATCAGTATATATTTACTATCTTGTTCCCACTGCTTGGCTTCTGTGAACTATCACAGAAACAGTGCATTTCCCCGTCATAAAATTATACTATGATACTCGACAGTAGTATAACAATGGAAGATTTTTTTTTGTAATTGGATCAGTAGTTATTTCCAGGTATGTCCTCTTACAAACTTTACGTCTTTATTATTTATTTATTTATATATACTCTATTGTACACCAGAAAGAACATAACAACAAAAAAATACGAATGTTACTACAAAACATACAATGGGCGGCTTATCGCTTTCTGCGATCTGTTCCGTTGCGTTTTCTTCTTCGATATTCGTTTAATAGATTTAAAAATGGCTGAAACACCTGTATCTTTTCACAAGGACACGGGACACGGGTTGTGAAAATCTGATGGCACTTAGCATAAAATCAAAGGCTGGATGATGACCAAAGACTCACTTTCTGATTCTACACAGATGGATATTTTTGATCCACACGTACCTACTTCCTTTATTACTTAAAATTAGTGTTAATAAAAAAAACCTTTAAGATTACAAAAGTTCCAAAGAAGTTAATTTTATTAGGATAAAGAAGTAAAGTCTGATATAAACGATGCCCTACAATCACATAGTACCACGTGTACCGCTTGTATTGTTGGTACAATCACCTGCTTAATTAGCACTGGAAATATTCAGTGGCATTATATTCAATTTCGGTTACAACAGTACGCAAATTAACATTTAATTAAACCTAGTTAATGATTGTCATTTAAATAAGTGCATTGTTATTATTTATTACCCATTGAAAATTAACTGAAATTCAGTCCGTGTAGTAACGCAATTAATTAGTTCACAAACCGCCCCGGAGTGGCCTTGGGAATGTCAATAAGGATTATTATTAGGCGTACAAGAGATATTCATTAGAGGCATCCGTAATGATTCGTTGACTGCCTACCTAATGACAAACTCTCCATAATGAAGACAGCAAAATATCTGATCAACCGACACAGATGAAATGTCATTCGTTTGCTTATCATTATTTTGTATCCCTATAGTACTATTGCGAAACATTCTTCTTTCTCTCTCCTTTATAACATTACATTATGGACATAGTTATCCCATAATCTTCCCACTGCTGGGACACGCGCCTCCTCTCTTCGACTCCGTTATTGTTAGTATGAAAACAAAGTTAATTAGTTAATGAAATGGATTGTTCCTACGGTGTTCCTACGGCTCAAATAGAATTCATTTCATTGTGTCCCAATTATAATTGATTTCATTAACAAAGCTTGGCCCATAATTGAAAGTAGGTATACAGTTTCAGCAAAAGGGAGGGTAAGGTAATTACAAGATCCAATTTAGAATTGCCAAGTCTACACTTTGCTGTTAGTTTCAAACAAAAGCTTAATTAATTAAGTCGAGAACAATTAAGTTCACTGCCGTAATATTCTCAGCAATTACGCGGAATTCGACGTATTTTGTAGCCGTCCGTAATTGCCGACGAGTCCCGAATCAGATTGTATCCGACGCTAATACAGCACACTTCCATTAATTATACAGCGAACACTAATTGGGAAATCTATTAATTAAATTACCTATTAGTGCATCACGAAATCCCTGAGAATGCTAAATGAACTGATGGTATTACATGTTCAATTGATATTAATTGTCGCTAGAGATAAATACGGCTAATTACTCACACGGATTTGTATTTTCTTTTTTTTTTCTGAAATCGACAATGTTGGTGTCTTAAAATGGTTTATTGATTCGTATAAATGGAAAACTATAAGGAAGTTAATTTATCTAGATCTTTCCTAACCTTTGGAACGACATCTCCAATAAAAAGCGTGAAAGTGGCACCCACATCCGACGCAAGCAAGACACAAATGTCACAACAATTAGTATGCGACGCAAACTGGTCGTAACATTTAAATGTCTTTCAAATTAGTGCAAGTTGTTTCTGTAAAGAAATGTTAATGACTTATCGCTGAATGCGGCTGGTGTCCTGATTGTTCCTGTTGACATTTCGCACGAGCTGTGGCGCCGGCGGCGTCCGGGGCGGTGCGGTGAGTGGTTTCGGGTTTCGTCCGAGTTTCGGCTGTCAATTTGAATGTATTGGCTTAGATAAATCAGGGGTGTCGTTAGTTGAGGTACAGGCAGGTAGGCGCCGCGTGTAACGAGACACATTTCCGGACGTATCCTTCCAATTAGCGCGGTGCTGCTGGGCGAACTGGTCACCGCCCCGCGCCCGCCGCGCGCTCGTTACGCTCCCGCCTCGTTAGGAGAATTGTTTGTTCGAGTATGTAAAAATGTGTTTATTTGCACGTACGCTTCAGGGTAAAAAATATATGAAAAGACCCTTTTAAGACTTTTAATGATTTCCCGGCAAAGGGAAATTGGGTTAGTTATTTTCCCCGGGGTTGCCCCTCGTTAAGTTTTAATGGTGTAGCTAGCTACGACGTAATCAAACGTACTTATTTAAGTTAACGACGTTTACCAGGGATGTGTACTTTGTTGTCAATGGCACCGATTCTCTTGTTCACAAACAAAAGTAAATTTAAGTTCAGTGCATCTTTTTCTTTCTATTTCATTAAGAAAAGGACAGAAGATAAATATTAGTTTAGTCCTGTCAAATTAAGACACTCCATAGACAAGTTTAGACGTGATTAAAAAAATGGCTACTAAAAATACGTCAATTTACGTCAGCCGCTGACTAATTTGACAGGACTAAACTAATATTTATCTTCTGTCCTTTTCTTAATGAGATAGAAAGAAAAAGATGCACTGAACTTAAATTTAGTTTAGTTTGTGAACAAGAGAATCGGTACCAATAGCAGTTATTCAAAGGCGGACGCCTTCGTGTGTTAGCCTTACGGCTCACAAACAACTGTTATTCGTGGTACGACACTGTTGTCCGGTGCTACTGGTTCGTGAGACGATACCGATGGGCAATGGCTTTTTAACGTCATACTTTCCAGGAAATCGCTTATGTAGCTAGCACGTTAGAAACGGGCCTTCCGGCGCAACTGAGGATCTTGCCGTATAGGTACAACACCTAATTAATCTTCAGTAAAATGTCGACGTTCGTTGTTTTTACTAGGAACTCGACTCATTAGACCGACGAAGCATGTTGATTACATTCTGCAGTGCTTATTAGCGCAAACTCTCATTAGGGGCCACTATTGTTGTAATTAAACAAGAAGCTGCATCAGTACGGATTGCTAAGCGCGGGTTGTGCTGTAATCACCTCTATGTCGGTGTAATAGAGACTCGCTCGTGCCGGCTGGCGAATGGCTATTATGTTGTGCGAATTTAATTAACAACTCAATAGTTACACAGTAGAAGAATAGAATGGAGGGGTGTTCTTGTGGTGTCTGACATGATTCCATTGTTAGCGTCGGTGCAAAAAGCGGAGGTTTGTTTTTGAAGTGGCTTACGCAATTACGAGGTGGTACTCCGTTCCGGCGGCGTAGGCGGCGGGTGCGCCGTCGTCAGCACAGAGACCGGGTTTAATTGGACAGCCGAGGGGCGCGGGCGGTAGCGCGGGGCGGGAGCACTGGTGCTTCGCTACCTTCTAACACTTCTAATTGGCTCGCCTACACTAACAGGAGCTTTCCTCTAAAATGTATACTCATCGTCATTACGAATAAAAGGCTCCGACTCCAGAGGAACACCTGACGCTTTTCCAATTTCTTTACTTTAATAAGCGAGAAATATTTTGTTGCTAAGATCAAATGTCGTTTGACTCTTGTGTGACGGCACGGCGACGCTTTCCGTGAACCTCGAGCTTCATG
This sequence comes from Eremobia ochroleuca, assembly GCA_949629135.1. Taxonomy (NCBI): domain Eukaryota; kingdom Metazoa; phylum Arthropoda; class Insecta; order Lepidoptera; family Noctuidae; genus Eremobia; species Eremobia ochroleuca. The sequence goes on from OX451392.1 coordinate 11,292,856, forward strand.
GAACTCTTTAGGTTAAAGATTTTTTCATAAAATATATTAAAGAAACAAATTCATATAGAGAAGTTTTGTTCTATTTATTGTATTTTATTTAATTGGCAATTAATTAAAAGGCTAACAGATTTAAAATAATAATAGTAATAATATGTACAAGTATATAAAAAGGAGGGCAAATAATCAAAGGGCATCAAAAAATTCGTCCGTATCGCTGTCAATAGGAAACGTGCTCAAAAGGCTGGCAGCATTACCACGTTGTATGGCAATGCTGATTCTAAGGCCAAAAAATAGGCCAGCCCTCTGGTCACGTGAAGAGTCGACCATCCGCTTGGCGATATCCCGAAATAATAGGTGGGCACTCGGACCCCATGGCCCTAGTGTTTCAACCCCAAACGGCTCGAACAAATAAGTTCCAAAGAGGAATATAGAGAATCAACCAATTCTGCACCAATTCCAATTCCAACTGTATGGACCAAACCCCGCTGAACACTTGTGACTTGTCGACTCCACACAAACTACAATAGTTCGTTATCCTCTGTATTTACAAACTTCGACACCACTAGCGGCTGAAACCTGGACATGAATGAATATTCTCTCGTAACATGTGTTTCTATCAGATGGGTACGTAGGTACCCCAAATCTGAGCTAATCAACGCTATCACTGTTTCATAATTTATTTATCTAAGTGAATTAGAGAGGTTATCGGTGTCAACTTATAATGGAACTGCCTACAGAATCTATCTGTTTGTGTCCATTCATTAAAAATATCTGTTTCGTAACTTTACTAATTTATCGATGCACTTAAGAAAATAAAACAATTTTAGATGAGCGCTTTATAAGTTTCAAGATAAGATAATTAAACTACAATATAAAAACGCTTTTAACATTATTTAAATAAGTAGTTACATACAAAAGAAGAACAAAACGAACAAAAAAAAACAATCTTATTTTGAACGAATAAATGATAACAAAAAGTAGGTGCCTACTTACCCATTTAATTAACAATTATCTGCCCCACGTTATTAATGTTTTATCATTGTTTATGTTTTTCATTCACGAAACTAATAACTGGGCATATCGATAATTACTCCAATTAAGAAAGAATAGCGCTTACATTAGCATCGGTTTGAATTGATTGGAGTGTACCGGTTGATTGGCAACTCACGCTCGTTGCGCGTGCGTGCGGGTACGCCATGCGACCGCGCGGCCAAGCGCTACGAGCGATAGCGGAACCGCATATTATGATAACAATCCCTAATTAATATTTTACGAGTACCTTGTTGCTTAGGGTAACTCAACAACTGTCTACTTATTTGCGTAAAAGCTTAAAGAGTCGTTCAGCAAAACACTTCCAAGAGACTCTTAACTCAGATTGTATCATTATTTAACTTGGTGTCCAATTAAAACATCGCGAAGTTCCATGTCTTTTTTTTTTTTTCATGGAAAATGTTAATCCTTAGTAAGTATTATGATACATGGTAGGTATTAATCAAAATATAAGCCGATTTAGGTACATCAACATCACATAAACAAAATAAAAATATATCCCGACCTTTATTACTACAATAATGTTAATGTAGCCGGCATTTAGCCTTTGCTCAGTTCTTATTATCGGGTATAAGGGTGCATGCGGCGCCGGTTATTGGCTGTCAAAGCCCTTGTTAAAGCTTATTGTGGAAACGGTTTTTATTTATGAAATCGATCGCAAATAACCATGATAATTAGAGACTTTATTAAAGTAGCAAAGGACAGTCGACAGGGTAATTGGTCATTTAAACTAATTTATGCATTTTGAGTGCGCTTCAAAGGAAACACGATGACGGTTCAATTAGATACCATAATATAAAAGCAAATCCGACTTCAAACGGACATTTTGAATGCCTCGATTAGTGCCTGTTTAATAATTTGACATTAACTGCGTAGATGTTTCGTATACTGCGTAGACGCAACGCATACGACGCAAAAACGCTTTAAATCTACGCCAGCGCAGGCGATGTTGCCTAACACCGTGCGAATCATAAAAAAAAATAGATTTTAATGAGGTTATACTGTTGGTCCTGTTGTTAAAAACAACATTATTACGCAAACTAAGGGTGGCGTAGTGCGTCGTAGCGCGTCGCAGCGTGGCGTAGCGCTTCGTAGCGTAGCGCGTCGTACCGTCGCGTAGCATGACGTAGTGCGATACAGCGCGGCGTAACGTAGCGTATCGCAGCAGTTCGATGGTTAGAATCATACATTTTGTCAATTAGGTATTAGGTATCAAATTACATAAAAAAAAGGTATCATATTACACTATTGCATTTCTGCTAAAAGTGATTACGGATACTCGTACTGTAAAAGTTCCAAGGCCCACATCTAACAAGTGTGCAACCGTTCTTCATACTGTCGATTGGCTTACAAAGCTGAACAAGCCAATCAAAAGATGGAACACACATAATAGCTAATCAGTAGGAGAACCCTTGTGCAAGCGAGCTCTAATAATTACCGAGTATAAAAATAGCATGATCCTTTGTGCTCTGTGGTAATGTCGGAGGTGCATGGGGTCTGCCTGAGCGCGCGCCCGACACGACACTTCACCGCCCGGATATAAGCGGCTATTTAATTTCCGTGCTTTCAATGATCGTTTCATATTCAACTATATAACTCTTGTCAGTTGCCAGTTTTGCACCTGATTGTACTTTGAAGCTTCACGTGCTTATATGATGTATTGGTACTAAAGAAACTGCGCTGTATATCATATTCTGAACGCTTTAGAAAGAGGTATTGGTGGATATAGATTAGATACTTTACGGTATTAAGGTAAATAAGTTCGTTCTTAGGTTATTGAATTTACAAGACGAGAAATAGACAATTATACAGTGTTTAAGAACTGTCAATATTCCGTGAGTGTCTCTCAACACTAAAATGAGTTTTGAACTCAGTGAAATGATTAATTTTCCGTATTCTCATCAGCGAACAATCAAAATGGAAATGAATGAATGGAATGTTTCAGTCATAAGTTAATTATTATTGTTCCCTCGTTAGACTGATTTCCTGCGCATAGTGATCCACTCTGTTTAGGCAATTAAATGCATTCGCAACGTATCTGGAGATTGTTACTGAGACTGTATTATTTCTGATTGTTCACGCAGATTACATTGTTTTGGCTCTTATAACGGAGGTTGGTCAGTACGCGTGGAAACCAAGTTATATCACATCCAACTTAACAGTTTTTGGATAGTACAGAACATTTTTTTTACTTTAAAATCTGTGGTCATTGATTGGATTTAATAGAATTTCCATAATAGATGTATCACCGGTATTGGAACGATTTTAATTATGCATACGAAACCCCATTGTCCTTATTTGGAACACGTTTTGTTGCGGAAACATTTCAAAACCAATAATTAAGGTTTGTTTCAAAATGTACCTGTTAATTATGAGCTCAGCATAATCATCAAGCAAATTAAAATGTTAATGCAATTAAAATCGCTCATAGTCCATCTTTCATTTTTATTAAGGTTTGTTCACATTATGCAAACATTTGCTATTTGAACTGCACAATTAAATACTCGTATGGCATCATTTGGAATTAAATTAAAAGTGGAGTATAGTAAAAACTTGCTCACGTACTCGTACAATTACTGATGAAGAATGAACCTAAGTACAAAAGGTTAAGAAGTGCATAGCGAGGATGTATGGTTGTATGGGGTGTTACGCCTCAATCCATCTTGTGAGATAGCAATCAGTGCGTCACACACTAATAGAAGCCACTGTATGTTTGTTTGCCATTAATTTCGTGAATCCAGCCACAAGCCGCGTAGGGCCGTGTTGACACGCTTGCAACGATTGATACAGAAAAAGAACATTAATTAAATGTAAACACGATATATTATTATCATATTCATGAGTTTTATTTGTGTCTTGTAAAGTATGCTTGTTATTAAATAAATCTTTTTAATTTTAAATTCGTGAAAGGTTTGCTCAGTATGGTTTTTAAATGAAAATGAAAAAAACGGCTTTATTAAAGCAGATAGCTAACCAAACATAAAGCAAAACAACTTTAATATCTACACCACACATGGTTTGATTGCAATATTTTGCTGTCAAATGTTTATTTTAGCACTATTGCGAGGGAGAGTGTTGCACAGGGGTGGAGTCGCTGTGTGTCGGCGATAGCACTGTGTCATCACTGTTATCTCGCATCGGAAGGTACCCGCGCCGCACGCGCCGCCGCTCTGCCGTAAATAACGTCTAACGTTGACGCACTGATTGCAACCTGCACTGTAGCACCCTTGTAACATCATTAATTAACTCGGTAATAAAGTGAAATGTTACCGCAAATGTAATTTCCATTTATACAAATTAATTTCCCCGACGTTTGAGCAACTATATTTGAAGATTGATTTATCATGTAGAATCAACGTTTTTGCTTCCAGCAGCAGAAGAGTTAACAGATAAGTTGTTATTGTTACACAGTCCATGCCCAAGCTCAGAATAAACCAATACATTCATATCAAAACTGATAACCTTATGTTTTGAGTGACAAACCAATTTTATTCTCGACTCCCTCTCAGGCGGGCCGCCCCTCGGACCGATCAGACCTTATCCAAATTGGATCTTGAATAATAAAGAATCGGGGCGATTGGATTTTATTCCTTAAATTCAATTAGCACACAAGGGTCGTATGTGACTGCAGACGAAAGATAGAGGCATATTATCGTATTAAAAGGGATCGTGAGGGTATATTCGGTCGGGAAGAAAGTGTCTAATCTACTTACACATGGAAATTTAAAATGCGTCTCTATCTTTTGCTGCTTAAATATAATGTTTTGTAAAGCGTAAGAGTTCGTAGAATGTATTGTTTGTTTTATCATTAACAGCACTTTGGTATCTTAATAACAGCACTTAGGTAAATTTCGCTGGAACAGCTTTGATTTAATTATTTACATATATTTTTAGTAAAGGGTTAAAAGTTCATGGAATTAGTAGATAGACATTCACGGGAGCCCCGCATCGCCGGCGCCACATTCGGCATTTAGTAACACAACAGTCTGCATGAACCACATTTATGTAAATTACAGCACTTACACTACTTCGCTTTACACTACAGCTTTGATTTAAAGGCTGATAAACTGCAGTACTTTTGCTAACAAACTATATCGACACGATATAATATCTTACTTACTTGACACTCAATACGAATAGTCCCGATTTAATCGTGAGAATGGACGTAGAAATTCAAAACGATATATTTATTGTTAAAATCCGGTCTGCAGTGTGGGCAGCGATTCCGTAAATAATGTATTATAAAATATGTATGCGGAGAAACTTTTGAGAGTCTGTTGTAATATATTGCTAAATGGACTGGAGAATTAGACAGAAATTTTAAAGCTTTATTTACTTACGCCACGTTGACAGAGGATTTTAATATGTGCATATGTATTAGACGTATTACGTGGGTAAATTAAGTTGATACTATATTTAATAATCGACATCATAAAATTATAATTTACCCCTTTTTTGACACAGAGCCACCGTGTAACGACCGTATCCAAACATAAAAAAAAAAAAAAACAAAAAACAGTATGGACGGAAAGTGTTGTGGTAATTCTCTTATACAACAAATTATGCAGTAGTGAAAAAATGCATTAGCAATAATTAATACGTCCGTCATCTATTATAAATTTATAGTATAATCCGTGTGAGTATCCGACCTGCTCCCCATTAGAGTGAATGTGTTAATAAAATAAATTGCGATATTATCGTCGCCGCGTTTGACATAAACATCGAATTCTACTTAAAGTAATGGAAACGATTTAATGCAGCCGAATCAGGGCGAGCGATAAGACCAGTTTCCTTACTAATGTTCACAAATAGATATTAATTTTCAAAGTGTTTGTCGTATCTCAATATGTTTTTACTTCAATATGTAAAATAAAAAGCTTTACCTTCGTTTTTTTTACTTGATTGCTTCTATAAAATATGGTTTTATTTTACAAAAGCTCTTTGATCATGATTTATATCCAATCTAGCTGTATGTTAAAGTGTAAAAAGATATGTAACTAAAAACAACACGCTGCTTAATAAAACGTAATTGCTTTATGAAGTTTCGTAATACCCGGCTCTAATTGAAACCGCATGCTTATCCCTAGGTACGTATGTCTGTAGGTACTGTAACTAGTACATTACAATGTTCCAACGTTTTTGTCTATTACCAAGACGTTTAGAGTACTCGCACCATATGGTAATCATTAATGGTGGGAAAAAATTAAAAACACGAAACATACATTAGACATTTTATTAAATTCACACGTCGTAAAATTTAATTTAGGTTTGAGTTTGTCATCTATTACGACAAATCAAGAAATTACCATGAATTAATTAATACTATGCCCCGCGGCTATGCTTAATGATGTAAGATTATCCGAAGATGTTTATGAGGTAGATATCGATTATTAACATAGTTTGGGCAATCGTGTTCGATTAATGGATGATATAAGTACTTGGCCTACTTGAAATAAATTATTTGACTTTGACTTTGACCTTATAAAGAGAAAATTAATTAACGGACCTATCTAAATTGTGCTGATTTTGAAAGAGGTGAAGTTTGGAAAATAAATTAGCTTTGTGAACTTTAGGGAAAACCCATTTTTCTTACAAAAAGTTTCTTATACTTTGGATTTGGCTTTGTGGGATGCACTAACAATCATAACATATTAATCAGCCATTACTGGGGTAGATGCCTCCTCTCTGTGAGAGGGAGTGGGCCATAATATACCACGCGTGCTCAGTGCGAGTTGGCGGATATCACGTGTCTTGGAATTTTTGTTTCTAGGACATGCCGGTTTCCTCACGTTGTTTTTCTTTACCGTTTTGAGAGCAGTGGTGATGAAATAATTCACACAAAGTACTCAAAGTTGCTTAAATAATAACTTAATGCAAGTTTTCAAATAACCCCAATGAATGCTATGATATTAGTAGTAAAGGGTTAAACGAATTTCTTTGAACTGCCTTCGTAGTTGACACTCGTGATTCTATAGCGTGAAGTTTTTACTGCTTTGATTTATTTATAGATTTCTTTGTAGATTCCTTGAAACCTTCAATAGAATGCCATGTAAGTAAGGTAAGTGCCATGTGGGTGAGTAGAAGAAGTTCTTCATCCATGATCATCGTTTTTCCTAAAGCTGTAAGAAAAATACTATCGTATTCCATGGTCCCATATAAACAAACAAAGCTCCAAAGTAATGCGACAGTTACATTATCCAATATTCATAACCATGTCAGCATAAAGGTGAGAGTAGAACATAATTAATAAAGCGCATGTGTCGGCGCGCCTCAGTCGCGGAGGTGCCAGGAAGAGATTGCGTCGCCGCCAGCTGCTCAATATGAACCAGATTAATGTTTTTGCTCTTAAAATTGTGGATTCCCCGCGTTATTGCACAAATGTGTCCAGACCTTACAGCGTTTCCAATTAGTTCGGATTATAGCTTCTAATAATTCCCACTTTTCGACTGTGTGATAATGGCGCCGCCGATTCTCTTGTTCCCAAACTAAACTAAATTTAAGTTTAGTGCATCTTTTTCTATCTATTTCATTATAAAAAAGACAGAAGATAAATATTAGTTTAGTCCTGTCAAATTAGTTAGCGCCTGACGTAAATTGACGTATTTTAGTAGCCAATTTTTTAATCACGTCTTAAATTATCTATGGAGTATCTTAATTTGACAGGACTAAAGTAGGTAATATTTATCTTCTGTCCTTTTCTCAGTGAAATAGAAAGAAAAAGATGCACTGAATTTAAATTTAGTTTACTTTGTGAACAAGGGAATCGGCGCCAATGTATAAAATGTCATTGTCGTTCAGTTGACATTTCGTTAGCACGTTTTGTAGCGTCATTGAGGTTAAATTGGTATTGAATGACATTTTAGATTGCACGTAAATCGTTTTTTTATGTTCGTAAATAGGAATAAGTAGTATTAAAAAGTTACGTGAGCTCTAGCAGTAACCACTCTGTGAAATTGAACCATTATCTTTCCTCTTTACATTCGTCATACGCGTGTTTGTACGCTCTCGGTCGGTTCACGTGTAAATTAAAGTGCTCACAGTTGCCGGCTCGGCATCGCTCTTAAATTGACTGTCCATCAAATCGCATATCCTCCGGGACGCGGCTGTCGGTGGGATCCGAACCCACTCGCCCTACGTTTTCCGCTACAGTACTGGCCACTATGCACTCGCGTGATATTGCTTAATTAAACTTTAAGCTTAAGGGAAAATTTAATTTCCGGAGCGGCTCCCAGGGATTATGTTTCTCGTATTTTTATTTGTAATGATGCCGACGTTCTTATTGCAGCTCTTATAAAGCTTCTGATCGTTCATTTTGTACATGTTAAATTAATAACAATTTGTTGGCGGCTTAGAACGGCTTTTTGATATTAATTTGGGAAACGGTGTTCCGAAAATAGAAGCCTTGAGATGGCGTAGAGAACTGGAGACGTGAGTCATCATTTAATTAAATGAAGGTGTGATTGTGAGTGGGTCGCGGGTGCCGAGTAGCGAGTAGCGGAGCGTGTAGCGTGGCGTGTAATACGCGTGTGTATGCGGGCGATGGCGTGCGGCGCAACCTTAAAAGCAATATCCGGCGCCGCGCGCGCCGCCCGGAAATGAACCGGAAACGGCGGTGTATTAAGCCGCAGGTACCAGCCCTTCAATTTATAAACGCTTGCGGGCACACTCCAGCCTTAAGCCGCTTCTATTGGCGCTCTACTCTTTTCTCGTGGATATATCCGGCGCGGTTAATTTGTAACTTGCACTTTTTGCAAAGAAAACTGTAAATCGAAAAGACTTGCGCATTTTTAATAAAATCTTCAACTTTGTGGAATACAAATATAAAAGAGACTTATTCAAAACATAGACGAGGACAATATCTAAAATTACATTCTCTCGGCCTGAACTAACAGTGAAATGAAATAAAGTCCGCAAACAAAACTTTGCAAATCCAATATGATTTGGCGCGTCGGTAAACATCGGCAGCATCCCGGTGATATCGCGAACGAATAACATTAAACTTTGTATGGATTGAATGTAGAAAACCAATTTCGGTGCTCGGCGAGTGCGAGCCGACGGGATGAGGGTGTCAGAACGCTTTGACAGCTCTCTGATTGAAAAATACGGAAACCTGTTTATGGAGCAAGTGAGCTCCCGTGCGCCAGGCTTGGGACCGTGGACGATCACGTGGCGGCACGCACCACATTTGCAATTATATCGAACCATCACACAACATACCGCTCACCACAGTCACCGCGGGACTAGACAATCAACGAATTATTTATTTTAAAAGCAGTTTCTATGCTGTTGATAGCACTTTAGCAATTTTCACATGACTGTCAAAAGCCGATGGAGCGGCGCGTTCATACTTTTTGCCAAAACTGTTTCATTAGCGACATCACAACATTGTGTGCGAACCATTAGCACATGGTTAAGAAATATTTTCTTGTTCGTGTTAATGGCTTGAGGTGACTTTTTGAGGAACACTCGTAGACGTGCATGGTTCGGATTATTTGGGCGTAGTTCTTACGTGGCTTGCTATTATTTATTTAGTAACTTTCTACTCGTTGACGTTCTAACCTACTAGTATTTTTATAAATAACTAGGTGTACAGGTACGAATGTTTAGATATTCCAACTGTCATACTGGTTATCCTAAATAATCTCCTTGCAGTGCGAAAATGTTGATTTGCATACCATCCCCGCAGTAGAGCTGTTCTCGATATAAAATCAGTGATGATAAATGATCGCAGAACTCTGTACGTTATGAAATATCTCATAAACAGGCGCTCCGAAACGATCTGAGCCACGATATATCACGATTTTGGACATCAGCAACCAGCTATTGGCATTCTGCAGATGATTTTCCTTAAGAATTTATACGCGCGGTCGGAGGAACCAATCGTAGTAAGGATTTCGGGATATGAGATCTGCGATTCATTTAAAAAGGCGAAATTAAACGTCTAGGAGATTACCAGTTGGGTCGTTTGGGGATTACACAGAGATAACTAAGACGTTTATTGAACTACTTTGAGAAACTTTTATTAAATTTATATCTTATCAGTTCCCTTAGATCATTTAATAAGAAATATAATTTACAATCGTTTCGAAAGGCAGTTTGGAGTTTGCTAAGTTCTGATTTAGTTTAATAATCTAACAAAAGTTTAACTATGGTTTGTTTGCTATAAGTCTGATTGAAGTTTACCTACTTTAGATAATGTAAAGCCGTAAGTACCTACTTACCGTTAAGCACATAAATTAGCTCTAGTTTTTATTAGAGTAACCTTTGTTACGAACCTAAATAAACACGCTCGTTACAAAACACGAAATTTCTAAACCCTAAAAACCTCTGACGAGTTTGGTCATGTAATAAAGCTATTTATAATAAATTAAGGTATTGTGTAGAGCGACGTTCGCGAGTAATGTGCATGCATTTAAATTACGCTCAAATGCGGCAAATGTGACGTACGGGAGGGTCGGCGGCGCGGGCGCGGCCTCCCTGCACCGCCATGACACCCACATGAGACAAGATTTGATACTGGGAACACTCCCTAAACACTTACGCGAAGTTCTAAAACAATCAATAGACAGTAATTAATTCAAAGCTTTTAAGTTTTGAGGAAAAATATAAATGAAGATAAAAGACATAAACACCTGTGAAGGAAAATAATAAAGATTTTTTAAAGGTAATGAAGAGCTTACGTAAAACATTAATATATGTGTGTGGGATGTTGGTAAGCAAGCATTAAATGAAAACGTTAAAGCTGTCTCCGATTTCTTTGGAAAGCGCCGCACGAAACTCCATTGTGCTCAATTGAATCGCGTCTTAATTACAAAACGGGTGAATATTTAATTAAAAACTTTCCGCACGCGAGTAATTCCTTATTCCATGTATACGAGATTGAGTCAGCTTCGATTCCTCTTTTCTGCGAAGCCGTCGACATTCGACAAGGGTTTTTAATTGAACGTCGACCCATTGTGCTCGTTAAAGCGATTCTGAGTTAATCACCACGTTTTTCGTTCGGCGTAATGGAAGAAAGTAATTATCAATTAACTGCTCGATAATGGATTGCGGCCGCTTATCCGCCGGCTTATCTCGACGTGTAACGACCCACTCCCCGTTTTATCTTTTTAATAATGAATTTAAATCATCAATCATTTCCACGGGTTGTGTCAATATCGGATATTATGTCGTTCAGCGTCGTTGTGGGCCATTTGCACGCGCTTGGTGCTGCGCCAACAATGTAATTAACTTGGATATTGTAAAAAAGTTGCGGATGGTAAAATATTGTGGTGACATTAGTTGAATATTTGGGTGCGGCGGCATGGCGGGCGGCGTGGCGCGGCATGCTATGGTGCGGCGTGTGTTGTCAGCGGCCGCGATTGTGAAAACGTGAAGCGCGGCGGCAGATGACGTGATATTGTGCCGTGAATTAGCATTGTAAATGCAATCACAGGTGTCAACCCGACACTCGCTCGTCGAATTTATGCGCCTTCCGCTCCGGCCACTATGAATATAACAATTTATTGTCTATAAATAACGATTAGCATCCTACGAGGCCCTTCTAATGAAGCCATTAAATTATTCAGTTATTTCAGAGGTTTCGGTGGAAGTATAATGTGTAGATATACCGCGATGTAAATAAAACCGCTTCGCATCGCTCAATGCCTTGTGAAGTTAAAATATCAGTCTCCCATTTCCGTATAGCCTATTTGCCTAATAACAAGAATGTCTAGTGACAAGTGTATAAAGTTTCACATCAATCAGAATTATCGGCGTAGAAAACGGATCTTGTTATTGTGTGTTGCCCGACAAAACAACCATTAAGCGGATTAAACATGTACGGAACCAATTAAGGCCTTAAAAGCCGACAGCGTTGCTTGTGCGCCGGCTACGGAGCCGCTGGAGGCCGGCTAGCGGCTGACAGACCGCCACTATTAAATCTCATTAAAATACCTAGTCGACGACGATCACGAACACTTATTTACTGCACACGAGCTAAGTTATTGCAGCTTAAGTCAACGTACAGCGCTGCAGCGCCACAATCAGCCGCGCTCGTCTGCGCGTTAATTAGCTACATTATCGCTGAATCTACAGCGACGTGTTACAATGACAATTATGTGGGAGAGCTGTACCGCAAGCGATCTATGCGCTAAACTATACGTGTGCTCTGTCTACTCGTTACTTAGCTGTTCTTTAGGGCCGTTGCACCCTGGTAGGTACACGAGTTTCTTATTATTTTTTTATTTTTTTTATTCGGAAGATTAACCTAGAAGGTAATTAAGTATAATTCCTACTGACATATAAGTAAGTAATTATTTTAATGTTGAACAACACACGTAACTAAAATTGACAGCTAGCAAGTAAACAAGTTCTGTTGATATCTTTTAACATAAAAAAGAAAGGGTAGAAGTGGAAAATATTAATTAAGAACTGCCCTTTTAAAATGTTATCATTATAACAGAATTAATTTAATTACTGATTGCATGGTTTCTTAATGTCTGAGTCATTTAAAATAATTACATAAATGAACAATCAAGTTTGCGTTTACAGTACCTACAATGTAGAATCTATGAACTTATCCAATTAATTTTAATTATGATACCATGAATAATATTTTTTTATAATAGACGATTTTTTTCTAAGCTTAGATATTTGAGCAAAGTTCGTGTCAAAAGTGAAAGGTTGCTAGGTTTCATTAATATAGTATATTAATTATTATTGATAAGGAATTAGTCTCTACAAAGTGACAGCGTAATTGTACACCCCCTGCAGAGTGGCCCATATGCAATATTGATGAATACATTCGTTTCTTAAAACATACTGTAGAATTTGAATACTGAGTTCACAGAGGACAGAGGACTTACAATCACATTAAATAATATTATTTTTTCTATAGACGACTCGCACGAATTCATAAAGTTCAAATAAAAATACTATTGTGCCAATTATTTCAATAATTATTTATTCAATAAGTATTTTAAACAACAACAATATTATTATAAAGTGACGATTCACCCGTTTCGGGCGAGTGAATCGACTAATAAGCCGGACAGAGAGTATGCGACCCAAATATTAAATAAAGCACAACATTAAACGAAATTTTTGCCGACATTTACACAAGTTGTGTGTCATGTGTGAATTGATGGCGTGGAACACACCATTACGTCCGGTCCACTCAATTATAAGAGCACCTATACGGCTTATGGCGGCGAGTTTTATGTGCTAAATTATGCAGACTGTCTGACTTAATTTGCGCAAATTACATTTCAACCAGCGGTTTTGCGCCTCGCCCGCGTCGAGGAGGTTCGATTTAATACACCTCTATGGTACAGACGCCAGCGCATTAAGCTACCCGTAACTGTAAAATTTTCCCAATCAACTTTGAACCTTATGCTATAGCGATAAAGTTGAAAATCTATTAAAGAAATTTGAGAGATTGTAGTAGCTTGATGTGCTGGTGTCTGTACCTACTTATACTAATTGGCGGCTCTTGAACGGCAAATGTCACGGCTTAGAAGATGTCGCATTATTATTGTAACATGTAATATTATATAAAAAAATTGAAAAGCACGCCCTGTAAATGTCGCAACTAAACGAACCTTTCACGTTTTAATTACATGCCTCATCACTAATCAACAATAATGATTGTTAACTTTCACGATACAACACAGCAGAAAATGTCAGGGATGACGTTATATACTTAATGTGAATAAAAATACATTAACGTGGGTTATATGGAAATTAATGTCTGCAAAATGTATTTTCTTCATTCAAGTATTTTCAATTTGTAATTACTTAGACTTACCTATACGACGTAAATAAGGGACAATAAACGCAAACAGTGCATTACAAACAATGATGAATATTGCATTAAAACCTTACTCTTTGTTATCGGCTTCATGAATAACGAATTAGAGTTCAAGTCGAATAACATTTAGAAACATTGAATAATACGCAAATAATCGTAGATACGATCAAATCGGGCACGCAACGTCGCGAGGCAATAAAGGTAATGTAGGCAAGGTATTTGCCAATATCCTCGTGGAGTGGCCCTCCCAAATATCTTGAGATTGTATTCCCCCTACATAAAAATTGTTCCGGAATAGAGATACTACTCGGATAAATATTCAATTTCACTACGGACGAAAAAGATTTGATACCTTTGGTACCTACCAGGTTTATTGGATGATAGCCTTTGGAATGGTGTGGATAATCATATTCATAGTTTTTCGACAAAATATAGATGAGTTTTTAGATGAAAATAGTTTTGTGCGCCGATGCTGACCTCTCGATAGTCATCTGAATTCCATCACGGCCTACAGGCGACAGCTATGCCGCATAAACGCGACTCTTGATCGAATTTACAGGCAAATGATTTGCAATAAAATTGGTAGGAATACTTACGTTTTTATTTGAACTAAATAGGTTGATCCAAATTATTTAGATAATTACATTTTTTGTGACTAATATGAAGTCATTGACTAGGCGTTAACGAAGGTCAAGTTAACAAAGCTTCCTGAAAATGAATACTGGCGTAATGTAAAGCCAAACCGAAGGGTGGCACAGTTTGTGAGAAACGCCCGTCTGTCCGCGGCACATCCACTAGTCGCGCGACCCTCTTGAGAGGTAAAGAGAGAACGACATGTAGATGAAAAGGGCAGCTGAATCTAATACAATCGGGGAAAGCGATACTCGCTACTATGTTAGGGTTGACGACGCTCGCCGTTTCGGAGAATGATATTGTGTATTATTCCGAATATTCTGAAAGGTTATTGAAAAAGTTTTCGTAGCGAGTTTTCATTGACCCGTTTGTTTACCGAATAATCCAAACTGGGTCAATATCAACGTCCTGATTTGCATTACAGATGGATAGTTAGACTATTATGTGGATATAACACAAACTGTGTGGGTAATACCTTTAAGTTGATCGAATTACTTTCAGCCACCCTATTAAGTTGGCTAGAACAAATTCAAACAACAAACAATTCTGTATTTATGCCCCATTTCGTATCACACGCTGATAACTACAGGAAAGTAGTTAAAGAGGAATGTAAAGTTTTATTGCGTTCCGTGATACGGGCGCGCACAAAGTATCGCATTGTTAGCAACCCTAGCGCGGGGGCAGGGTTGGGGGCGGCCGGGTATTGAATGAGATTGCTTCTTACTTCGGCAAATGGATCACGTAGTGGATGAGATGTCACAGTGTTTTAAGATCCCAATTCGACCGATCCGTTAGATAGTTATAGCTTATACTTATATGTATAGCGCTAACAGGCTGCGCTGCCAAAAGCTAGATATAAGGTGATGTTATTACTTCTAATAAGTAGAGTCAACTCAAATGAAGAACAAATATCTTAACCAAACGAAGCATGTTTATTTGGACGGTCATATTACAAATTAGTTTTAGGATAGTCGTGAAGAGCGTTGTACAATTAACAAGTTGGTACAACACTATAATACTTGAACGTTCCAAGTTGGGTGTTTAAAGTATCCATTACGTAATCAAGTAGATACATTCGCACCCAGTAATTGGGAAATTCCCGAGCCGGGCCGCCGCCGTAGCCGCGTCGGCGGCGCGGGCGGCCGGGTGCTGAAAAACAATTTCACGCCAAATCTTAGCTTGTGTTTTCCTATTTCCTTTTTATTTATCTTTTAGTCTTTCCTTTTCTCGAGAATCAATTTCACGGATGAGCGTCGCGATGATCTCAGTTCAAAAAGCGCGAGGGTTGTACGTTGGATGGGTGCACGTGTGCAGGCCGGCCCAGTCCGCCGGCCGGCGCGGCGCCGCGTCCGTGCCGTCCGTGTGCCGGCCCGGCCCGCAAGGACCGCGTCTCGATCTGCTCATTACCCGGGTGACGCAACGCCGCGTCTCGATAATAAGCTTTCTGCTCGCTGCTCCTTGTGATTGGATGGGTTATGCGTGTGTTATCTGCGTGTGCTACTCATGATATATCTCGCCCAATTTTCTTTTACATCGCTTCTAGCGCTTTTAACCATTTTTCAATCTACGCTGTATCTGATGGCTCTGTATACCGACAGTTGGATGTAATTAAATTTTAATCGCGAAATCGCTGAATTAATGACTGTGAAACAATGTTGTGTAATTTACTGTATCGTACAGCTAAGTACTGAATAACAGTGATTGTTTTGGCGCACACCCAGATGGCAATGCGCATTCTGCTGACGTGTGGAGCGTGAGCTCCAATACTCGTACGTACTCCACATTTTATTTACTTGAAGTGGAGGCGGATGTTGTTACTTGTCTGTTTGTAACCTACTTAAATAATAATCTTGTGGTGAAATCAAAATAAAGTGCTGACATGAGATGCCTTTTAAACATTGAATCGGGCCGGAGCTCAGCGGGCCGGTTGAACCGCACGCTTCAAAATTGTCGGGCCCAGGCGCCGCGTTCCCTCGGAATTGACAATTTTACGGGCGGTTTATTTCCGGACACCGAACTTCCTTGGTCAGAGCCGCTCCCTCCAGCCGCCTCCCCAGACACCCCACAACCCCTTCGCTTAGCGCTGTTGATCTGCAGATACACACTTCTAAAACAAACAAAATTAGCGATAACACCGCTTTGTCTACTCAATGTGTTTATCGAAATTTCACTTTGTACTAGAGCATTAAGCGGAAGGACTATTTTAAAAGTTGCTAAGATACACTCACTGGTACCTATCTACATAAAATTTACATTGTATGTAAGTGTCTTAAGCGAAAGCTTCCCACTTAAAAGCTCTACAAATGCACTGAAAGCTCTTTCGCGCACTAATCCCAAACCTTTTAGCTGCAATCAAAAGCCCCGAGCTCTGTGTGCGGGGCGCGCGGCGGCGGCCCGGCGACGTCATGCTTGTGGAAGCGACTAGGAATTTAATTTACATTTTTAATTAAGTTAAATTTTGTTCGAAAAGCTTTCACAGAATAGGAGTTTTCTTGATTAGAGTTCAGCTCAGCCTGAAGTTTGAGATTGATTAGTGGAGCTTTAATTGCTCTCCTCCGGTGAATAATTAATTCGATCAGCGGAGTCGGAAGGGAAGTGTCTAACAGATTACGTTGATGCTAATGTGTCAAAATGATTTTAATTCCTTGCATGTTTTTTCTAGACTACAGTATTTGTAGAGTTATTCGAGACTTTTATTCATGACTGAAAGTAAAACGGTGGGTAGGTCCATGTTTCGCCTCACGAAGTGTTTGACGCCGCGCCGGCCGGCTGCCACGTAATTGATGGCCGGGGTGAATTTGAACGTAATGCTGCTTAATTGATCGTGTTGATAACGTAATCATAATGGACCTACCTGCTGCTAGTCAACTACTAGTCACCCTTCCTCAACAGAATGCACAAATGGGCTTTTTAATTTAATTTTTATTTTCCCTACCAGTGTTAGCGATTTAATTGATACTTTTGTCTGTAATGGCAAACGTTTTATGATAACGTTATTAAGAATACCTCCTACTTACCTGCTGTTTAAAGCATTGATAATTTAACATAATTTATAGCGCATTTTTTTAATTTTAATATCCGCTTATCGCTTGTCATACAAACGACCGAATAAAATTAGCCGCTATACGGTGTAGCTTTCTCTCGAATTATAAAACACTTCGATGGGTGCATATAAATCGGAAAGGGCACAAAAGAGCCGTATTATAGCTGACGTAAAAGCGAATAAATAATCGACTTCCTCGAAGTACTCTCGGCGAGAACAAGTCGAGAGCCGGTGACGTACGATTTGACGTAGAATATTTTATCCGGTACTGCGACGCCCGTCATCCATTCCACTTATCCCGGCACTCTGTTGAATTTTTGACACGTCGACGAAGTAGCTACTGCCCTTTTCTTCAGGTGGTTTAGTGGGGCAAAGTCCTTTAAATTCGCATTATGTGTTGGGCGCTGCCACGGGGATCGTTTGTCAGTCTCACACTACAAGTAGCGACAGATTACCGCGGGGACGCTACACTCTTTGTGTGATTGTTGTCACGTAGGTAAGTCGACAAGACGCGATTGTTTGCGATGTAATAAAGAAGGGCTTTACGTGGGTGGTTAAACTCGACGTATTGTTAAAAAGATAACCGGCAGCATTACTGATTGGTGTGGCCCGAGAGCGGCGCAGCTGTCCGTCCCCCACCCGCCGATCGGACCGAATCCGGCGCACAGCAATCCATATTAGATTTGCCCGCTCTCTCATATCCATTCTGAGATGTTCATATTTTATTGGGGCCAATAAAACGGATTCATGAATATGAGAAATGCATAACGAATACCGTATTTATGGATGGAGGCGTGCTCGCTCCGGCGCGCTCCGCGGATATGTCGCGGGTAATTTGATGGCCGCCTTTGTAACAGGTGCTGATGGGAATTTCGATGCGGTTATAAAATTTTTTCATTCCACTCAACTTTGATAGCATATTCTGTTTTATTTTATATTTGTACATCATGTTATTTTTGACTGATGATTTTCAATGTTTTATGTTTTAATCTTTTATTACACTGGTTTAGTGCTCCGGCATCGATTAAGAGCGGGCACCTGATACTATAATCTCCAACTTGTTATCGAATTGCTTTTTAATTAAAATTTGTTTCAGTTTATTTCAAATTAAGCAGCAAAATGAGACTTGATTAGATCCATCTATTTAAAATTGAGATCTTATAAACAGATACGCCTTTGATGTTAAAGATAGATACTCAATGCTTCACATAGTAGGTTTAATGGTTGGCAGGTATCAATGAATGGTGCACATGAATAACCCATGCGGCATGGACATGCCGAATGCCAAGCATTCACCAAATAACAGGTGTCGCCACAATTAATGGCACTTTATTCGACACACACATAGGTAGCACCCGGTCGTAAGCGCCGAGTTGGCACAAGGTATAGACGCCAGAACATCAAACTACTACAATCTGTCAAATTTCTTTAATAGATTTTCAACTTTATCGCTAAAGCATAAGGTTCACAGTTGATTGGGAAAATTTGACAGTTTCGAATAGCATGATGTGCTGGCGTCTGTACTCTACCCCGCTGACACTCTTTAGGTACTTTCTCATGATTTGGTTTTTTGCCGAGAAAACTGTTAAAAGATCTACTGGCAGGATATATTGGCGTCAAAATCCCATATCATGTCAAAAATGGAGTGTCATATCTTGTACTCTGCGATAATACTCTTTGTATATTCTATAAATCTGTATTGTCTATTAAATAGACAAAGATACTCGTAAGTTGCGCCGGCGCCGCCGGAAGCCTATAAATCGTTTCAAAGTATTGCAAAGATGGATCGCTTCATTGCGACCAGTGGCCCAGATGATAAAGAAGGGTCTTCCGACGTTTGAGAGCGCGTTCCTAGTCCATTTAGTTTATTTACGATATGATTCTCTTTCGGAGGCCGCTTTGTAGTCACCAAAAATGAAATACACATCAGCCCTCCTGAGTTTGTTTTTTATTGTTGAAGATGTATGACAATACTTTAAGTACTACTTCAAATGTGATCTTTCATCAATTCTTCTGCATGTTGTAGTAGTGAGATGTTGAAGTAAGAGTCAGAATGATTGAGTCTTTCTCCGATAAATATTGTGACGAATTTATTTTGGCAAAAGTTTGCACAAGTTACCATATAAGGCGTTAGAAAATTGATGACATCCAATATGCACACTAGACAAGCCGCAAGAGATATTAGTGCCTCCCCAAGTTTCAATTTACGGCTTTGCTTGGACGTCTCAACCTTCACGGAATAATACCACCAGATAGTGCGTTTGTTATTCGTGTTACATTTGAAATTGGACTCTACAGCGTATTTCTAAGACAGAAAATGATTATGTGAAGCTCCAGTTGTGTTCAGTTATTGGAAAGAGGACCCTAGTGTGTAGTTTATAGAGTATAGTTCATGTGGGGTCTTTGTTGCCTGGTTGGTACCGTTTGACGGCAGTTTGTCGGAGTAATAAGGTCTCGCGGAGTGGACGTAAGGAGAGGATATCGTTTATTCTAATGAGGTTTCGTAGCTAGACGCGTGCTGCTGGGGCTCGCTCTTAGCGTATTACCTTCCTTCCCGCTCTGGGTGGAATTCTTTGTAAATAAGGACATCTTTTGCATACAACATCGATGTAGATGCATACGTACAATTTGGACGTAAGTGCTGCAAGCTGACTTGGTGAATTTGATTTTGGACTTGGGGAGAGATTTAAATGTTGAAGTCATGGATTATTTTAGATCTGGCTAGAAAAGATAATGACATAGGCACATACTACTACTGGTACTTTAAACATAAATTAATCTGTAAATTATTAGCACATTGTGCCTAGACAGGAGCAACCTTAGGTCTGGGTCATAAGCACAAGACTTGAAACAGGAAAATAGAAAATATTCTACACCATGAACTGCAAAGAACAACATAGCTCGTAATAAGTAATTGTGCATCAATTAAACATAATTAACACAATATTTTTATCCTGCACCAGCTGATTTTAGCAAGTCTGTAATAATATGTTAATACTAACAATACTCGGGTTTTATTTAATAAAGTCTTATCTGTAACAGTCACGACACAGAAGATCATTTTAAATAATGATTGATATGATATTTGACAGTTATTTGCCATTGTTTCAGGACATCAGTATCATTGTGTGATGCGCGACTGACGACCGCGCCATGATTCGAGATCCTCCGGCCATGCATAAGCCCGACAGTGCCAACAGTAAGTACACACCTTTACTTACACATTTCACACTCTACAAATAAAATTAGGTGGCGAAAAATCTGCGTGTGTGTTCCTTAAATGTAGGCATGTAGACGATAAAACATTGCCTTCATGTTGCAGAATTATATTATTTTTATGTGACTTATATTTTAACAATGTTCACCTTAAAGGTAAACCTGCACTCGAAACGTCAAGAGCTGAGCTGTCTTCTGTAATTAAGCCCTATTTTACTGCAATTTGCGACCGATGCAAACATGATTACCTGTCGTGTTTATGTGAAGCACCCATTTATTAAATTACAATGTAAACTTTAATAGCGTAGTAGTCTTAAGTATATGTACCTATTTATTTGCATACAATACCTATGTTTTTTTAATTTAAATACCAGTGTTTACGAGCTGTTAACGGTCTTGTAAACATTGAATACACGTTATGCATATTTAAGGCACAGTGGAGTTATACCTACCTACTTACGTTAAATAAATAGAGCTAGTACGCAAAAAGTAAATCAAGGAACAAAAAATATAAGCAGAGACGTTTTCGTTTTGCCGACGTCAATTTTTTCATAATATTAGGACAAACAGGTCGCGAATAAAACGCGGGAAGGGTTGTGCCATAAACCGCCCAGTACCGACCGTCGCGATATTAAAAAGGGGACGAACGATATTGCAATATCACATTTATGCGAAATGTCCGACACCCAGATCGTATTGATAAAAATAAGCGATTTTTTATTGTGCCCCACAAACTTGTACGGAGTATGTTTTCCACAGTATTGCTGATTGTAGTCTGTGTGTTCTTGAACGGCTGATGGCTGATATAAAATGGTAAATATTTTTTGATATGACAACATTAAATGAAATCCCGTTTCCGCCAGCCAGATGGAACATAGTTTATTTGACAGGAAGTCGTACAGACTGAAACACATTGACATCATTATAACGATCATAGTTCTTAGGACAAATTATTGATGCTAGCAAACATTTTTGAATACATAATTTAATTAATCATTTTTCACTGTCGTGTTTTAAAATTATTTATTCCTGGTTCTTTGGAAACAATGTTTAGGTTTTGTACGGATTCCGAATTAGACTCTAAGTAGGTATTCGTTTCGGATTGGCTATTTAAGTTGTAGTAAGACAATAAAAGGCTCTAGGTTTAGGGGAATTCTTAGAAAACTTCAATTCAATATCATCCAAGAGTAAATACTTAACGTTCTTTTCAATCCTTGGAATTAAATATACCTAATACTATATTTAGTCATGTCACGACGGCCCATCGATTTACTACCGCCAGTGCCGGAGACTGCCGCATTGGACAATTTCGCACACGGGGTTATTTCCCCATATTTCACGATAACGTAGTTATCCATGAGGAAGATTTCAATTTCTTCAGAAATAACAAAACAAATTCACATGAGCATCAAATGCAGCGCGGGCACCGGCGGAAAATTGCGGAGACACTGCGGGTGCGAGGCGGCGGTGGCGCGGCAGCGTGGCGTGGCGGCAGCGGCCCGGCGCCCGCGGCTGCTCTGAGCGGCCCTGATAAAATTTATGGCTACTTCCCCTTTAAAACAATATTGAGGGCTCAGTTGGGATTTATGTCTCGCCGCTGCTGCAGCGACTCAATTTATTCTTCAATTTTTCATACAATAACTCACACACGTATTACGAGTGATGGATGAAAAGGACTAACTTTCGGGCTTTAATAAGAGCCTCCAGATGCGAATCTCCAAATTGGCTGAAGTTTATTGCCCACTTATGTCAGGCTTAAGTTTCGCCCGGAGCCTTTCTCTGAGAAAATAATTTATGACGTAGATTGTCTCGACTTTGTATACGTTTGATTGTCGTTTTGGGACACGATGATCTAGTGATGTGCACAATAAACTTACGACTAATTTTTGGTCCACACATATTTGTTTTTCTATTTTAATCTAAAGTTTTAAGCATAATATTTCAATTGTAAAACGCAAAATTAACACAGCACATAAGCGAAAAGTAAGTAGCATTAGAAACAGTAGATCATAAATTATCCTTTCCAACTAATAAAACTAAATTTAATTTAGTACCTACTGTAAAGTTTAATGAACAATCTTCATGCCAGAAGACGTATGTCCTATCATCTTATCGATGAACGCTGTGAGTTATTAGGTAGTAAATATTTATTATATTATATTAGGTAAGTACAGTACATACTTACCTATTATAATATAATCATTTTTTTCCAGTGAGTAATAATATATTATGAGTGACGGAGATAATACACGACTCTATTAGAAATACAACGGTAGCGATATTATATTATTAAAACAATATTTCGATACCTTATTACTCAAATTGTACAACACTAAAAGCGGCAGCAAAAGCGGAAAATTAGTGCTGAATATAAACAAGACTTTATTATAACTGTATGTGTAAGAATTAAACGCCTATTCACGATGACGATGACGTTAATAATTGGAAAATTCGTTCTTCAGATTTGTTGAAACCAATCGCTATCTGTATGAAAAGTTGTCTTCATCTACCGCACTAGATAAAAACTGACATACATCTTCTTCTTAATTGAATATGTAGATTGTAGATCTGCAGACTGAGTTAACAAGAAGGGAAATGATTATAAAAGAAAACACATTTCTTCATGCGTAACTGCTCAGTTTTTGTGTTAGATAACAACTACGCACTCTTTGTGCTCTGCATTCATCAATAATGGAAGTATACACGGTCATAATCATTCATTTCCATAATGAAATCTATTTGTTTAGACAACAATTTCCTGTTCAACTTGAGGCTGATTAATCTTCACAAATTGCTAAGCCGGTCGCTTTTTATACCAGTAATGAAAAGCAATTAAGATACGGTTTTCTGCCATCAAATAATTGAAATTTTAATTGCTGAAAACTCTTTCCTTAGAAATCGTTTACCACTGCCATTAGGCTTAATTCAAAAATTAATTTAAACTTTCACAAGGTTGAGCTGGGAAGCGAACACCGGCGTAAAAGCAATATCAATTTCATAATTTTAATTAAAAAAAAAACTAACTTCTGTGATGACAAAGTCTCGTACTTTTTTAATAACGGAAATGTTAACGATGGTGGCAATGGGGGGGGGGGGGGGGGCTTGTTGCAGGGTGCGTCCCGTTGCCATAGGTTAGTCGGAATTTTAATAAGGCGTCTGCACCTTCACCTCTGCACCTCGTTATTTGCCGCTTAACGGGCAACTTGTGAGATTTACAAGTAACATTATTCTCTGCTAATTACCATAACGGGTTCCATTATGATTAAGATTATAATAAGCTCCAGGACATTCAATGTTGAATAGAAATTGGATTAATATTTTGTTTTGTAATTTGCATTGGCACTGGATGTGATAGGGGGTATTAAATACTAGGTACCAAGAACTTTTTCTTGTCGCAAGTTTACTTACATGTGATTAATGGATGGGGCCTGAAACTGAGAAACTTTAAATATGACTAAGGGTGAATTTCACCAAACTTTTATACCTAGAATCAGCCCGAGGGCTGATTTTACCAAAGTCTGAGATATCTTTTATACGTGGAATAAAGTTGACGTCTGACAGTTCTAGTATGGCAAAGCTGTCAACAATTTAAAATGTATTCTCAGGATAATAAGACTTATTCTAGGTATGAAAGTTTGGTGAAATTCGCCCTCAAAGGTGTAAATTATGCTTAGTTTACAGTCTTACAAGTGTGGAAAAAGCCATGCTCAAGTCTGGAAAATTATCTAATCCGGATTGAATCTCAATCCCATCGGACTTTTACGACGAACTCATCCGTGCTTCTAGAAATCATACTCGTATCAGAAATTCTGGGCTTGAATCCCAAATCAATGCGCGGTAAATGGTACTTTTGAAAATAAGCTTTAAGCAGAGGAATATGTATCGTAGCCTTACTCTGCGGACGATGAATGACTGAACGATGAATCAAAAAAGCAAAGATTGAAATTTCTAGATTTGACCCCACCGTACGTAGTCGTGCAAAGACAGTCGCTCCATGTAAAATACTGGTATTCAGCTGCATCCGGTTAGACTGGAAGCCGACCCCAACATAGCTGGGAAAAGGCTAGACCGATGATTATGATGATGTACTTAATCGCGCGAAAAAGTGTCCATACTTAGAAGAGTGAGCTCACACATTATTAACCGGTTGAATGCCGTAATTAGAAACAATTAAAAAATCATTGTATCTCGCGTGAATCCACGAAGGGTTAAGCAGCGCTTCGATGACAATCAAGTCAAGTCACTGCGTCATTGTGTGTCAGAGGAGTCAAAACGAATTAGAAATACGATTACCTTTAGACGCGGTAGGGCGAATCTAACCTTTTAATTTTTTGCGAACAACTTCCTCTTTTAACAAACTGCAAAAGCATGCATTTTTGATGGACACATTTGTCTAACGCAATAGATGCTATCGTCTGCATGTAGTAACGTGTGTAACGTTATTCAGGGCGAACATCCTGCTCGTTATTTTTTACATTTTAATCGCTATTAATGCAAAACCCGCATTTGGTTAAATCTAATTACAGCCCGCATAATGGATATCGCAACAACGCAATCAACTCCATTGTTTAATGAGTGCCCAGTGACTAAAACTAAATAAACTGTACGACCATTTAGAACAGCTTCAACCACAATCATTATACAAATCCATTAGTATCGTACTTTAGATTATACCATATGATTATATATTTGTTTTCGTAATTAAATTGAATAAGCGGTTTCTGCTATGGCAATTGCGTTTGTGTTAGATGGAAATTTAATTAAATATGTATGTTTAGCTTATCCGCAGAATAGATTATGGTAATTAATTTCAGTCTTTGTATCGTTCTCCGTCATCCTTTCGTTTTCCGGAACGTTGCCAAGGTCCGTCTGCTGAAAGGAAGTGATCATGAGTCGTGCACTCATTAGTAAACATACGCTCAGCTTCTTTATTTTTAATTAGGGTTTCTGGGTAAACTGAAGAACTACTGTTGCTAACACTGCCTATAAATTACAGTATCATACTTAATTTGTCTCTTAAAAAGCTCATGAGAGCACACAGCCAGAAGTTCATCAGCCTTAAAGCAATATCTTGCATAATATTGTTCAAATGTATCAGCGAATACAGAGCACATCTTACGTAGTTGTCGTAACGATGCAATTTGGCATCTTATTGTAGTAGCGAGTAGTTAACAAAGCGAGCGCGCACTCTTCTACAATGTCAGCATGCTAATAAGCCCACAAAATGTATTCCAAAATGTTGATTGCGTACTATTTCGATGAATTATTTTCTGGCATTATGTAGGAAGGAAACCTATGTTGGGCAATAATGGGCATATAACTACAGGTTGAAATTGAAAACATGCGACAAATCGAAATGAGAGATTGTACTCATCATTGTGAACAACTTTTACTATGAGATAAAACCTGAAATCACGGATAAAAAAATCAGCTGTTCCCTACATTTATGTTCGCATAACTCGTCAAAATGTAGGGAACAGTTTATTTACAATTTCAGGTTTGGTCCCATGGTAAAAGTTGTTCATAATGATGAGTACAATCTCCCATTTCGATTTGTCGCATGTTTTCAATTTCACCCTGTATACTATTGCCTATCTAACTGTTGCAATAAGCTATTAAATTGCGTTTCCAACATTT
Organism: Eremobia ochroleuca; assembly: GCA_949629135.1. Taxonomy (NCBI): domain Eukaryota; kingdom Metazoa; phylum Arthropoda; class Insecta; order Lepidoptera; family Noctuidae; genus Eremobia; species Eremobia ochroleuca. Next base: position 11,319,216 of record OX451392.1, read on the forward strand.
ATGTTTTCACGCAGGAACCACTTTATTGGTGTAAATTGAAGTAAATATGTATTCCGATCATTTACCACAAAACCTTATAGAAATCTTGTTCCAAGAATGATGCATAGTCAATGTAGGCATGTAACGTTAGCATATAGGGAAGGCCACTAATTGCAAAACCCAATGAACGATTGTAAAATACACGGAATGTACGCGGAGTGCTCGTGATTCTTACTAATTACAATAATAACCTGGCATTAATTGAATCCAAGGAATTTATGTGGTTTACGGAGCATTCATAAAGAATAAGTATTTTGAAAATGTGGTGGTAAATCACATTTTTGTGGACTTGCATGTATGTGTTCGACGTAAACCAGCTTGTCTGTAGACTGAAAAGTTTTCAATTTGCGTTTGATTAAATTCCAACTTTATAAGTAAGGTTTCAAAGAAAGTATCATTACATTATCGATTCACAGAATCATTAGTCTCCCGATATAGCGAGTTTTAAATTTAAGCGAGTTTTATTCTCTAATAATAGAGCTCGATCCGACCAATAAAGAACCCAAGTTTGAAGTTATGTTCCTGTTTTCATTGTTTGCAATTTAGTTGGCAATACATACGTATAGTATAGTGACACCTATAATAACTAGAAAAGAGAAATTCATGTGAATTGTTTTACAAACAGGTAATAACTAACTCTCGCATTCTACTCTCGCTTCCAAAACAAACGGAAATGAGTTCCGTCGCTAAGAAAGGATTTTCTGAACGAAAGTCCATTACGGATTCCAATTAGATCCCATGTTTAGATGTAATTTGGCGGTGAAATTAGAAAATTAATATTGTGTTACCGGAGGCAGGGGAGTATGTCAGAGGGGCTCGCTCCGGCTGCGGAGGGAACAGTATTCTCCTGCGCACGTAGTAATCGCCAACCGTGGAGATGTTCGAGCGACAAGCTCCGCAAAAGCAGTAGTAAAGTTGTCATTTTAAATTGAGCATTGTCAATTATTAGGCGTAGGTCTTTACTAGAAATAACAGATATTTTATTACCCCAAACTTATTCAAAATTCGGTGAGTGGGGAGGAAAAAGAAGCATGCCTAACTCTCCCTTTTCTTACTTCTTCGGACTCCTTGGCCCAAAAATGTTAGTACCAACTTGTGCACCAACATTGTCACCCTACTCGCGCTAAAATAAATTACTTTTCATCCATTTCCGGGTTTCTTTTCATTTCGGCGCCTTAATACGTTGGCGGCGGCCAACCGGCTGTGTCGGCGAAATTATACTGCCGGGGCTAGTGCGGCAGCCAAGTCTCTATCAAATTCTCGAGCCGAAGGTAATAAAACGAAAATAATACGAAACGCCTTCCCACCATCGGATATTTATGTACAGTCCATGTTATTAACGTGCCTTTTATTGTTTCTTGATAGCGGCCGAGTTGAGTGGACAGGGAGTAAGTAGGGTCGGGACACACAGGTCACAAACCATTCGATTGAAGGCTTCTATTGCAGATTACGTCGAGTAAAACACGATATCTTGATGCAACTTTTGAAATATGTACCCACAATAAATGAGATATAATTAACGAGGAAAAAAAGAGAAGCAGACATGTCCATTTACAAAGCAAATGGATAAAACCGATGTGGCTATTAGAACGATGTACAGTGCTCGTAATTACGGGACTAACAACATGCATACAAACTGAAATGGTCAAAACATGCCAGTAACCGCACGCCTGCCTGTCGCCCCCATGCAGCATTCCGAAGAAAAATGCTGAGATTTTCGAATCGCTTCAGGTAAAACGGGGTAAAACCGACATTACTCGTACATGGTAAATGTTTTTATCGTGAAGAAAAATGACCACGATTGTACATACTCGTTCTTAGAATATTAAGGGATACCACATTGAATTGATCAGATTTTAACGTTTCGGGTGAACGCGTCTGAGTTGAGCTAGGGGAAATTATATTATTAACGTACCTACCTAGGCAATTTTTCCATTAGGTAATTTTACCTATAGAAAAGTTAAAATTTGGGATAGTTTTTCGGACATTAGGTACCTACCTAATTATATTTGAAGCGTAGTAATGAGCCAGGCCCATGTATATTGTAATAAAATACATCGCGATCCCCTCTGGGCGACTTGGGTGTTATACGAGCTTACCCCTTGCGGTGTCATACAGCACCGCTAATTATGAATAGCGATACCTGAAGGCCACACATACTCTTTATTATTTTATTAGTGAAGAGCCGTCATTAATATACCTCAATTAAGTTTATTGTCGCGACGTCGGCTCCAATAAACGAGACGTATCGGCGGCGACGGCGGCGATGCGCAAGTGATCGATTGCGATGAGTTATGTCCACCTAGTTACCCCTTCAATTGGATCCTTGATTGGTTTGACGTACGCACTATTATTATGTGGACCGTATGCCGATAAATTGGATCTGATTGTTTGCTAAATGTCCAAGGCTTTATTTATTTATACCGACGTATTCGATATTGACTATAAACTGCAATACAGTCGTTCAAAATATGTTCACGTAACACTTTATTTGTTTAAAAGGAAATAAGAATTGTAGCTTAGCCTTTTATGGCGCGAATGCTTCATAAAGTTTTATTGGGTGCTTGTTAATGCACATAATGAGTCCGCATGTTTCAATGTTGCAGTTTTTTTCTAGTGTGAGAAAAATGCGTATGCGCATCTTAATGACGTCAGCGAGCAACGACTGCATGTCACGCGGCGCGCCTTTGCTCGAATTAATTGACGCAATTACACAGTAGAAAACAATCGGGCCTAGCTTAGTGCCATAACGACGCGTATTACGAACAATTATTGGCATGTACTAGCTACGTATCGAATCATTAAATCAAACCATTACTTTTTCCTTTTCTGTCTAATATGCATATCTGTATAAGTACACCACTCGTAATTGGCTTACATCAAATGGTTAAGATGGTTGGTGCTTTGTTAACAGGTCAACAGGATGACAACAAGTACGGGCTCACCGTCAACAGCACGGTCACCGGCAGCACGGGGGGCACGCGGCTGTGCGCGCAGTGCGGAAAAGTCATTACAGAGAGATTCCTCCTCAAAGCCATGGAGAGGTTTTGGCACGAGGACTGCCTCAAGTGCGGCTGCTGCGACTGCCGTCTTGGAGAAGTTGGCTCCAAACTTTACTACAAAGCAGACCTCATGCTCTGCAAAAGAGACTACCTTAGGTAACTGATCTTAAACAATTTATAGTGACGTCACATTTTTACGCTTAAAATACTTTAATGTAAAGTGCTATCGGTATTTATAAGTCGTAAGTATTTTATGTTTATCGTCTTGTTATTTTTAACAGGTTATTCGGTGCCACAGGCAACTGTGTGGCCTGCAACAAAGTCATTCCCGCCTTCGAAATGGTCATGCGAGCGAAGAGCTTCGTCTACCACTTAGAATGCTTCGCCTGTCAACAGTGCAATCATAGGTGAGTGGAAAACAAAAGAAAGCAGTTGTTTAAACTACGTGATAAACCAATTTCACTAAGTTTTAACGCATGCATGGAATAGCTCGGATAGTACATTTGAAGCCAAAGCCTTGTATTGCATTTGTATTCTCATCCTAAAAGTAATGGGAGGGAAAAGTACCTAGTGAGGAAAACTATAAACTCCTACCCAACTTTAAATAAATAACAGTGGGTATAGCGACAAGTAGATTGACAGACTCCTTAGATAATCGTTTGTTACAGGTTCTGCGTCGGCGACAGATTCTATCTGTGCGACAACAAGATCCTGTGCGAGTACGACTACGAGGAGCGACTGGTGTTCGCCAGTATGGCCGCCAACCCCAGCGGACTGGCCCACATCCGCCGCCAAGTAAGCGGACTCCAGGTGAATATTTATGGAACGACTATTTCAGCAATGTCTAGACTGCTTTCGTTATGAACGGATTTATCTACAACAACAGCTTCTTATTGATTGGCCCCATTCATTGGTGTCAATAGCTCCATTTAGCAGCGTTGCGAGCGCAGTAGGTGCTCTTAAATTCCAACTGTTGTCGTTCCCAAATAGAAACGGTCGTGTCATGTGCTGTATAATTATCTAAATCGCACGTATTTTCGCTTCTCACCGGCCGGTAGTGGTGTACGTGGCTCGGCCGGACTGCGCCACGTTGCACGTCGAGCCTGAAAGGCTGACGTGGACCAATGCGCAGTATGGGACCACAAGCCTGAACCACGCCTGGCGGTCCAACACTCGCACTTAACTACTAAATTATTATTAACTTAATAGCCGCAAACCAGCGCTATTATAAAGCAAGGTGTGACTATACACCATTTACGTTATTATACGTTTATCGATTTAATACGGATTCGGTTATTATGTGCGCAACAGCTTTGCACTTTATTATAAAATGATGAGGTTTTATGCTTGTGTCTTTAACGCAAAAGGCGATAGCCTTTTGTTGTAGTGAGCATAATCGTGTTTGCATTTTACCATAGCCGAAAGGAATATATTTTTTCAAACGTCTCCATTCGGAATAAAGGGCACGTGAAAAAGTCGACTCGGCGGAGTAAATAACTCCCACAAGGACACTGTTAGTGGGAGATTCTATCTCCACTTTATTATGTTTCTTTTGTGATCATTAATCTTTCTCGTACGAACGCTTGTCGGAATGCGAATGTGGGGGAATCTATTTCATTTTATGAGTCGCGCGAGTGGAGGAACCCATTCAGCCGCGCGACATTTCTAATCGACTTTTTGATTGCGTGCACGGTCTTCTGTTGTGCGCGTAAGTGAATTATAAAATAGATTATGAGCACACGTATGACATCTAATCTGATGCGCCACGTTGGAAACTTTTTTTTTTGTGGCTCTTTTCTGATCAAACGCTCCATGAACAATAATATATAATATGGTTTGTCATCGTCTACAGTTGGAACGTAGAACTCTTGAAACCGCCGCTTTTTTGTTCGTTTGGAAAAATGTTTCTTCTCTGATATGTTGAATATTGTGTGCAGTCACCAACAAGTGGTGGTTACGTGGCCGGGGTGGCTGGCTGTGGCGGCGGAGCGGCCGCCGGTGGCGCGATGGCGGACAAGGACGGCGGCGGCTGCGCGGGCGCCGATGACGCGTCTAGCGGCTACGGCAGCCCGCCCGACCCCGACGTGTGCGACGCCGCACGATGACCGACGGTGCAGCGCCGACATCTCGCCTCGGTTCGTGGTTTTGTTTTCTTTGTATTTGCTTTTGCTCTAACTGGCCAATAAGTTTGTTAGAAAAGGACAAGGTGATGTCTGAAGCGGGGAAAGCTTGTGAAAAAACTATACCTCGTAACTCGTTCGTGGGATTTTTTTTTAGTTGTTGCGTTTGTGGATTTTATATGCTTTTTGCTTGATACTTAGACCATCTTGTTAATCCCAACATAGAGTAAAAGAGCTGAATGAGATGCCAACACAGCTTCAGAGATGTTAGCAATTCGATGTACCTATCTATTTGGATTTAACTTAACAGGATGGTCCATGAGTGCATTTTATGGTAACTGTATTTGTTTCGGCGTTATGGTTCAAAATATTAATTTATTTCTGTTCTGTACAGGTAAAACCTCATTGAGTGTTGGCGAGGCGCGCAGGCTGCCGCTAGCCCCTAACGTTGGGCGAGCACCTCGGCATCGACGAACGTCTTTCTAACGACACAGTTATAGACACTAGACGTGACGTTCCGTTTCTTCACCCCACATACAAACTAGCCATCACCCTACAAAACTACCTTACATAGATAATAGACTAGTGTGTAATGCTTTATTTTTATATTTAGTTCAAAATGAAGTCATGCGAACCTGAAAACTGTTATGAAATCTCGAATTATTATTGTACTTGATATTAATGTAACATATTAATAACAGTGTGAGGTGGCCAGGTATTCCATGTTCTAAGCCGTCTAAGTGCAGATCTACGCGAAGGTGTCGGGAATATATATGTGCGAGAGTACATTAGGCTAGACGGGCGCGGGCGGCGGCCGCGAGTCGTGGATATGTGGCCACTTTACAAAGTGTCCGGGATGAGTCGCGATAACGTTGTTAGAACACGATATTTCCATTATGTATACGATTTGAGCACTTGTTTACATGTTAAGATAGCAGCGTCGCGTGGGTAGGGCGCGCGCTCTCGCTTCTACTTTATTGTACTTCTGTACCACATCTTGCGCTTAGCGAATTTAGACACGCCCCGTACCAATAAATAAGACAATGGATAAAATGCTCATTACGTGCCCACAATCTTAGGTCTTTATTTGAATACATTATTTTAAAATTTACTTAGGGTGTATATTATTATCGGTAATATATTCCGTTCGATGTACCGGGTAGGTTCACCCTCGGTTCGAAACGAACAGATTGTTTATCAATTGTACTCTTTATCGTGATACAACGATTCAGGTCCAGACACTAAAATATTAATTGATAAAATCGATCTCATTGTTATGGATTGTATGTATGTACATTTACTAAACATAAATATTGTTATCATACAAGGTATGAAGTTTTATTGATCGTAATTTCTTACTTTTATTTACTTTTGATTGGTTACATATGTAAGTTAATGTTATTTTTTACCAAAGATAAGTTTCCGTAGAAAGGTTTTCTAAATAAGAGTCTACACAGATGAGCTAAGATTGTAGATGAATAGTGATATATATGGTACTCTGAAGTGGTGCAATGGTTAGTTAAATACTTCTGTATAATATAAACGTTTAACTGTTTAACATTTTTGTAAACACCCATCTTACTTATAAACGTTGTCTGGAGCTACGTATGTAGGTCATTGTTTGTAATAAGAGTCACTTACAGTTGGGAAGTTAGCTTACGGTCTGCGTCTGTGACATAGGGCAGGCAGCAGGCAATTGTTCAGCGTGTGACGTTTATCAATAAGATCTAAGATGGTATGTTTTTCTTTCCGCCACAGAGCTTCAGTGAATGTTGTTCGCGCATTAAATTGTAACAATCTTGAAATACAGATGATTATGCTAAATCTTTATTTTGTTTAATAATAAAAGAAGTTGGAACCTCTATGTAGATAAATGCTAAAATTTTCTAAGATAGAATACCTAATGTAAAATAAAGATTTCTACGATAAAATATGTATTTATGTAAAAAATTGAACTGTCGTTACTTAGTACCTACTATTGGCTAATGTAAAATGTTCCATGAAATTTTTAATAATAAATACTTACCTACTTACCATAAAACCGATTTAACAATATTTTCAACTTCATAAACATCGACAGAATATATTTCTTTTGCCGTTAACGTGTAAATAAATATATTTATTTAATGATTAATGTTTTTGTTTCATTAACTTCCTGTAGTGTCTCGTTAATAATCAAACCGTATCATCGTGGATATTTACTTTTTATTTAACTCCCATGCTTTACATTTAGCTATTTCATAATGATTTAGTTGAAGAGTGTTAAAGCATCTTAGACATGCTACACCTGAAAAAAAAGCAAACATAAAAAGAAATATAATGTCAGTTATGTGTCAAGTGAAGCCGTAATTTTTTTGTTTTTATTTATTGTACCTACTCTTTTTAGTACTTTCATACATATTAAATTATTTTCCATTTAAAAGTCTTTCACTGAAAAAACTACCTGTATTAGATTAGGCATAAACTTCAACCAAATTATTACGAAATAGCTAAATGTTTTAAATTATCTTTTTTACGACGTCAGTGCAGCATGGTAGGGGAATGAGCGGGAAAAAGATTACAGAAAGTCATCAGAAAGTGCTTAACTTCGCCGAATAATTTCCCAATTTCAATGAGTCAATAATCACTACAAATATTACATGAACACCCACATGCAGACCTTACAAAAAGTCAGCGTACATTATTATATTACAAAAGCTTTTAAGTTGATTGCCGATCAAATATTACAGCCCCGTTCGTGAAAAGCACTTAAAACAATTCTCATGCGCAGTGTCGAGGTGTTTGGGCACTCCACAGGTACTCCGGGGGTGCTACACTGTGCTAATTGGCAAGAGGCCTTTACACAGAAACAAACATCTTTTTAAATTCGTTTAAAAATACATTATGCTGTCAAACAAAAAGCGACTATAAACGTTTTCCGTGGAAACGTGTGGACACGCCATTTTAATTCTCTTTGTCGGAAATTTAACTGAACCGATTATTACCAAGTCTTATTATGTATTATAGACATACAGGTACAATAATTGCTATTAATGTCAGTCCAAAGTATGATACTTTAACAAACATAGTTTATGTTATTCAAATGATAAATACCAATAAGTGCTTTACCAATTATGGTCTACGGTTGACAGAAGTAGTCTGAGCTGTTAATGGCATGGCGTTACAATGTCGTAACATTTATATTCCTTCCTTGACAAGCTAAAATAAATATGTTAACTAAAATAACTCGATTGCATTGGAACTCAATCAACTCGATCATACCTACAAAATAATAAATATAAAGTTCGGTCAATATCAATTTTGTATTGATATATCAATATAAGGATTCTGAATATACAATTACCTATTTATTATACCTAAATAATAATAATAGAAGTTCTACGCTAACACCACTCTGTAGCTGTATTAGTCTTAGGCACCTGTCCCACCGCCGCGCCGTTGGCGAATAACGAAGCGAGTAGAGCTAGCAACTAAACACGAGTTGGCGAGCAACGAACAGTGATTGTGCGACGGCGACGAATCAAGCATGAGTATCTCAGCGAGTGTTCTGCCTGCCAAGCCAGCGTCGCTGAGCGAGTACTCTCCTTGGTAGCGCTTTTCGCTGTGACAAACAAGTACTCGCCAGCTGTGTGAGCAGGTAGCCATCAACTATTAATATAAGTGTCTCTTTTACTAACACGAGACCTACAATCTTTTGTACGTTTCTTGAGCGAGAAAATCGTTTATAGCAAGTCGTTTCCTCGTCGACGGTGGGATAGGTGCCTTTAAGATGTCTTGGTGAATTTCTTAATGAACTGTAGCTGTTGCATTCACGTAGTTTTCATATATATAAAAGTTAAAAATAATGTTTTGGAGGACGTACAGTCGACGAAAGAGGCGAGGGTTACAAATAGACTTTACAAATAGTTATTAATCCATGGTCTGTATATACAGACCATGGATTAATAACCTATATAGGTTTAATCACTCGTCTGTACAACTTATCATACCCTTCACGCTCACCTATTGGCACAAAAACAACTTACCTAGGTAAATAATTTGTGCGTGCTGTATAAAATGTTATGGGTTAAAAGCCCATTACAGTGCAATAAAATATTTTGGCATTCATTAATTTCATACGAAACTTTCTCCGTAACAATTAATCGAATGTATAACAAGCTTAATGTTTTAGTGTTTGTTCGGGGTGGGATTGTCCATAAAATTCTCAACGACGAGACGCATTAACGAGCGTCGTTTAGTTGTTTGCTGTTTAAATAAGAGCTGTAATGTAATTTTAATGAGCTCACAAAAATGTGTACGGGTTCCGAGTATTCAGGATGTCGTCTGCGCAGGCGCAGTAATAACTGACGCCGTGCTCGTGCTGTTGTTACACACGCTTATCTTTACATTTAAGAGGATTATCGTACTTTATTACAGTTATGCTTTATTGAAGAATATTTTTAGTATCTTTATGCACGCATTTTGCAAAAGTTTTTACGGCCTTAATGCCAATGTTATCGCTGCTGTAAGCCGGCATCATAATATCGTTATTTCGTCTCCTGACTTTTTTCATTACGGAAATTCATTTCAATTACGATAAATGTCACAAAGCCGCATATCGGTTGGGATTAAATGGTTAATTACAGTTCATAGGCAATCCCAAAAGAATTTGGTTGCAGAAAGAATAGAATTTGCCTAAATTATTGAGAGCCGCGGGCGGACGCTCGCCCGTGAAAACTCACTTAAACTTTTTTAATTAAATTTTGGATTTTTCTCGTCGACGCCGTAAGGAATCTTATCCCGAAGCTTTACTCAAAACGTTATATTAATTAGTCCGCGCACTGAAGACTAATGACCATCGTAATCGACTTTTACGGAGCGGTGCACCCTGCGACGTCGATGGCGATGAACAAACTGTTCCCGTAATGTGCTGATGAACGAGAATTTACTTAGCTTCCGTATTTACACATGTAGTACAAAGATTTGGGTCACTAGAAGTAGGTATGTTACGAGAAAAAGCTTTGAGAACTCTATATAATGGATTAAAACTAGGTCCCAACTGAGTAAATACATTACAAAAGCAATGAATTCAAGCAAGATCTGGTTCGAGGAAATAGCTATAATCGCGAGCAAATCCTCGCTAATGTGTTTGATCATAACTAAGTGAAGTCAGCCGTCTTTGTTTGCGTTTAATTAACGAAAACGCCGCGCAACGGCTGGTCATCAAGCCAACCGATGGATTATTATAAAGTTCGTGCAGTCAACGTTGCTTGCCCTCATATAATTAACTAAACATTAGCGAACTCATTAAAGACTTCGTAAATATGAAACACAGTAAACATGCAGGCTAACCGACAGTTCTGTATCGAGTAAGCGATTTATTATCCTAACTAATAGGAATGACATTTTCCAACAAAATAAATAGATAATCCATAAAAGATTAGATTTCGTTCTGAAAATGTCAGACTAATTAAGAACATGATGGCGGAGTATTCCATGCTTTATAAATGTTGCCTCTATGTACATACTAAATAACTTGAAGAGTATTTAATGGATTGTGTATTTACTCATTTAATCATAAGTACACTTAGATATTTAAAACTACAAATGCAACGTGTATTTAGCTATAGAATTAAGGTAAATGTCACTCACCCTAGCGGCAAAAAGTGCCGGGAACGTGCACTTAGCACATTGAGATCTAAAACATATAAGATACACGAGTCGACACTTGATAAATTGATTCTATTTATGGATGCATTGCTTTTACACGGTGTGGTGTGTACGATCGATCAATAATAAATATGTGCAAGCAGAATGTTCCAGCAACCAATTAATTAGTACACTTGCGGAGTAAATTGAGAATGATGTTTATTTTACTCTTTTTATGATCACTCAATATCCGTCCGACTATTAATTAAACCGTCCCGGCCTCAAAAACCACTTTGAAGTAAAATCAATTATTAAAAAAATAACAAGCATTGTACTAAAGACTTTTGAGTCGTGAATGGGCCATTAACCCTTGATTTATTTAAGAAACAACTAGGTACAAGTGTATTGTGAGGCGCAAGAAGTTTCCGTCGAATCATTTAAATAAACGAACTCGCATCATTATGTCAGAACTAAGGATCGAACAAATTGCCAATTAGTGGTGGCACCGTGGCGGGCGGTGCGGCTCTCAAGGTGCGGGACGGCCACGACGACGAGACGACGCGCGAGGTGAGAACGCGTTGCTACTGATTTGCTACGGTGCGGCTACGACGCGGCTACGATGCTGCTACGTAACTGCTACGGAACTGCTACAAGACGGCTACGAGCCGTGGACTAATGCAGTGTACTAATGCGAATGGGTAATCGTCCCGTATTTCCCGTAGCCGTCGCCACGTTCACGTCGCGTCCTCGCCTCTAGTTGTCACTCTGTTCACATCGCACTACGATAGCTCTTAAATATAACGACCATTAATGCTTTAATTTCCTTGAAAGCAGTTTTAAAAGACTTTTCCGTTCTAAAACTTTCACATGAAAGACGATGACAAAAGAACAATGATGTAGATAGAGACGAAACTTGAACTATCGAACGAATAGCAATCTAATAATAAATAGCTATGTACCTATAAATTGACATAGCCATAAACGACAATAGGCTGCAGTGAATTCAGTTCCTTATTGCTCGGTTCCATGTTATAACAACTATAATAAAAAGATACTGAGTAACCCAAATGCTAAAGCATTGTTTAAGTACATCAAGCAATAAGGAACATTTATTTAATTTGCACAATAATCCAAACAATATCTGGGTTTATTAATACCACTCCACTTCAATCTTTGTGCCACCCCGGGGGTGGCTTGGGGCGGGGGGGGGGGGCCGTCCAAGAGCGCTCAGTATTCAGAGTATCGCAAATGTAACTTTCGGTTCTTTTCATGGCTAAAGTATGTTGGCGGCAATCCATAATGGGATCGCCATTATTCTTGCCATTAATTCGCATGGCTCGGCTTCCGTGCATTAGCGGCCAGCGACGAGGCTGCCAATCCACGAAAAGGGTCATTTCTGTACGACGTCAACGCTTTCTGTTGTGCAACTTACTTCGTGAAAGCAACTTCACTTTGTTTTCGTTACTTTGGTTCTAAGTAAGTCTACCTTGGTGACTTAAATGTTTATTTTACTAACATTTTGAAATATCTTTAATGTGATACGTCGTAAATGAATTGGGAAAAGAATTTTCAGGTGTTTTTAATTTTAATAGGCAATAGCAGACTTGTTAACTTAATAATATATTTGAAGTTCACTGCTCACCAAAGCTGTGTCTAACAAATTTAAATTGTTCGAACTTTTGTAACGAATCAGAAACCTAATATGAAAAAGCTAAAACAGTTAATGAACAGGGCACAAAACATTTCCGACTTTGTAAAATTAATTAACAGCGAACGCATGCGGGAAATAAATCCTTCATTTTCCTGCGCAGATTGCATAAAAATAATCAAATAAGTGGCATGGACATTACTCAAAGCGTTGCAGTGCACCGCGCGAGACAGAGATGCAGAGCTGCAGGCGTCTCGCCCGCACGCGCCTCCACACCCCCCTTCCTGAAAGAAAAACTCTCGAAAAACTAATTACAAGTTGTAATTGAAATTTTGCGTGTTATATAATCGGATACTTGAGCCGAGAGTAATGTATAAATGCGCTGGGGAGATGAATGGACGACGTCGTGGGTGGGCCGGACGAGATAGGCTGGCCTCCTCAATTTTTGGATTAAGCAACTTTTATACAATAATTTGCAACAAGACTTGGAATTTGGAACTTTCAGAAAATACATTTTAAAATAAAATTAGGAGCAGACCAGCTTAAAACTCTTTCTTTAAGTTTATTGGAGCTTAACCCAATCATAAACGTTTCCTTAGTACTCGTTTGCGAAACATCTCAGAATATAATTTTAATGCTTTCTTGTGTACGATAAAACACTAAAATAGTAAAATACGTCTAATTGTACATAAACAACCACAAACGAAAGACATCAATGAGGCTCTCTCTACAAACATTTTTAATTAAAACCCCCTTCAAAACCGCGCCAACAAAAAACGCCATCACAATAGCAACAATCTAGAAAGCGATCTAACTGTATAAACACGCGAATAATGCGCAATCAAAAGGGCAGCGGGCAACCACTGGAGGGCTATGCAACTAGGGAGGTACACCCCACGCCCCTTGATTCCCTTTGTCTCTTTTGCGAATTACAGTGTTGATTGCTTTGCCACACAACAACTACTTTTCATTTTCGTTATTACGGCCCGAGTATTACCAGGTGTTCACCGTCTGCCTAGCCTTTTACCAACCACGTTGGGGTCGGCCTCCAGTCTAACCGGATGTAGCTGAGTACCAGTATTTTACATGGATTTAATACGAAACCCCTTGGTAAGACTGGTTGTCAGACTTTCGGTCTTCTGACGACCCGTAATAACTGTCAAAGATCCATGAATGACAGCCGTGACCGACGCCTTAACGTGCTTTCCAAGGCACTGAGGGGTTTGGGTATGTAAAGATGGTCACCCATCCACAGACCAACCGCGGCAAGCGTAGCTTTAACTGATCGATGGACCCGTGCGGCAGTTTTTATTTATCCACAAGCCCCTTAAACCAATATATATATAATATGTATTAGTAGGTATTACCAGGTGTTAAATAAAGCAAAAATGAAAATAAGAATAAAGTTCAGTTCTATTTAGGAACTCAATTTCAACATGTCATGCTGAAATCATACGAAGCTTTCGGTCAAACTATTATACGAAACGTGAGAGGGTGTTGGGAGGGGGTGACGGGGAAATGGAAAAAGCATTAACGGATATGTCAGTGACGCATCAACGGAGAGTGGATGCTTTCTAATGCTGAATAAATACCATCCACCTCTCCATTCAGAGCCGTCAACACAGCCAAAGATTCACACAACAAAGCTTCCACTAAGTAATGGTCTTTTTGGAGCACTTAAGCTCAGTTTCCTCGAATAGTTTCATAGTATGTCTACATTAATGTGTATCTGGTGTTAAAAGTTTTATTATATCCTAGTAACTTTCAATTTTATAGATCTGTCTTTTTTATAGACAGCGAATGAGTTTTTAAAAATTAAGTATGCCAATCGGAAGAACTTAACCGTTGTTACAATTTTAATCCCACACATGAGCATTTTCATTTAATTTACCGGTCTTCAAGACTCGCTTTCAATGTTGAAATGTAATTAAACTCACTGCATGTATGTACAGATTAAGATCCAACATGCAAAATCGATTAACCATTCTCGAAATCAACATGTTTAACGTGGAACATGTTAATAAATAAACATTATACATGTCAGTTTGTGTTAATTCAAAACGCTCTTTCGTCGAACTACAATGCAACGTTATTAGCAAATGTAGGGTATTCATAACAGGGCAGCACATCCCATTTCCTGTTAGTACTGGGAGTTAGACACAGATCCGAAATGTTTTAGCTAAATCGATTCCCCGATTAGATGGATATTTTTAAACCATAGCCTCGCCTGATCCATTAGCAAGATTTCATGAGTACAGCCAGTATAATGTTTTCAGGACTAAGTGGTGCTTAGTGTTAAGAATATCTTTAGGTGTTTGTGGGTTCCTGTTTTCTACAGTGCTCTACTAGTTATTTAGATACTAGATAATCCAAAGTAAACGTTATATGAACTGACCTAATGTCGAAAACTTTAACCTTGAGGATTACAGGAAATGTAAATGAAGTATTGTTTGTTACTATCAAAGCAACAATATTTTGTTGATTTACTTTCAGATAAAGGAGCTGGTTAAACTTTCCCTATTACCCATATTGTCTCTAAGTAAAGTAGACTACAGAACTCCATTTTACAGCAATCCAGTAAAAGGAATTCTATTAAATTTCCCATTCACGCTTATTGGAAAACTTAGTCAGTGCCTGTAGTTATTATTGCGTAGTTTTAAGCGCATAACACCACTTTCTGGTGTAATTACACGCGGGCTGGTGTCAGTGTCGGCCGGAATTTATACACGCCCCCAACTTATGTTATTAACTTAGTAGTTTCATGCATACTTTCGCTATCACTACTACAATTTACCCCATACATGTATATTAACTACAATGTTTTGCTACAAGTGTACTGAAAGGTGCTGTTGTCTAGCACTGTAAAATACAGCCTTAAGGCTTAACACGCATTGCGATTAGACGCACTCTGTTTTGGAATACCAAATAATAATATTTTAAAACGCCCAATCACGTATGAATTTGATTTTATTTCAGTACCATCATGGATTTCTTAAGCTTGTGGCTAAGTATTAACAGCCGCACGGGTCGATCAATCAGGTTAAGCTACGCTTGCCGCGGTTAGTCTGTGGATGGGTGACCAACTTCACGTACCAAGACCCCCTCCGTGGCTCGGAAAGCACGTTAAGCCGTTGGTCCCGGCTGTCATTCGTGGATCTTTGACACCGACGCCGCCCCAACATAGTTGGGAAAAGGCTAAGCAGATGATGATGACCACCATGGATTTCTGGAGCAGCGTGTGTTGTGGCTTTTGTTTTAAAAATTAGAAAACGTAAACAACGCCGCCATCATACGTACAGGGTACAACATCCACTAACTGATCAAAGACATTTGAAAGGATACTTCCGTAAAATTTACAACGGCGTGTGAGAGCTTCGCAATACGTTTTTTAATTACTTACTGCAGAACGTCGGACGGTACTTTTGATAAATTATTATAAGTTATGGGTATAGTATCTATAATATGAAGACACTTTTTGTAAGGCAATATCACCAGAAGAGTGACTGAGGTTAACCGCGGTGCGTGCACCACCATAGTAATATAAAAAGATCGAGCATATTTGAATGGCTAGCCGAATGTGGCAATTTACGAGCGTTTTTAAAATTAGTGACTGAAAAAAGTCGCTACTTACATTTTTCGGCGGTTTTTAAACCGCATGCCTTTAACAGTGCGGACTAAACCTCAAATATCAATAAGGACGAGTTTAACCCTTCACTGCATCGTGATGGAAATTTCCATCAACCAATCCAATGCCATATTTTCGTTTCCACAGAGCACGGGGATTCCCCAATTGTTAGAGATAAATAAATTTAATTTGCTTAAAAAGTAAAAATCATGCAATTAAGTGTTAAAATTAGCAACAGGCTATGAATGGTTCACAGTACATAATGATCACCGTTTAGCTGGCGATCAGCCGGCTACTAAAGTATCGTTCTTCTAGGAAAACAACGCATAGAAGACGAAAGATAGGAAAGCCTTTAAATTATCCAGCTTTTTTAGTATTTTGAGCTTGTAGTTATGTACATACTCGGACACGGGTGATTTATACTTATTCCAATATTTTAGTTACAGAAAGCTAGGTAGATACATATATTTTTCGGTATGTTTTATTCGTAGCAACGACCGTCTGCCGTCTCCGACCCAATTAGTGTGCATATTTTGAGGGTAGATAAAAGGGGTCTAAATCTGGATGGAAAGTGAGCAGCCAAACAAAGATAGAAAGTTTTGAAACTAACGTGTCAGAAACAAAAATAGGTGCAAGCCCATGGGTTTATAAAAAAAGACGAGAATATTTTAGTCAGTTGTAGACAAGTTATTCAACCATCAGGGTCTACACATTATTGCTGCGGATTATTATAAAACCGTTCTGAATTTGTTTTACTGCTACAAAGTAATTATATGTAACAAATTTTAAATATTTTTATTAAATTCAACGAGATAATGATACCCATTAAAGACTTCAGAGTTAATAAATGTTCGAAACACTACATTAAAAATATTCTCTTTAAAACGTTACGGCTTTTCACTTGTCGTAAAAATATATAATGCGCTCACGCACTCTTTCCATTTTATGTAGATAGTTCATATCAGCACTCTTTTATGGTTTGGTTTAATTATCTTCCACTGAATTTATTAAACTCCCCTTTCATTAATTTAAAGCTTTTCTTAGAAGTTGAAACATTTTAACAAAATAAACGCGGTTTTGCAATAAACGATAACTTGGAACATTACATAAAAACACAGTAAACAATTCCTGTGAAAGGCGAATAAAACATCAGTAACAAGAATGGATTGTTGTTACTGACTTAGCATAATTAAACAAGCCGGTAGTCGACACTCAGACACATAATACAGCTAATTAAACGGGGGTTTACAGAGATCCGAAAAAGAGCCACTCAAACACGCTTAGCCGGTATTATTACAGTGTATTCAGGAGGCTCGGCAAACAGGCCCTCGTCGCAGAGGGTGCTACTCTCAAGTTTCGCGTTTAATTAGACAGATAGAGGCGCGGACGGGCCTTATTAGTATTGTCTACGGGGGCCCAATTAACACTCGGGAGGCGCCGCCGTGGGTGGCTCCAAGTTCGTTTTAATAATCAAGGGATACCCTTGGCTTCGTTAGCCAAATAATAGGATCGGGTGGCTTCGGCGGCTCTCGTGTCGCCGTGTGTCTGCGACCGGCTCCGTGGCGGGCGAACCCGCGAGGTAATCACAGCTGCAGGTGTGAAGTGGCTATTTATTTTGTCAGTTTACTAATCGAACATTGTACATTTCTCATAGCTGACGTAAGGCGATTCGTGTTTCTGTGCTAATTTTTGTTTTAATTTATTGTAACTACAGCTGTATAAATTATAAACATAGCTATCCACTTTGGCTTAATGGTTATTGCTTCATTCGACGCTGTTGTCCGTTAATTCTAACTGTAGGCTATTAAATACACTATGGAAATAGTTACTCTATATTTATCAAAATTATTGTTTTCATTTAATAACCAGTAAATCCCGCTTTTATGCCTATATTTTCGTGCTATGATTATTTTCCTTGTCAGGGCATCTCTCCCTATTTTTACTTGAGTGTAAAGTAAGTAATTAAAAAAGAATTAGCACGTGACATATTAACATTTTATAGTTGTAATTACTTCGTGCGTAATTAAAATAAGAAAATGGGGTCAAGTGCCGCATCTGTGCTACGCGTGTTCCTTAGCCGTTTTCTAAGTATTTTAGTATAAGTATTGTAGCCCACGAAATTTTCATACGTTTTTTTGCAATTTGCAGGTCTGTGTTAGGTTGTATGCGACAAGTGCGAGTCGGACTCGCCCACCGAGGGTTCCGTACAAATTCGAAGGTATATATTATAAATAGTTCAGGAATCGAGTCTGGAAAAATTTGGAAAAAAATCTTATTTTAAACAAAGACTATTTTTTTTATGATTTAATTACAAATGTATAGTTATCAGATCTTTTTCAGTACCTACTTGTAGTATAAGACCATATTACTTGCCAAATCTCATAGTCCTAGGTCAACGGAAAGTACCCTATAACTCTTTATACCCTTGAGATTGTCGAAATATACGTTTTTTTTTTTTGCGGCATATACGGCCGTATCTTTTTTTACGTAAAACTTTGATTTTTTACGGCTACAAAGGACTGTAGACTTGAGTAAATAATTTTAATTTCAGCTCAATACCTCAATGCGTTCCCGAGCCACAGGGTCTTGACAGACAGACAGACAAACAGTCGGACCACAAAGTAATCCTATACGGGTTCCGTTTTTCCTTTTGAGGTACGGAACTCTAAAAACTTCAGAAAATTGAAATTTCGTGGCATACTTTGGCGTTTACCCCTTAAGGATTTATACTTCACATAATCCGGCCATTTGTTAGTAAAGTCATTTAAAGAGTTTTCAAAATTGGTGATTTCATTGATTTTTTCGAATGTTTACTTAGCCACCATGTATTTGGGCCACTCGCGCCGCCATATTCGAAAATTGCGCCCAAAATAAGTTTTTGACCATTTCTACTTTCAGACTCATTTTACGATGAAAATAGTTTTTAAAAGAATTTAACTAGAGAAAATTTCCTTTAATTTATGACTAACTTATTTTTGTCAAATTAATAGTTTTAAGCGTACGAGCGCCGCAAAGTCTACTCCAACACGCGTTTTTGCCAAATGAATTATTTTCACACCACCAGGAGGTAGAATAAGTGGCGCGTTTATTTTTTGTGGTATCCCCATTAGGGCTTATCCATATGTATACACTATGACACAATTTATATTTATTTATATCTATATAGCATTCCCGTTCGCTCTGCTATCCTAGATAAGATAAGATCATTTGTTTGTGTTTTATGGACCAGCCATTCGATTCTGTAAAAATCTCACCGTGAAATCATAAGTGAAGTGAGCTTGAAGTGAGCAGTGTCAATAGCGTTAATCCCTAATATATAAGTTCTCACGGTGAGATTTTTACAGAGTAGCACTGCAGGTTTTACGAGAGCATCGTACACACGTAGAAATTTCTTCCGACAGGTCATTTGATGGACCCAAATGACTGTACCTACTATATACTTAACAATATTACTAGCCTCAATAAATTATAAATATTATCCATTACAAGTTGGAATCGCTTATTGTTATTTTTCACTTTTTAATTTTCCACTAACTTTGTTTTAAAAATGGTTCAAAAATATCTAAAGTTTTTATTCGTAAAAATAAGTTATAAAGACCAGGAACCTTAAGAATAAGCTTCAACAATTTCCTTAATAAGAACAAAAAGCCCGTGCAATTATTTGTATGTAGGATGTAGGTATTAATTAATTAGGAGCTAGCTCAACACGGACAGCAAATTGCGCTATGAGTCTTGCAGCTTCCCGCCATCGCTGCCTCGCGCCAGTATCCCGCTGGCCATAAAACTCTCATTACAGAACGAGCAATTTCTCTCGTTAATTAACGCTGCACAACCATGTTGTCAATTAATGAAATGGTCAAGTTATTCGTTAAAAATTTGCTTCTTTATATTTTACAAAAACGCCAACATGTATTCATATGTTTTCCATTTAGGCTTAAGACAACATTCTCTTTTAATTTACCATGTATAAATTAGAACCAGAATCAAACAATACACATTCTTTAACAGTCAACACACAGGTTTGTTTAATTTTGCACAAATTAATTTGACCAGCCCGTTTAAATCATTTTGTATTGGTCAGTAACGAGGGCCTTGTGAACTAAATGCAAATTCTCTGCATCTGCATTTTGATCCAGAAAATTGCGGAGAAAAATGCAAACGCATGCGCACCGCCGCTTCGCATGACTTGTCGGCACTAATAACTTTTTCTCAAAACACTAATGAATAACTTGCTCCTTATTACTGGGCACGTTTTGCCACTTGGGGCTCTTTGAGCGGACGAGACGGACGTAGCCCGAGAAAGGGACGGAGCGGAATGGAGCGGAGCGGGGTCGAGCGGAGCCTCCAAGCGGTTCCGCCGTTGGCGCCAATCTTACAACTTACCATTAAGCAATTTTCATCAAGATTCATGTTTTACTTAATGAACTTCTTGTAGTAGAGACGCATTTTCTTGGAAGCGTTACTCGTGGACGGTCACGGTTGTGTGCCTTGTTTTCATGCTGAAAGGAAAATAGAACTTAATGCTAGCTTAATTAAGGCAAATTTTATCGAGTAACATTATTTGATAATTATATGAGTTACGTGCAAAAGCAATTATTATTTTTAACCGTTAAACCCCGCTGTATCAAACGATGCCATTAGATTCTATATTGTTACCAATTACCATTAATAACAGCTCAACAACTATGTGCACCGCCTATTAAAACTCTGGATGGTACATAGAACATAGTTAAGTACTAATCATACTAAGGTAACCTGTCTACGCTGAACAAAAGTCATAAGAACGGTACAGTGAAGTATTTCTTCTTTGTTCCTAACTGACCACAAAAAGAGTAAATTAAAATAATATTAGCAAGGCTAAAATACAAATTAATTATACCCACAAAAAAGACAATTTCTTCCAAGCGTTACACGTCATTACATTCTATTACATTTCCATGTCAACGACCATTAGTTTAGTTTTTCTGTCTCTATTCCATCGTCTTTAGCTTCTCGTAACTGTTGCTCGCATTCTACAAGATTGTTTATACGGAAAATGCTATGCACATGACATTTAATTAGAGAACGTTTCCAGTTACATTATATATTTAACTTGATACATATAAGGAATTAATGTAATTGACGCCACTTTTAATGGACCATTTATACAGGGCTGGTGATTACGGGTACCATAAGAAGTGCAATTCACGGAGTTGACGTAGCGCGGAGCCAATTTAATTTACAAAGTTGTTGGTCAAGTCCGGATTAAGCTCGGATCGGCTCGAATCGGCTCTACCGCTCTTAATAATGACATGTGCAAGCATCTGTCTCAGATTTACGCACACCAATCATTGTACAACCTGTCACGAGATGGACGAGAAAAAACTTGCTCTTATTACGTAACCTAGCGAGTTTTGTGTTGGACTCGTTAGATTTAATTAATACTGATAGTAGATATTCTGAAAAATGTGTTCCTCGTTAATTTATTGGAACATAAATAAAAAAAAATAAACCACTTAATCATGGGAGCTGTCCTCAAGCGCCACAAAACATATCCCCAGGCTATGCTTAGAGCTACTCGCTACGTAACCGTCAAGAGCTTAACGACACTATCATCTACTGTTAATTATAATTTTCTAAATTGATTATAACTTCCGAAGTAAGATTACAGCTTTATTACTTATAGCTTCCGCACGTGGCTTCGCCTGCGTACCGGAATTAAAAGTATTCTTTGTGTTAACCCCGGTTTTAAGCGACCTGTTGGCCAAATTTCATCAAATCCGTTCAGACGTTTTTGCGCCAATTCGGAACATAGGTACAGACCCCAGCACATTAAGCTAATACAGTCAGTCAAATTCCTTTAATATATTTTTAACTTTATCCCTAAAGCATAAGGTTCAAAGTTGATTGGGAAAATTTGACAGTTTCGGGTAGCTTGATGTGCCGGCGTCTGTACCTAAGTATATGTGTAGAAGCTGCTCTATTTGCGCAAGCAATTTCTCATTTTTGTATGGTAGTTCAGATTACCTATACATATACGCCCCTCCCAAGTATAACGCAAAATGTCGCACATCACACTAACATATCATAATTCCCAATCAATCTAATTAATAAGCCATCGTTATCTTCATCTCGCCGTATATATGAGTAATTAGGTATCAGCTACGTTCGCCAACGGGCCGGATGCTGGCAGTGTCTCGGCGAACACTTCCGGCACTCGATCCTAATTACAGATAACGCTGAAGGCTTTACCGTCCCGTCTCATCTCATTTACTTGTCGGTATTGCTCGCTCGAAGTGCCATGTTCGGCTTATTAGTCGATCCGCACGAATTTTCTCGCCTGAAACGGGCGAATCGTCACTTTTAAATAATATTATTTTTTCTATAGGCGACTCGCATAAAGTCAATTTATTTGTGGGCGAGTCGACATCTCCAGAAATATGTATTAGGCAATTGGCACATTTCGAATTTTATGCAATGAAGTTAAGAAGAAGGTACCTTTTACTTAACCATTATCACTTCTGTGCGCTAGGGTCACTTTTTCTATACTTTATTGCATAAAATTCAAATTGTGCCAATTGCTGTAACTTCGTGCGGGTCGTTTATAGAAATAATAATGTTATTTAAGTGACGATAGGCCCGTTTCGGGCGAGTAAATCCGTGCGAATCGACTAATACGCCCGTGTTCCTGTTATAACAGCACCAAGGTTATAAAACATTGTACGTACGTTAATAAAGTATGAATATGTTGTTTGTTTTCAGTTTGTACGATGAAATATTCATCTCGAAACGCAATAAAAACAATCTTTGTCTGTTAGATTTGAAATAGGGTAATGTAGTCTTACAAAGTTGGTGATCGATCACAGATCATTGTGATTCTGATGATGTAAAATTAAGGAATCCATATCACAATATGTATTATTTTATTGACCATGAAAGCAAGATGTTATACACAAAAGGTTGAATAAAAATATACTAAACATAAAACTTAGATAAGTTTATGTTTATATTCTTAAAATATATTCAAATTGTATTCGTTTTCGTTTCAACAAAACATCTTAAATAATGTATCAGGTATGCCACGAAACTTAAGCCATAAATATGTTGTAAATTATAATAATAATTGTGATGCAATTCTAATTACGGCAACAAAACTCAAACATCTAATTTATTAAATGAATATTTATTGGTATTTTTATAACACTCGTATTAATTAGTAAATTAAATATTAAAACGGAACGTCGAAGCTGTAAAGCTGTCGTGGTGAACGTGTTGTAAACACGCCTCGGGCGTGACTGGCCGATTGCACTCGACTGTACTACTCGTATAATTCCAATCAGTATTCAAATCGATGCAAATGGAAAGATTAATCGGCGTTTGCACCACCGCGGCGTCGACCGCGGGAAAGGTAGTAATTACAAGATATTTGTTAGTATAATCTCACTTTTTGTGTGTTTTCTTAAACGTTTATGAATGATCGACTGAATTGATATTATTGATACTTCCGTTCCAAATCTACATTCTGTTTTGGGAACAAATCCTTTTATATGTACAGACGCCAGCACATCAAGCTACTCGAAGCTGTCAATTTTTCAAAATCAACTTTTAACCTTATGCTTTAGGAATAAAATTGAAAATCTATTAAAGAAATTTGACAGGTTGTAGTAGCTTGATGTGCTGGCGTCTGTACATTGTGTTAGCAGTTTATTGCCGCGGAAATAAAAGCTGTATAAGAAATAATTGCATCAAGTGCAGGATGTAACAGCACTATCAAAACTCAATACATTATTTATAATTGCATCAATTCTTCATCTTTTCTTGCCACTTGAAGCTCTCTTGATTTCTCGGCAAGAAAACGCGCGAAGTAGGTACTTATAATTCAATAACTTATGGAGCTATAAAAAAAAAACATAGCATAGACGCATCGCTTTTGTAATTACGACAATAAATCGATGAAGATAAACTATTGGCAACGCATATGGTTTTATTGTTATAAATCAAAGCTCAAGAATAAGGAATGAATGAAAAAAGCCTATTAGGCTTGTGATTCGTAAGTAGGAACGCAATAACGCCCACGTTTTAATCCCATAGAAAGTCCAGACAATCAATAACAAATATACCTGATTAAAGCTCGCGAAAGAAGATCGATCACTCACAAATACAAAGAGATACAAGTAAAATAAATTAATCCCATGCAGCCAGCTGGAGGCTATTGCGTTTTGTTAGCTTCTTAATAAGCCAATTGCTGTCAGAGCAGAGCCGTCCGCCCACGCGACGCAAACTGATTTCAGAATAGTCCCCAACGCAATCCCACGATTGATTCTAATTAACGATAGCAGTATTTATTGGAGCAGTTCGCAAACGAACCTAATTGATTTCGCTGCGCCAACGTCAGCTGACATGTTATAGACTCGACACCGGAGACTGCTGTTTATTGACTATTAATGCAGCCTGCTACGGATACGTCCACATAGTATCGTGGAAGAGACCCACTCGATACCACATATGTGTATACAGAGGGTTTGTGCCTTAAGGGAATAATCAACAGATAAGTCTGTCTGATATTTAAGAATTAATCAGCTCACTATACTTAAGATGATATCACACATAACATACCGTCACGCCTGAAATCCTCGAAGGATTAGGCAGAGCTGTACCTACCTATGTTTTTTTAAGTGTTTATGTTTAAGTACCGTATAATTAGAAAGAAAGAAAAATAATTTATTGTGACTCACAGGCACACTTAAGATACTCGTATTAAAAACCAAGTCCTCCAGACCATTTTTGGCCACGGCGGCCAGTCTCAACGGAAACTAGCCTAAGATATTATTCTAATTTATTATAGTGAACAATAACTTTAAGAGATTGTATTGAAATCATGAGCTACGTCCACGACACTGGTTTTATCAGAGATACATTTTCCATGTAATTAAATAAATTATTTCTTTAAACGAGATGACATAAACGGACAGAACTTGATAACAATAGAGACGATTAATTACTTAATCAACAATCAGGTGTGTTTTAATGAATTTTTGAAGCTGTTGAAACTTTTACAATTAGCGGGATCATGTTGACTCAAATAACAATGCAGTCATGAATTTAATATGGTGAAGAAATATTTATTTCTGTAAATTAAAATAAAAACTAAGCAAATAACAACTAATACCTAATTAATACTAAAAAATATACATATATTATATACAAGTATATAACAAAAAATATACAGAAAAAGGCAGGAGCTCATTGGGCATCAAAAAATTCTTCCGCATCGCTGTCAACGGGGTAAGTGCCCAAAAGGCTGGCAGCATTACCACGTTGGATGGCAATGCTGATTCTTTGAGCTGAAAATAGGCCAGCCCTCTGGTCACTTGAAGAATCAACCAACCGCTTGGCGATGTCCCGAAATATTTAATATTAAATTACATAAAGTAGTGTGTAGTGGATGTACTGTAGAGATTTATTTGGTGTTTACAAACAACCTCCACGAATCCGTTATGATTAGATGGCATAAATACGAGACAAACATTAATTTATGTAGTTAAAAAATAGATTATAAAACTAGTAAGGGTCTGTCTAGCTGACAAGCGGGAAGGCAGAAGATGAAAAAATATCTCAATGTAAAAATGTAAATCCATTCTAGGAATAATAGTTATGGATGATAAATAACAAACTTACACTACAGATATGCACAATTGTTATTTACAACCTGTATATTGAACTAAACTATTATAAATGAAATGGCTTTGTTTAACTTTGGTTGCCAGTAGCCTATACCCACATAATTTTAGTATGTACAAATTAAAGCAATTTGCATATTCATTGCAATCTAGGTTATATTTTAGATTCATTTATTCACACTAATAGGTAAACTGTTAAAATAATTACTGTAGGAAACTATCAATCTACGCCTAAATTATAAAGTTTAGCCTTCAAGATTGATCGTTTCCGAATTATTAAGAAGCACTTGCTGTTTTACTTGGGTAACCGATAGCTAAACTTTGTAGTTATTTCACTTAAATAAACTTGAAGAAGGAGTACACAATAACAATTTTATTTAATATAAACAATTATTTGAAATACAGACGTAAGAAATAATACTGTATCGTTTCCGTATGAATAACAGCCAAGTCTACCAATTAAAAAACAGCATGTAGATATCCGGCGACTAGATTAGATAATCTGTATCAATATCTATACACATAATACATATGTAGACGAGGCGTTTCTGTACATTGAAAATATTCCCAAAAAAATAATTGCTCGTATGTTATGTTTGAACAGGTTCCACGTAAAAAGTACCAAAAAAATATGGTTTATTCTTATACTCAAATATAGTGTAGAGCTCGGAGTAATGATTAGTTTTTGTTTCATCGTAATCGCTTCACTCTATCAAAAGATATAAAAAATGATGGATATTTAAATTATTCTAGAACAACTTTTCATTGCGTAATGTGGAAACACGCAACGACATCTATTGGCGCGATAAAGTATTACGAAAACAGATTATGATATATATATATAACATTATTATGTGAATAATCATGTCAGCTTTAATAATATAAAGGTCGTTTCACATGTACTGGCGCTGCGTTCGCTATGTATCCGGTTATCCGGTAGCGCACCATGTCCGCCGGCCGCGCGAGACAGGCATCTCTCTAATTAGGCCACGTTTCGTCTGCCCTGTAATCCACCTGACTGTTAATTAATACAGCTGAATAAACAACCGCCAGCACGCGGGATGGGGATTAACAATTCCGTGCAATAGACCTTTATTATGTTCCACTTATTGTGTTCGTGTTAACTAGTCGGGAGCCTAATAATAAGGTATTGGTGGGCGTTGTTGACAATCCTAGTAGTCCTACTTAATAATATTATAAACCCGATAGTTTGTGAGGATGCATGGATGGATGTTTGTTACTCTTTCACGCAAAAAGTACTCAGTGGCGTGCATTGGTTTTCAGAATAGGTAGGCAGGCACTAGGCCGGGTCTAGTCTAGGCAGATGCGGTCACTAATTAGAAACATAAAACAAAAGTATCTATTTTGAATGCTCAAATTATTTTCTTACCCACTATGTGCCTTCTACGAACTTAACTGCAAAAAACTATTTTTTACATCCACAGTTATCTTAAAAAAATGATACGCTAATGACACATTATAGAGCATAATGTGTCACACAAACATGACATTCGATGGAAATCTGTAGTGGCTTTGAAAAAAACCGTTTTTGTGCTATTGTTTTGTCTGGTCTCAGTCACTTTACACTTTTTCGTTAGTACGTACGCACTTTAAGTAAAAAGTAATTGATTTACTGGGTATAAAAAAAAAACGTGTGTGGTCGGAGGACTCCCGGCTGGAACAAAGTTCAAAATGAAAATCCAAGATGGCGGCTGTATTTTTTTAATTTTTCATAATATTGTTGACGTTTTTATGGTTTTCAAAGGTGCTAAAGCCGATGGTGAGGTCGAAACGAAAATCTAAAATGGCGGCAGTCCAGTCCAGCACCCTCGAAAACCATGTAAACCACGAAAAGAGAATGCCCATTTTTCTATTGACCTGTTGCTCATCAAAAAATTTTGTATGATACCATAAATTGGATATAAAAGAGGGGTGATGTCGTACGTTTAAAGGAAATAAAAATGATCTATTTACTCGTATTTTGTAGAGTTTTGGTTGTTATTTGATTTTCTGTTCAGTTCTAAGATTAGTTTTGTAATAAACCTACCAAAAAATGCAGTATTTTACAAGATTTGAATTCACATAGAACAACAGAAAATAGTTATGACCCCAATGACCCCAATTAAATAATATTACATAGGTAGGTCGTGTTAAATGTAGGTTTGTATAGAAAGTAGAAAATAAAAAAAAAACTTTTTTGTAAAAAAAACAACCGACTTCCAAAAAAGCACTAAAAAGTGAAAATTAACTTTAATTTTGGATGTCGGTGTCGTTGGTGCCACATTTTCGTTTTTTGGCACCAACTTCCGTAATTAAAGTTATTTTTCACTTTGTAGTGCTTTTTTGGAAGTTTTTTTTTATAAAAAAGTTTTTTTTTCACTTTTAGTTATACCTTCCCCCAGACAAATTCATATAGTAACACTACTCGCTATGTAAATATCAGTGACAGGAATCTATTAAAACATCATCAATATAAACGAAGTGGAAAAAAATCGTATTATTGAAGCTAACTCAAAAACTACCCACGCAAAGTTAACAACATTTTAATTAATATGGGACCACCCCTAAGGCGCATACCTTATCCATTAAAAAATGAGAGAATTGCGATTGATTGCGTAAACAATGCATACATATGTGATAGCAGCAATCGCGGTTGTTTTACTGGTATTTGTTGAAGAGTTCCGTTGTCTGTCTCCGAAACTCATCACGAGATCTTTACGAAATTTAAATGGGACCATTTTGGAATAAACCTCTATCGAACAAAAAATAATTTTGCACATCCGTGCATATATGACGGAGTTATGCCAGAAAATACATAAATATATATATATATATATATATAAACATCCGAATTCATAACCTCCTCTTTTTTGAAGTCGGTTTACTACTACTGCCACGCGTTTTTGTATGAAGATTTTGTTTTTGAGGTATGATAATTTAGTGAGTTTCTTAATTGTGGGGCACACACACTAAATTGTAATTGACAGACATAATATGGTGATTTAACGAGGTAGGCACTGCTTATATCTCTTATAAGCAATACTGAAAGTACTGAACGGATATTGATGAAACTATATAATAATATAGCTTATACGTCAGAATAACACATGGGATACTTTTTATCCCGATATTCCAGCGGGATCAACACTTATGCGGGTCAAGTCAAACCGCGGGGCGCTGCTAGTGTTGTCAATAAAATATTTTGTTTCTATGGGACCTGAAATAAATGATGCTGTATTGTATGTATTATATGCATATTATTAATTCGGAACTCTCAAAAACAACAAAATTCCATAAGGCTGTATTTTAAGAACAAAGGTATCGGTTCCAGGTTCAACTTCAGAATGTTTTGTTATCCGTTAGTTAAGTCGTGTAAAATCCGTGTATAGACAACATGGAAACACTCTCAGAGAGATGACGATACCGTGAATCAAACGCCATATTAAGTTTGTTCGTGCGGGTAATTAAAACCGAGCTCATAATGAGAGGCCACTGCGCACACTAATTAGGCACCAGTCACCACTGCTCCAGGGACTGAATACCTAACTTTCCCAATTAGCAGCTACGTCATCGCGTTCATTCTAATTACAATGGAAAAATCCTCAAGCTTGATTAATATTACGGCTCAGTAGAGTCTAATTGAATTTGCTGTACCTTATATCACAAAAAAGCCACACAAAAAGTAATATTTAGGCTACAGCTAAAAGTTTACGTTTAATAATGTTGATGGATCTAAACTTAATAAGCATCGACTCATTTGGGAGATTAACATAGCTTACATAAAATAATACTCGGTGAAATTAGTTTTCTAACCATTCTTCCTCCATAAATATAATTGCGTTCCACTTATTGCCCATAAAAGCAAGGGAACGTGCGAACGGCCCTGTTGCAAAATTGTACAAAAGGAAAGTAATATTAGGTAGAAGTAGACGCAGTGCTACCCCGGGCGCGTTTCGGTGACTGGGGCGGGCTTTCAGATAAATTATTTATCAACTGTATAGCAATTTTCTTTATGACTCCTCCGACGGAGCAGAGCAATTTACTCGTGAAAGAGATGCGTAAACTTGCAAGGACGCCCAAATTGAGAATAGAACAATGAGGGCAGTAAAGATTTCAATAAGGATAGGTGCTGGCTGCGACTCCCCGCGACTATGCCGCGGCAAAAAGTACACGACAAATACTGGTTCCGAGACGTGAGCCCATATGCTTCTCATTAGTAAAGCTTTTGAAATGGACTCCTTGTCGTAAGAATTTAATTGACATCGAGTCAACCGACCGTTGGGGCTGTGGCGTTTAATTAATTTTTAGGTATGCATGTTGCATGTTATTAGGTTTTATTTGTGAATTGAGTCACGAGGGATTAAATATAATTTTACATGTGCACTGACATGAAAGTTTGGTGGTAGCGACGCGACGTGTCGGGAGAGCGGGTGGCGCGGGAGGCGGCACGTCGGACGACGCTTCCAATTTCCGTAATTGTGAGTTCATCAAGGAAATTGACTGGCAGACAATGCAACGCAATCCACTCTTTATTTACATCACGCTCGCCATACAACGATTGCTTTGCGTGCTCAGAAATGGAGTGACAACATCACGTCTGCTGCCAAAACAAGTTTTATTGAATATTTTAACAAATCGGTGCAATATATAGGTTTATGGCTTTTAAAGTGTCAATAAGTTAGAAGAATAGACACTTAGCTATAATAAAACTTTAAATTTATAATGATGTTGAGAACAACACATGTTGAAAACAACAGCATCGTAATTGTAAGCGGATAATTTATGTGCGGAGTTACGAGCTTGTCCCTATATGTTGCCATTTCAAATCAACACTACCTACAGGTTTGATAACTTAGTACCTAAGTAGCTGAAATCCTAACACTAACACAGACCAATAATTCAGCTTTAGTTCGACAATTACCAAAGCAAAGCATCACACATCACTCACTCACAGTGATACACGACAACAAAGATACGAGTAACAATAGCAACAAACTAATAAATCTATGTGTTTGATATATAAGAATCAAAAAGTCGTAGGAGATGACGCGAAAGCGGGTCGGTAAATAAAAAGCTGCGGCGGTCGTGAGGTAATTGATGGCGGGTGGCAATCAAATTAGGCTCCGCGTCGCGGGTAATCGGCTGAAAGCTGCCCGACGACGGAGCTTTTGTGGGTCGCCGGGACGGGACAGCGCCGCCTGTGGACCTGCACGGAAAATGCAGTGGATTTGTACAGAATTTTACTTTTTTATAAGTACCTACGTAACACTGTTCGAAGATAAATGTTCTGAAGATTGTAGAAAATAAAGTCCATTGCTGAAAGAAAATGGAAAGCAACTGAATATTATAGTAGGTAATGTGTGTTGATATCGTTAGTATGTATGTACAAAGAGCATTTTTTTTTGGATATCCGCCTTCTATTGATTAAAATTCCACATAAAGGTAATTTTGGCAGTGCAAAAGTGAACAGAGCTTTTTTGGGTCGCCGTCCGTAGACCTGCACTTGTGCCTAGGACAGAAAACGCAGTGGAGTAGTTCGGAATTTCACTTTTTAAGTTTTTATAGCTGTGTTGTTTAAATGAATGAAAATAAAGTCTTTTTGGTGTGCATCAAAACAAAGTGATTATTTACAAGGTAACG
Source organism: Eremobia ochroleuca (assembly GCA_949629135.1). NCBI lineage: Eukaryota > Metazoa > Arthropoda > Insecta > Lepidoptera > Noctuidae > Eremobia > Eremobia ochroleuca. The sequence continues at coordinate 11,350,577 of OX451392.1, forward strand.
AGGCAAGTATGTACCAAACATTTAATTCACGAAATTTTTATATCAAAATTTAAGATGAAACAAAGCAGCATACACTGGAATGTAACAGAAAGAAAAATTGCTAAAGAAACTGGTTACGCGTTTGCAAATGACCACGACCATTATTTATTAAGCGATGCAAACCCTGGCAGCACGCCGAGCATAGACTAGAGGAGGAAGTTTAAGTTCAGAAGTGAATTAATATGTCCATTAATATGCCCAGTCGCATGATTACAAATTAATTTAGCGCGATACGTGTCAAGATTCAAATTATCTAAAAAATATCTTGATAGTGCGTACTCTTTCTTTTCTGCGGTATAAATCGTCAACTCGCTCCGTGTGTATCGGTACTTTACTTGCATTATAATAATGTGAAGTTGAATAGGGCTGTTAAGAAGGAAGAAACAGGCTCATCATTAAGGGGTCGAAGAGATGCGGACGGACACGCAGCATCCGCCGCGAGCTCTTTAGCTTTTATCATAATTTAAGTTTTCCATTAGCCGTAATTGACGCGAACATCGTTCCTCGCTTACGGCCGCGAATCGTCGCAGTGATTGTTATTTTTGGATAGATAAACATTCCCTATTTCCAGGTCTTCCGAATGCTATTCCATCTTAATTGACAATACTATTAATAATTAATAAGAGTTATGGCGAACAGCTTTTATCTTAATGTGGCTTTTAACGATACATTTGTATTCGAGAGACCATTTCGATGTAATTTCAACGGCACTACCGCCTCGCTAATGGATAAATATAGACTAGTTGTTTAATTTAAAAATTTATGAATAATTCAAAGGATCGGGCGTTCTGTTTCAGCGTCACATAATGCTTAGATCACGGCGTTTGATTTAATTTTGGGTAGTGACGATATCGAACGTTTCCATTAGTTTAATTGGGCAGCCACTCATGAGACGCTCGAGATATCAAAGTGCCGTCCGGCAAGCGCCGCGAGTCGCCAGTCCGCCACTCGCGCCGCGCTGAGAGCGAGCGACTATAACTACACAATACAAATTATTAAGAGTGCTCGGCATCACGGGAACGCTTTCAGAAGTAATGAATTAGAAAAGTTGCGCAGCACTCACGCGGATTGAGCCAAGTGATGTTGTAGCGAACGGCGCGGCGACGGCGTCGGCGCGCCGTTCGCTACAACATTACTTTAATTAAATCTATTTGAACAACAAACTTTAATTAAATTTCATCCAGCAGTTAGGCGTCGCGGAGGAATAATCGCGCAATTAGAGCGGCCGTGAGCGTCGCCTTACACGCTCCCAGTTAATTAACTCACTTGGGCCGACCTATCCGACTAACGGCGCGCTCCGTACCCGACACTAGGTACACCCTACACTACTACGGAAATGTGTTTATTTTCATCTCGTACATGCATTTTTGGCAATATACACGAATTAATTGCAGGATTTGGCACTTATCTCAAGATATTAGAGAGGTAATACTTACTAAGTCGTTTTCCTAACAGAGTAACGTCCGAGCAATGTACTTAAGCTCAAAAAGCACTCAATTTCTGGACATTAAAAATTTACATTTCCATTCGATTAATCTGAAAATAGTGGTCATAAACCGTTGAGAAATGAACGTACTGAGTGGCACAGCATATGCACACTCCACCCTAAGCCGGCCGACTTATTCGATTAATACTCGGGCTACACAATGGGTTGGCGCTTAGCACTATATGTGTAGCGCTTTCATTGTGCAAGTTTAATTGTTTTTACAGCCGACATGTATTGTGTGAGATGGAATACTTAGAAATGGCCTTACCGTATCATGACGAGCTGGCTATACCATTTGGAATTATTAAAACACTTTAGTGAGTTTAGCATGTGGCCCCAAACATTGTATCGATTACGAGTGTTTTTATATCGAGAATCGAAAAGAATGCCAATAATATACAAGTATCGCATATCTACTAAGTGTTCGTCTGCTGATCCATTATGCGAACATCGTAACGTATAAATAAAGGCAAAAACTCACAAGATCCATTAAAAGTATTGCTGCGATAATTTTGGAATGGTGTGGATACGTCTTCTGCGAGTGTATTTTTTATCCTACCGAAGTCACAAAGTGAAAAAGTTTCAGCGATCAGCGTTTTTCGTAAATTAAAAATGTTACTAGAAACTAACCTAGCAATACCTACTCAAAAACTTACGTGATTTCTAAAGTTTTTTACAAACGTGATAATCGAATTCAAGACTTGAAAGCGCATAAGCAACTGGGCTTGCACCATTTCTACGTTCAACAAACATGCTAAAAGAACTCATTTTCGTAAACATCTTTACCATTTATCATGTAGTGTTTTTCATCGTCCTTAAAAATAGTTTTCGTAACATCCCATCTATTCTATCGTCGCAAAGCACTTCCGTAAGAGAGTGAGCGCTATAAAGGAACCGAGTGTGCGCGTTGACCGACACTCCGCTCAGCCAAGATTTGACCCCACTCACTTAACGTTATTCAAACATGAATACCTAATACTTAATTATGAATAATTCAATACTGCATTACTTTTTTATCATCAAACGTACCATTATTTTACTTTTATTGTTAATTAAATCACTCATATTATGGAACCAGAAGTGAAATCGATAAAAACGAAAGAACGAGCTCAGAAAATGTCCTCCATATCTTTTTATTTTATGCCAAAATTTATTAGTCGTAAAAATAAATATCCTTGCTTTATATGTATTTTTAATGATATGATTGGACTCATTTTAGAATCGCCGTACTCGGGTGTATTAAATATACTAGCTGTTATCTCAGTGAAGCTGTTTGGCAATTTTGTTGAATTTATATTACGAAAATATATTTTCTCTTGACATCTACGTGGGTGGTGATGGCGAATAAAGTGGACGGAACGTTCGATTGATTGCATGCATAAAAATTTTTGCACAGCTTCTAGTTACTTTGGCGAGGACCGTCCAATATCCATAACTGATATCGCCAATCTAAAACGAATTCACGTCTATGAATGACTAGCGCATTGAAAGATAGACTTACTTAGATACTAATACTTCCAACGAACGACGGTAAGTGCATACATGAAAATATTTTTTTGCAATATCTAATGCTATGGTGGAATTAACTAGAAAAAAAAACCGGCCAAGCGCGAGTCGGATTCGCGCACGAAGGGTTCCGTACCATTATCTATAAAAACGGCAAAAAAATCATGTCTGTTGTATGGGAACCCCCTTAAATATTTATTCGGTTTTTTTAGTATTTTTCGTTATAGCGGCAACAGAAATACATCATCTGTGATAATTTCAACTGTCTAACTATCACGGTTCATGAGACAGATGGACGGACGGAGGGACAGACAGCGGAGCGGGAGTAATAGGGTCCTTTTTACCCTTTGGGTACGGAACCCTAAAAAATAAACCGTCACAAAAAAGGATAAAATTGCCTTATATATCGATATAGGTAATGAACTAATAAACTATTTTGTATCTTAATGAATTAAATTAAGATTCACACAAACTTTATTGCGGTTTCGATCCTAAAGCGTTAATCACTACAATAATCCTACTATTATCACGGTAAGAATTTTAATGACGCTTATTATATCGCACATAAACACCCACAATACATGAAAATTACATTTGCACGCGGGTGCTATATTAATATTATTACCTAATCCGATTTAATTAGCGTGGCGTTGACCGTGGCAGTACCGCAGCGCTTATTGGCGCCGAGACGTGTAGGCAGCCTTATGAGAACCCCCTGGAATCCACACGAGCTCATAATGCAGCGGGAATAAGATGAACATACAGAATAGACACACAACATGCCGTGGCCGCTTTTAAGTTTACATGGACCGCATATTAATGCCAGCAGTAATTTCCCTGTTAGCACAAGTCTGTATGTTGACTCGCAACTTGATGACATCCAGCTTTATTATATTAATCTGACTACATAGCAACGCTATTTCGTAAAAGTTCATTAGTGAATTCCTCTTTGATAGAAGGCTTGCCTCTCAATATTCAACAGGGCGATGCCAATGCTCGAAATTAAATCAAAAGAGAAACAATAAACCACTCCAAATAGTTAACGAAATATTTGGAACTCAACATTTCAGTTGCGAACTTATAAAAAAACTGCATCAGAATCGAAATGCAGGAGTTTCTAATTAAATCCGACGTTACTGCGCTGAATGCCCGTGATAAAACGTGGTACTGCGCAAACGCACTCGAGATGGGAATGGAGTGGCAAAAACCGTCGGCATCAACAATAAGTGGATGCTTCAATAAAATAAACGGTTCCTAATCACGTTGGGCTGCGACAACTGTGCCCGCAACAGGTATACCTACCTACCTATTGAATAACGGCTGCTGGCTTCTTCACAGGAAAACTGTGGAGTCACTTTATCATACAATTATTTGGACTGGAACCCAATCGTTAGGATTGGATGAATCTTTGGTAGTATGTAATAACGGAAAATAAAATACTTAATGAGCGCTGGAAAAATGCATTTCCCTGAACTTCAATCGTATTCTAATCGTTAATTTTCCTCTGCTCGTATTGTGTGATAAGTTCTACACATCCTACGATATTGGACAAGTGGCGCTGCTCCACGTGCCAGGCACCGATGCATCTGGATCATAAATTGTATGATTGAGCTTATTGAATCTAAACGTGCTGCACAAAGACACTTACAGATCAGGATTTGGAATTTACAATAACTTGTAAGCAGACGAAAAAAAAATAGTTTTAGGCTCAATGTCAAATAATAAATAATCATCTTCTTTAGTTTTTATCTGTTAATTTTATAAATATCGAATATTTTTAAACCATATGCACTATATTATATTAACTAAGTAGTTATTATTAGAAAACTTAAATTGCTCTTATTTTCTCATAAACTTAAAGTTTTCTTTATATCTAAATAGATTATTCAGATTTTTTTACTACGTAGTAGGTAGGCGATTGAAACTTATCGATCAGTACCTTATTTACTACATGAAAAAACACACAATCATCTTTTTTGTTAAATAAGCGAAAAGAGTGAGTGATTTTGAAGACAAAAACAATATAACTTTCTAGAATCTTTCCTTGCGTAGACACAGAAACAAAGCCTACAAAACTAAGTAGCAATTAACGCAATTCATCTTTTATTCTTGATCTTGTTTCATTCTTTGAAGTAATCAAATCCCCTGTTCAAAGGCAAGCAGTTATTTCAATCTTGTTAGACAGTATGGCGCGCAAAAAGCTCGGAATCCGCCGCGCGCGCGACATTTGTGCGCTTGCGACGGCCGCGAACGTGCGCGCGCTCTCATGAATTTAGATCAATGGGAAAAAAACGAAGAAAGCCATCCTCCTTAGTCTCAGACGACGCTGTCATCATTCTTGTAAGAAACGATTGTTGGTAGTTAGGCGGTCTGGATATGGCATCGGGAATTGCAGTTCTAGATTGCTCGCACAATGGAATGTCTCCATAAAAATTCATTTAGACGTAATTAAATCAATCGTGTCTTAACACTTTTGTTGCCTCTTTTCCTATATATTGATAAGAAAAAGCACTAGCATGGTAGAATAAATGTACATTTAACATGATGAATTGATCTTTAACAGCAATGAAGCTAAAAGTTTTCTCATGTCAGTGAGTGGTGTGCGAAGGTTCTTTGAAAGTTACTATTTATTTTTCTCGTTACTTTTTGACACGAGATCCACATTCTTCATATATATTAGCCAAATGAAAACGATTCTGATTTGAGTGTCAATACAACCTAAGTATGTATGTATGTATATCTTCGACTGTTGAACAATACCATTATTTCTGATCTGTAGTTCGAGAGGAACCGAACCGACCATCTAATCAGTAAGAATTTAAAAGACTGTCTAATATAAATCAGGTGCCTATTTATTATTTTGTCTATATACTTGTGATTGGCTGGCAGAGTTACGCACTCGAGATAGCGCACCAATTAAACGCACTCCAAGAATGGAAAGTGGTTGTTTTTGCCAGGCGGGCAGGCCAGACGCGCTTTGTCGAGACCGAAGGGCTCTGGCAATGGCAAACATTCGGCTGCTTTGAACACAGCCATTCATTAGATACATTTTTGTTTTAAAGTATTTCGAGCCCTAATAATGTCATTGTTGTTTGATCGGATGCTGTTTTGCTTAGGTTGAAGGCCTCCGCGTACAATCTTTCAAATGAAAACTTATTTTCGTCAGGCATTTTATAAGCATTCATCACGATTAGTAACAAAGGAAAAACCTGCGTAAGTTTATGCTACGTTAAAATTAATTAGGTTCTGAATTCATAAACAAAAGCGTGCTCTGTATTTAAAAATCCAGTTGAAAAATAATTTCCCTAGTTACTTCATGCACACACCAGTAACATAACTTGCTTATGTTATACAAATAATAATACTACCTACTCGTAATACAATCTAATTAAAAGTCGATCCGCTAAAAAATGTTCTCATCCCTACGCTACGATACCAGTATCCAATACAATTCCCGAGCTCATCGCTACATCTGTAACACTGAACCTTAATCTTCTTTACGTAATCATTTTCATCCTCCTTTGTCTTCACAGCACCTGTAATGTGTATGAAGACGTAAAAAGTACACATGTACGAAGGAAAGGCTTGCAATAAGCGGGCAAGTAGCGCGCATGATTAGCTGACAGAGGGGCGGGCAGCGCGGGCGGTTGATTGCTTGCCCAATTGGGCCTTATACGCCGCACATGGGAAATATTTTTAATCAACACCTCCATTGAACTTACGAGCGGTCGTACGTGAGCTCTGTACACAGGGACGTATTCGGAACTACTGGAACTAAAACGTTTCTTGTTTAGATTTTAATTAGGATAGTGAATAAACGCACCTGTATATGAAAAAAAAGGAAAAGTGAGAAAGTTGTTTTCCTAAAGGGTTTTAGATGTTTCAGAAAAATGTTTTATTGGTGATTTTTTTTTTTTCAAATAATTTCTTTTCTGCATTTTTGAGCAGTTTCCAATCTGACACTAAATAAAACAATTACTGAGAAAGACTACAAATAGAGGACAACTTGAAAAAAAACCAAAGGGAGAATAGTGAAAAGTAGGTACCCATGTCATATGAAAGAACATATTCATATGACAGAGCTAACAAAAGCACAGCACACAAAAAAAAAAACACTTCCAAGCCAACAGCTTCCAAGTATAAAACCAAGCGATTCTACTCTTCAATTTATAATATTACTTACGTATAAGGAAAAATGATTATTATTATTAATATAAGAAACTTTATGATTCTGGAGGACAGTTAACTAGACGGAATGAGTCTGAGGAGTTTTAGAGTGACAGCCTCAGTAAAATCACCCGGATCTAACGACACCTTCAACTTTGCTTGTTACTTGTGAGCTTTAAATCAAAACATTGATTGCTGTTGCTCGATGAGCCTCAGTTATTTGAGCATCACTTGATGGCATGGTGTCAAATAGGTATAGCGCTTTTGTAGTCAACGATTAGTTAAATTTTTGCTTAGAAATATTAGCGTCGAAATAATAAAATGGTTTTTATTTAGAAGATTACTCGATAGAAGCTGTGGCAAGTGTGGCAAATTCTTGGTGGTTGATATTTAGTTTGGGCGGATCGTCCGCTCTCCACGTGCTTTTTAGCAAAAAGTTTTGGTTTAAAAGGATGAGCTTCGACATAATCGAAATACTAAAAAGATTTTATTTAGAAGGTAACTATAAAAAAGCTGCGGCAAATTAATTGTATGGTCGTTGAAATTTAGTACCTTTGCGCAAATTGTGCGTCTGAGCGGATCGTCCGCCCACGTGATATTTAGCAAAGTTATTAAACATACCTTTAGTTTTCTCGGTTTTTATTTTCGATGAAACCATTAAATATGTATTTTTGAACAATATAATTAACACAATATCTACCAAAAAGGTTTTTAAGAAAACTTAGTGCAGCCCGACGCCGACGACGGTATGGTTCGGTATGGTACCAAATTCTACCTGTTTTTTTTTTGCAAAAATATTTGTAAAAATAAAAACAAAATAAACAGTAGTCAGAATCCGCTCCTCTCCGGGGTGTAGCCAAGGGGCGCGGATGGCAGTGGGTCGGTGCTTGATTGGCCCTATGAATGTGAGTAGATTGCACCGCGGCCGCGATCGCCGATGCTTCCTCTCGCCACCACACTCCCTATTTTATATCATTTTATTTATTGCACACTTTTTATTTCCTTGCAGCTTTGTTAGCGAAAGAAGAGCTCAATTTATCAGGTGGTATACTGGTCTCTAGCGATGTACTGACCAATCAAATGGGATGGTTTTTAAGCAAAGTGTACGATAGCCGAGGCTTGTTCCCCAGAATAACCCTCAAAGCATACCTTTAAATCGACGAAAAAAACTTAGTTAAAATGTCAACCACAACTAGTGGATTACAATGTGATATGTGACTAATGTTAACCTTTTCAGGTTCAGAAATAAATATAGAAATATCAGCTCATTCATATTTTAAGACACAAGCATACACCTTTTACTCATATCGCTGTACGAAATCTCGTAGATGCTAACCCATGTAAATGTAAGTCACGTTTTCAATAACCTACAGTTTTAGCTTCATAATTTTAACCCAGGCCGATATAAGAGACTTTATTTTGTTATGATATTTGCAGATATGTAAAGCAGGTACGGTTTACATATAAAATTATCTTGTAGCTTTCATATTACTTTTTGATGTTGTTTTTTCATTGTTTACTATTTATTTTTCGCAATAGGCTGAACCAATAAACGCCGCTGAAACGCGCACGCATGCGGTGTACGAATACTACGCGGATCCTGAAAATTGTATTAGTTCACATTAAACGTGTGCACGAAATGCACCTGATGACACATACTAGAAACCTAGAATCTAACAAAAATTTTTCAAAAATGTATTTGTTTATAAACAACAATGTTGATGAAATAAGTTGCAGAAAGATTTTTCAGGGACGGATAATCCCTGAAAAATCTTTGCGATCATAACCGAACAAAACAAACGTCTTTATTCAGTATCAATGGCAACTGAACCTCTTGAACGATATGTGAAAACTTGTGAGTAGAGATTGCAATCCGGATTCTTCGAAATTCGAAAATAACTGAAAAATCCGGATTTCATTGACTTTTTTAAATCCGGTTTTTAAGACTCAAATTCGTTTTATTCGGATTTCAATAAATACTGTTTTTAACGAATAATATTTGTATTTATCGACAAATTTTCATTGTAAATAATCGGTAGATCGATATTACCTACCTCAATGCGCAAATCCGAACAATATTTGAATTGGTAGGATTAGGTGTAGCATTGTTTGCGCGAATTTGGCGCGAAATCCGTGATTGATTCAGTTCATGCCCATAAACGCCACGCAAACGCGCGTTCCCACGCCTGCGCCACGCGCCTCTCAGTCGCCTCAGTCGGCTAGTAATTTTTATAGAAAGTGGTTGTCTTGAATTGTGTGTCGTTTATTGTGTGTGCGCATGTAATATACAAAGCAACGTGCGCTACACAAACAAGTAAGTACTTACAGTTTTCCACTATTTTTATGGTTTTAGCCTGTGTGGTGTGATGTGATGTGGTGGCTTTAAGTTTATATTTACAAGTGATGTGACAGACACAGTGGTGTATATGATTTGATTAAGACCCCTGCTCCTGCTATACTATAACTTTTTCGTCTTAACTGCTTATGGAGTTTTATTCTACAGTAACGGTTTATTAAGATAATATCTATTTAACTGCAATTACTTCATTAATTAATAAAACAATTACTTAATTATAATTTTTATTTTTATTCTATAAGATCAACCGGATGAAAAATGGAGTTCATAGATTATATCAAAAAGTCGAGTGACAAGAACAATGTATGGCATCACTTTTTAAGAACGACGGATGGGCAAAAGGCAAAATGCAAACACAGTCATAACATTTTAAAATTAGTGGAAGCACGTCAACATTACACATCCACTTACACAAGAAACATTCGTGTAATGAAGGAGTCAGCGCCAATGCTCGACAAGAAGACACACCCATAACTTTATTTTTTTTAGGAAAGTTAATAAAATACGCATTACTATTATGATATGACTGACTGATCAGATAGAAATATAATTTTTTGAGTAATAATTTTTTATTTGTAACTGACTTGCCCAAAGTTTTATTGTTTATTTTAGTTGATTTTACTCTGTCGTGTTATGAATTGAGCGAATAAATGCAGATTTAAAATAATTTATGCTATTTTATTTCAGTTTTATCAAATCAACTAAAAAAACTCAAAATTCGAAAAATCCGGATAATCCGGATTTTAATCGGACGAGAATACAGAAATCCGGATTTCAAAAAAATCCGGATTTTGCAATCCCTACTTGTGAGGATGTGAACAGGATCAGTACCAGGAGAGTAGGAGTGGTAAGGGTGCGTTGGTGTCGACTGTTCTGAAGGGTGGTCGCGCGGTCGCGCGGTCGCGGCACGTCATGCCGGAGCTCCGCAGTCAGTTGGGTCGCGCCGCACTCAACTCGTATTATTAACGACGTGTATTGTAATCACGCGGCAGGCGATCGCCTCCGCCGAAGGTAGGGTGGTATTAAATTCCGACAGCTACGTGATAAATCGAAATTGGAAAAGTTTAATAATGTTCGGTTGCTCCGAAAGCAATAAAACCGTTTATAAACGGGCACGAGCGAACGAGACGGGCGGCAGGGACGCCCGCCTTCGGGACTTTTAGGGACTCTTAGGTGAGTCCGCTCGGCCTCACGGGCTTTAAATTGATTTCGCTGGTATCTTGATGAAGTGATAAAACCGTCACTTGGGATGAGAATGTTCATCGAGAATGAATGAGCCTACCGAACATCTCTATGTGCTTCCAGGTTTCGTAACCACTTGTTAGAATGTGGCACCAAGTGACACAATTCGGAAATTACTAAAGCAAAACTACTGTTCCCCGCAAATATTACTTACGGACAGCCCTAAAACGTCAATTGAATTCTTTTTACACTCTAATTGAAAAACTCGTGAGTGTGGTGACGCCCGAATTGCTTACATAAACAAAGTAACATTTTATTTCAGATCATGAGAATTTTCTAAGGTCATTGAGAACCATAGAAAATTCTCATGATCTGAAACATAATTCAGAATGTGTATTAAAAACGGCTGAAGTTAACATTGATCAATACTTCAATAGCAATTACTACTTTGCTGGACATATTATTGATTGAGCTAACTATTAATCAGTTGATTTATCACTATTTACTCAGCTAATGGAATAATTAGGGCGCTGAGAGGAGGATAATTGCGGGTGGGTGCGCGCCCTCCACCTTCTCCATGTGCCAGCCTCCACAGGGCCACACATCCTCAGATACATTTCCTAAAAATCGATACAGTTCAAACCACAATAATAATTTAATCAGGTGCTAACAATGTTAATGATCGTTGTCGTCGACAAGCCGCAGTAGGTACTTTTCGTCTGGACTATCCCGCCATTGTCTAGAAGACGGCGTCAGATTTTTGTAATAAGCAACATGCTGAATATTATTTACATATTCAAATTACTTCTATACAAAACTCCTGCTTTTAATTATAAACTTAATTTGCTTATGATAAATCTATGGAAATTTTTACCTCGGGCTCCAACCCTCTATAGCGTTAAGGGTAGAGTAATTACTTCTTTTCTTCGTAATAAAAACGGATTAAACTTTGCTTAGGGTGGCCCATTCATTTTGTTTACTATTCAGAATGGCTTGTGTTAAGAAAAAACTAATTTACGCTCGCTGTTTGGGTGTAGGTATTATCTGATTTGAGATTTAAATGAAATTAGCTGATTACAAAGCAGCGAAAGTTTACAAAAAAATATAAATTGGCTAAGTTTGATTGCGGTTTAATCAAATTTGATATTAGCTGTTTGGATTCAATGGTTGTTAAAAATATATCTACAAATAAAACAAAAACAGACTCTTGTTTCTTGTTTTATTAATTAGTCTTATACTTATTTATACCCACTTAGAGTGATCTAAATAATAACGTCCTCGTGATACGTTGTTTTATAAAAATAACTTTTTAGACTTCATTAAAGGCTTAAAATTGAGTAAAGAATTTCTATTAATTCTTGCACAAAAACTGTAATAAAAGTAATCAGTTTGCGTCCTTTAATTTGATTAGTCATTCGTGCAATCTGTCCAATTCCTCCTTCAATTAGCCTTGCGGAGTCAAGCGGCGATGTAATAAAAAGAAACACAGATAAATGAGCGCTTAATTCCTTTCTCTGCTGGACGCTGCGCATTGATATCAATTATCAGGAAGCTGGAGATGGTATTGTATACGCGAATTGTGCCATAAAGCCGCTAATCCGGGCCCAAGCGAGCCACAATTTGTCCAAACGGTTATGTTATTGCGGTCGGTAAGCTCGCAGCGACCGCAACCCGCTACATGATTTTTTCTCATAAAATAACTTTCACGAACTATTTGGTTAATTCTATTTACTTTTGGTAATTGGTGGGAGGATTTTATATTATTTTATGACTATGCACGTTTGTGAAGAACAGAGTGAAAGAGTTGCTTAATGAAAAAAACTGATGCCAATCAAGAAGTTTCTCCTCAGACGCTATGAAGATTTGCATGCAGTTAATTGAGCTGACATGTAAGTATATTAATGGCCGGTTACAATGTCGTCCCAGCTTCAATGTCAGCGGACTCAATTTGTCGAAACTGTTATTGCATGGACGGACAGCCCGCGCCAGTCCAGTTTTATACGGAATCGCCCATAACGGACAGCTCCGGCGGCTCTAACTCCCGGGAATGGACACTTGATTAAGATACTTGTGTCACTTTATTTCGCGATTACATCTGACATGAGGTCGCAATCTTCTTTATTGTTAATTTGGAATAAATTTGCTTGATTAACTTTTTGTTTTACTGAAACTTTGCGCAAATACCATTTACTTAACTTACAACCTATTAAACGTGACAATTTTGGCACTATTAGTCTCTGTATTCATTCTTGAACATAGTTGTCGCTAAACGATAAACAAACATGAAAAGAAAAACATAAAAGGAACGAGCAAAGGTTAGAACATCCAAACACATCCACATGTGCACAAAAGCAGGAGGTGTCAAAGCATCAGATAGATCAAATTTATTTACAGTGCTATTCACACCCAAACCTTGGTCTATCCAATGTCATCTAATCAAACGCGGAATCCAACATTAGATGGATGTATGGGTATTCGAAATTGGATCGAAGATTGTAAGAGGGATTGAAGGACAAAGATGGGCGATGGGGTGTGAGGTGGGAGGGGGGAAGGGGGGAGCCCACGCACCACGTCCGAGCCGTAATGAGTTGAAAGCGGATACTTGTAGCGCACTCAGGGCGCGCGTGTCCGGTTACCCGCCTAATGTTGCCCGGATAAACAATGACGTCCAGCCTTTTAGCGACATTTGTGGACCCACTCAACGCTGGACATAAGCCTAAAAAGATTTTACTATTTGAGATTCTTTCCAATGTACGAAGGAAAATGTCGTGTAATAAGAAAATGTGGTGACGTTCTGTCTGTTTGTAAAAGTTTTACAAGAGATTAAAAGTCGACCAGCTATGTACATTGCACACGAAGTTATTAATGAAGATACTTTATATCATAACCAAAAAAATAAAAACATGACTTTTGACGTTAAACAACTAGCAAAAATCTAAAGTATCGGTCTACAAACATCAAAGTTTTTTCTCTAGTTCTCTGCAGTCAGAATTGTACTAAGATTGTGAAATTATCATCTCAACTGGCTGATATACCTACATGGGTAGATTAGGACCTGCCCATACAATACCTCGTACATACGTATCGCAACGACACGTTAGTATAGTGTATAAGTCCACTAGCATTAGGTAAGTGCCGAGCGCCGCTGTGAGAGCCGCCTAGTCAAATGTAGAGTGACGGACCATCACTGCTCCATTAGCAGAGAACGGTCGAGGGCCGGGGGAGTCCGGGATGTTTGATACGCCATTACTTCATTAGCAGCCGTATGCTGTCATGAGCCGATTATTTAACAGCACTATACATGGACATCTCTAAAAGCTAATGGATAATGTTAGTGGTAATTATTGTTCACATAAGAGCTGAGTTAAATATCATGTTGTACCGATTTATTATGAGAGCTTGTTGTAAACATGTTGAGAAACTAATAATTGAAGATTTAGGTTTTTTTCTGAGTTCTGAGAGAAATGTAGATTTTTTGTGATGAAAAGTTTTTTATATCTTTATTAGTTCAAACCACTTGGAAAAATTAAACTGCTTGTCATGGGCTGCGAAAATTTAAGTTTCTCGAGGGAAATCAAAATAACAGTGAATAAGTGCTAATATCGGCACGAAACAATTAGTTAGGGTACGGGGGCATAACACCAAATTAAAAATTGAACTAGATAGAATCCTTCCAATTCAACAAGAAAAGAGAAAAAATTTGAACTGTAAATCAAGAATTTCTTCCAAATGTTTATCGAAACTAACCATTCATTCGAGATCTTTAGTCATAAATTTTGCAAATTCGCGCCTCAAAGAGGGGCAGGGTGGTGCACAGGGAGTGCGGTCCATTATCCCGTGGTGAGGGCGTCGGAACAGCAAAGACGTTAGTCCGGCTCTGCATCGGCGACTTTATGACGTTATCTCTAACAGGTTCCGTCGCCGGGATGGGGTTGCTTGACTGGTGAAAGCACGGGATCCTCTGTTGTGCCTGATAATTGCCCCTAATGGAAAAGTCTAGTCACTTCGCGCGAAGTGCATTCCAAGTTTTCGCTTTTGCCAGATAGAAGTTATTACTTAGCCTTGTGCAGGCAACGTCTTATACATTCAAATAAGTGTGTTGGTATAGATAGATAAATAGCTAAAAAAAAACTCAATAGCGACTAATGGATTTCATATCTTTAGTTCAATCCTGCAATATAAAAAGACTCACTTTATTTATTTTTTTATCGAAGTAAACAAACTTCTTTTACCCTCGCCGTTATGGGAATCAACCTTTCGAAATTCTTGAAGGGCAATGATACATTAGAAATGGCTACTAATACTTTTAGCTATCCCAAGTATTCGCGAGGAAATAAATCGGTGCGTGCGTTGAATGCTTAAGCAAATTCAGCGGATATGTTTATGTACGCATTGAGTAGTGTACGTGTACTTAGGAACTTGACAGAATGAAAAAGCAAGCAAAATCTAATACACTTACGAGCATCTTACAGCGCATACATATTTAACACGCATATTTACCGATTGGCGTGGATCAGCGGGAGTGTGGGGATGTGGGGGCTGGGGGTAGAGACGGTCATTCAATGAGATTGCTTCTTGCCGCTACTCTCGAGGTAATGGATCCCGCCGAAATAGACTGGATCAAGGAAACACTGCTAGTGCGTTAGTGCACCGAGCGTCCACGCGGCTGCGATAAACAACGCTATGGATGTGGTAACCGAAGTGGAAACTTTGGGCTCTCTTGATAAACTGTCCTGAACATCAAACTTGATGCAATGACTTTTGTGCTTGCAAACACAGAGTCACACACACAATACAATTTTCATATACCTACAATTAGCTCCCATAGGTACTGAATTATATCGTCTAAAATTCTGATTTTTCATTCTATTAGGTTTTTCACACCAAAAATGTGGTAAGAAAAAAGCATTTATTTGAAATATAAGAGACTTTAATTTTATAGTATGGTAATTTATACATAATCTCCCTCGCTATCAATTACTGCTTTCCAACGCTCTGGAAGTTTCTGTACACTTTGGAACTTTTGATTTTCTTTACTTAGTGTGATTAAGTTTTCTAGTAAACTTATTAATTGTTCCCAATCATCATACGTGTTTCCTAGTAACATCCTCTTTAATTCACCAAAGCAGCTGTAGTGTAACGGCATTAAATCTGGCGAGTAAGAGATGTGTCCAAAGCCTTATATTTTCTTCTTTTAAAAATTCTGTAACTATCCCGCTTCTGTGCGGGCGGACATTATCTTGGAGGAGTACAGGATGAGTACATTTTTGTTTGTTCGTCCATTCTGGAATCTTCATTTAGTAGAGAAACATACAATATGGCAGTAATTGTTTGACCTTCATCAAGAATCCTGTAAAATGCGATGCCCTTATAATCTCATGAAATGCAGTAATAAACACGTCTTTCGTCTATTTATACTCTTGTATTACAACAGGTTGTGCAATGCATCCGTTCTCGAAATATCGCGCTACATGTCACCACACGTTTGTTGTGAACAACCTGATATTTCTGCACATATTTTAAATAAACTTATCAGGCCAGGTATCTATTATACCCTTTCCGTTTTCAATGTAGACACCGGCGCAGAAATGTCACCGTGAACAGCACTCAAAGCAAAGTGCATATCTATGTAGCGAGTGGACATTCGATCTTAAAATAGATTACTGGACGTTGTTGAATATTTTAGTAGTAATATTTGCATAAGACTAACGAAATATTAATTTAATAAATGGTTTGGCTAAGTAAATGAAATAAATCTGCAATAATCAAGTCACGACAAACAAGTCGTGTTTCTAATTATTGTCATGAATTAGGTAAGTATATGTCATAAACAATGAAGTTGGTATATATTTTTATCATATCTACGTTGCTAAGGTGTTATTATTTAATAAAAGTTTTAATAACTGCTGCTTACATACAACTTTCAGATCTCAACTGAGTATTTCTATGGATTTTTTAACTTAAAATCTCCGTAGAACATTTTAGTGACAGAGAATGCCTACGTTTCATAGCGGTGACAGGACAGCGTAGCAACCTGTCTACGAAGTAGGTAATCATTTTATTTTATAGCGATGATGTTGAAAGCCTGTATGTATATAGCCTTCCTCAAGAATTGGGCTATCAAATGAAAAAAAAATATATAGGTACATTCAGTCAAAAAAGTATTGGGAATGGATGATTTGTTTATGGTTCAAAATTCATTTTTTTTTTTTTGTTGGATTGGCACAACTGTTTGCCATTTTGGCGCGGAGTTGGTGTTACATCTGTTTTTTTCATTTAGATTAAATACAGTGCTGCAAATAGTGCAATTTTATAATGGACAAAAACATCGAACAAAGAGTTTGTCTTAAATTTTCCATCGCCAGTGGAATTTCGTGTTCGGAGTCACTGAAAATGTTACAGAAGGCTTACGGTGAATCGACTTCATCACAAACACGTGCTTATGAGTGGTACAAAGCGTTCAAAAACGGTCGAGATATGATGGAAGATTTGCCTCGCTCTGGTAGGCCATCAACGTCTGCAACTGAATTTAACATGGCAAAAGTGAAGGAAATAGTCACTGAAAATCCTCATTCAAGTTTGAGAGAGATATTCGCCGAACTTTCTGTGTCTCGCGAGTCGATCCGTACCATTTTAAATAATCACTTGCGTATGAAACATGTTGCCGCTCGGCTAATCCCAAAATACCTGAATTTTCTCCAAAAACTCAATCGCATAAGAATCGCTGAGGACATGCTAGAACGAGTCAATTCCGACCCAACATTCATGAAACGCATTGTTACTGGTGATTAGACGTGGGTTTATGAGTTTGACATGCAAACTAGTCAACAAGCTTCGGAGTGGCGCCTTTCCAAGTGAACCGAAACCGAAAAAACCACGCCAAAGTCGATCAAAAGTCAAAGTAATTTTGACTGTTCTCTTTGACTATCGCGGTGTTATGCACTCAGAATTCTTGCCGGAAGGTCAAACGGTAAATAAAGAATATTATTTGAGTGTTACGCGGTGTTTAAGACAGCAAATTAGACGAAAAAGGCCAGATTTGTGGAAAGAAAATTCTTGGATTTTCTACCACGATAGTGCGCCTTCGCACAAGGTCATCATTGTGAACGAATTTTTGACCAAAAACTCAACAAGTCCCATCGAGCAACCACCTTATTTACATGATATGGCTCCAGCCGACTTCTTCCTTTTTCCTAAACTCAAATTACCACTTCGTGGCACCCGTTTTCATTCGGTAGAAGACATTAAGATGAATTCGCGGCGAGAACTGAACTCAATTCCGGAAAAAGCGTTTAAAAACGTTTTGATGATTGGATTATTCGTTGGCGTATGTGTATCGTTTCTGAAGGAGCATACTTTGAAGGTGATATTATAAAATAAATTTGGATGAATAACTAACATTTTGTGTATGATTGATCTTTTCCCGGTACTTTCTTGACAGAGTAGTATACAACGTGTAACGTTAAACCTAAAGAAGTTAGCTGGGGTAGACTGGATGCGGAAGGTGGAGGACAGGGTGTTGTGGCGCAGTCTGGGAGAGGCCTATGTCCAGCAGTGGACTGCGATAGTCTGAGTTGATTGATTGATTGAACGTTAAATGCGCAAAACCTCAGACACCCCAAGTGATTTTTAATTCAATTGACCTATTTCAGAGAGAAAATAAGTCATTAAAAAAGTTGTAAAGGTTTTATGTGCTGTTTTAGTTTTACTGGCCATTCTGATCGTTTCTTGCGTCTGCGACGACGCTCGATCGGGGGAGGAGCCGTCACCGGGCCGCTGCGCTGCGCTGACATTATTATTTACTATCTACGCTCATAAAGAACTTAGGTTATATTTGAACAGTGATTACAATGTTTCCATCACACTTTTCCAGGCTGTGGAAAAAACTTTCGCCAACATGAAAATGTGTGAAATGGTGAGACATTTCACAATACTGAATGTTTGTGTATAAAACCATCATAGTCTCGAAAAACGCGCGGACACGCCGCCGGGGTAGCGGGATAAAACAATTACACCTGTGACGCATGTGCCAGCGTGAAGTAAACATGGCCACTGTCACGTATTTCGCACGGTCCGCCTCCGTGCAGTTCGTCATTTCTCTTTCTAACCCTTAGGGTAACCTAAGGGTAAACAATAATGCATTATTGTTTACTTCGAATTGAAATCTTGTATATAATCTTATTCATGGTACCGTATGGAAGATTCGTATTTGCGAAATTTAAATTGGTCGACAACAATTTGTGTTTGTTTACCTATTTTGGCGGGTTTGCGCATGTGATGGCTTGCTCGACCTATTAATAAATAGACACGGCAACGTTTTTAATGAAGATTTTTTGAAAAATGTGTCCAATATTAAAAAGTTGTTTAATTGATTCTGCTCGTTATTCTGATTAAACTATTTTCAGGTTTTGCGCATTTAACGTTACACGTTGCATATGTATATTTTTTATGCGTCATGTTTGCCGCAAATAAATGTATTTTATTTCTTTCAAACAAACAAATAAGCTTTATTATTAGTATTAGTATAGGAGATGTTAGTAGAAGCTGGTTTTTTAATTTTGATACTAAATAAAATTACTACACTCCATATTTTCTTTTCAATAATACCTCTACCCAATCCAAGAGGAAATTCAATAGAAAAAAAGTATAAATATGGGTAAGTACCTCCCTTACTACCTACAACATTTTTTTTAATAAATAGGAGATTTATAACGCAACGTTAGTTTACTCTTAACACAAAATTTAACTTGAAGAAATATTATTAAAACACATTTTTGGCATTAAATGGGAGACTTCATTAATTCTCACGTTTTTTAGTTTTAAGTTTTAATTAAAGCTACGGTACATGAATTTAATTAATTAAATTGAAATACCTAGAATTCTACGATCCGTACGATCTCACGACTCGAAAAAGGAGTTCATTAAAAATATCCTGTTTTGTGACATAGGCACAAGAAAAACTTATTATAATTGTTCAAAATCAATTTTTAGAAACTCCATCAACCTACACGACTAAAAAAGCAACACCCGTGCATAACACATAGCACATAGGTGTTATCGAGTAGTATCGTCACACAAATTCACACAATGGATTCAGTATGGATTGAATTATGGAAGACGCGGAACTGGGCCGTGTAGGGACAAGGGGGAAATGGAAAATGTGTGTCGCCAACTTGGGCCTAACAGCTCCTGGACAGAGTAGCGACGGTAATGGATTGATCAGATACCACTTTGAGTTCGCTACGGCTATACATACTATTAGGTATATTGTAGGTATATGTTGTGCCGGTTCTATTTGGTTATTTTGTAGCTACGTATTTTTTTTTATCCGTGGAACAGGTTTCCGCAAAATGGCTGGTAGGAAAAATTTGGTAGGTACACATTTTGTAGCTACATCATTTTTCAGTGAACGGGTTTCTGAAGTTTTAAAGTAGTATTTCGGATTTCCATTGAAAATAGTGATATTTAAAAAGAAAAGAAAGAAACATTGTTTATTCTGCACAAACAAAACGTACCATACATATAAAAAAGACATAAAATATACACATACAACGTAGTCAAAAAGCCTCGTACCATATAAAATGTATGTTGTAGCGTGTGTTGTATTTCATACGCTCTATATTATGCAATTAAAATCACATGTTATAAAATCCTTTTGAAAGCAAAAACAACATTTTCTTGTATGACCGTTTAAAGTAATGCAGTTTATTATGGTTAATTGCTTTAAAAACAGAATGTATTTTTAATATGAACGTAAACATGTATTTACGGATATCGAAAGTAAGTAGGTACAGTAAATCGGAACCTTATGTTTTCCACTTACCTACTTATTAAGGACAATAAAATACTTTTGGTGGGTTTAATTATGTCGTTCAAGACAACATAAAATGCTATAAATGGCAAGGCTCTTACACGTATATTGTTACAAACAGATTTAATAATATTAAATGTCAGTATTATTAAAATGGGAAATTATAAACAAGATTTAAACAACTTACCTTGTTCTGTGTGGGTGATAAATGTTGACTTTAGATATTATTTCATTTAAAATATAAATTACTTGAAGACGCATATACAATCCTTCGTGAAATACCTAAAATATACAGGTTGGTGGGGACATCAACGTGCTACCTGATACCATGGATCCAGTACATGATTCTGAACCCACAAAAATTTTCAACGCAAGGGGCGTCAAAATGTTTTGCCGGTTATATAAAAAAATCCGGTCAAGTGCAAATTGGTAGGTATGTAACTACATATTTACGGTTTTCGGATTTTTTCCTTTACTTGTGCTACATGAAATTGCCTCTTGCCAAATTTCATGATTATAGGTCAATGGGAAGTACCCTATAGGTTTTGATTCCCTTGCGAGTGTCAAAATATGCAGCACAAACGGAACATATACGTATCTTTTGATTGCGTTGACTTAGAAGTTTGATTTTTTTACTGCTTCAAAGGAGTCCACCCCCGCACCCAGCCCAGGCTATTGGCAATTTCAACTTGATAACTCCACGCGTTCCTGAGAAAAAGGGTCTTGACAGACGGACAGACAGACGGATAACGAAGTGATCTTATAAGGGTTCAGTTTTCCTTTCGAGGTACCCTAAAAGTAGCTGTTTCATATATTTTGACCGCGTACACTTTTCCATGAAACAGAAGACTTTTTTTAAACCGACTAAAATTGTCTACGCTAGTGAGGGTCTAATAACATGTGCTGAAGTCATGGTTACAATTTTTGCGCGTCGATGTCCTTGCCACCTTATATACTCGTATACCGTGTATCAGAACTGTGTGGCCATTAAGGGTGCCGTACAGAACATCAAACTGATCCACTTTTTCCATGGGACCAACATTGTAATCGCGAGAATATAATCAGCTGTCTCATACAAAACCTACTAAACTTTAATACCTACTCGACCCAAATGTATGGGAAAACTGATTATTTTCTCGCAATTCCGACCCTCGCGATTCCCACTTTCTTGGCACTCTTAGGCTGCCTGTCCATTGACGCGGAGCGAGGCTGCGGAGCGGAGAAACGGATAAATATTAACCAATAGAAAAATGACATTGATATTTTATGCAATCCTATTGGATAATATTTTTCGTTTCTCTGCTCCGCAGCCTCGCTCCGCGTTAATGGACAGGCAGCCTTAAGTCTGGTTCTTGACCACACATTTCTGATACACGCTGTATAGCTATTAAAATATATTATTGATTTACTGAACATACATTTACTGTACAAATACAGTCATAACTTCAATACCATTAGCTGAATTGGTGTTTGATTTAGGTAGGTACTGTTATATAGCTTTGCAACGAAAACGACATCAACTAATCTGCTTTACAAACGCTGAACCCTTTCTCAACATATAGAATAAATAGTTAATATTAGTTATATGAAGGAGTGCACAGTAAAAAGAACTCGGCGAGGCTACACAGTCGCTAGTTCATTATCCAAATGGACTACAGCTATTTGATCCACTTATGTGATTGCCTGCAAGCATTATCTCTCCTCCACTGAATGGAAGCCATAAGTCTACCTCGTAACTCTCTAGCGTCTCTTACAATATTTCTAGGTACTTACTTACGTTAGCAATAAATATGTATGCACATAAATTAACTATTGAACTACGATCGTGATATGTCTTGGTAGAAATTGGGTGTCGATGAATTGTTTGGTTTAGGGACCTAATTAATTAAAGTGTGTGCATAAAGGGTGTACATGTGTGATGACAGGATCTGCCTGTAAATGCGAAGCAGGCTGAAAAGATTACTTATACGTAAATGTAAACTGAATAAGTTGAACTTAATAGTGAAGCTAAACGTAAACTCAGAATAAGTTATGAATTATTAGTAATGTATTATTATTCATTCTTGTATTTCATAGTTATTTCGTAGCTATCTATCCCGTATGTTGCACCTGCCATATTTTGTCTCTGCATCACCCTAAGGTTGACTGGTAGAAAATGCCACAGGCATTAAGTCCGCCGTTCTACAGACAAAGGCGGACTTAATGCCTGAGGCATTTTCTACCAGTCACTACAGTATTTTTTTCAGTCAGTGCAGTATTTTTTTTTACTAGTGCATAAAGTTTTTAATAAATAATAAGCATATTGTGCCTATTTCAGCAAAATACGGAAGAACTCCACATAATGTACCTAATGGCATAGGAACAAGTTAATATATACGGAAGCAACGAGGGAATACCACCGCCTTCAATATATATACCCTAAAGCATAGATAAGAGAACAATTTCATTATAACTGCTGACTATATCCTACATACGATAGCCTTTATGCTCTTCCTATAGATAAAACAGATAAACACCACACATTTACATTCATTGCTTCGAGTGAATCAAAAGAGTTGGAGTGCTCTGAAGAAATCAGCAGATACAAGATAATGGACCGATCCAATCACTTAGTGAGGTGGACCTCGGTTAGTTATACACTGGCTACTACACTCATGTATAAATTTACAGGGCTCTATGTAATTCCCTGCAAGCTCGCCTTTGTTTATCGTTGACGTGCAATACCACATGGATCTTGAATCGTGATTCGGTTATATCTAAGCTTGATTAATTTGCTTGTTGTCGTAACAATGGATAACCCATTAATGTTTTGACTAGACTTCCTATTGAATTTGGAACGTGTATAGGTACTGTCAAATATTTTGGTACCTACAGTAAAGAAAAGACAATCAAATTAGGTACCATATCAGTTTTTAAATCTTAATTAAATAATTATATACGATTTAAAAAAAAAAAAAACAAAAGTGTTAATCGACTAAGTATCTTGCTTATTAACAAAATATTCAAGTATAATCAGGATGGAAGTAAAATTTAAATAATATTAACTGTTATCTGTTTTATAAAACGTTGAAAATATGTTCTGTTATGTGATCTGTAAACGTGACAGTGTAAAAGGACCTTTATTGCTGGCAGTACCTACCTACTGGGAACATTGCAGGAGTCTGGGTCTTGTGAACTCTCTTCAACGCTCATGATTTAAGCCAAGACCGACAAATTACGTCCATCGCTCCATATTACACGATTGGTTCCAATTGAGACGTTAGCTTTTGTTGGCAAGACAATATGTAGAGCGGAGCGCTCGACATATTATATGCTAACTCTTTTCATACTTACATAATTATTGCTGTAACAATTTCAAATTTCTCAATATCCGAATAGTCTCCTAAATTTCGATATTGGAAACACTTTTTGTTATTAAAAAAATATTCCTGAAAGGGGCTAAGATAACGTGTATCTGCTCCCCTCAAGGGTTTTTTCAGCACGACGTCGAAGAGGCTCGCTCTATTTCCTACAATTATTCGTCGGAAATGAGATTTCGGATTAGACCGCCGTCTGATGAAGACGTCTACAAGATGGACTGGGACGAAAAAACAATTAAATTTAGACAGAATTAATACTTTTACATTGGTAGATTTAGGAGGTAGGCACCTATGTTATATTATATGTAGGTATAGATATTTTTTTTTAATTAATATTCATTGGTTTAAATTTTTGTGAAAAGTTTGCTGTCCACTTTGTTGTTATAAGCTAGGCTTCGTCGCCCCCTCCGTTGCTCATCACGATAGAGAGATAAATCAAAGGGCAATAAAAATATCATGTCCAGTCCGCCTTTGTACAGTATTTCTTTTTACTTGTGCATAAAGTTTTAATAAATAAATAATTTTGCATCTAGAGCTGGTTTTAGATATGATGGTCAACCTAGTGACGTCATCGTCTGCCCTTTCCCATCTATGTTGGGGTCGGCTTCCAGTCTAACCAGATGCAGCTGAATACCAGTACTTATTTTACATGAAGCTATAATAATACGATAACCCTTGGTAAGACTGGATGTCAGACTTTCGGGCTTCTGACGACCCGTAACGACTGTCAAAGATCCACGAATGACAGCCGGGACAAACGGCTTAACGTGCTTTCCGAGGCATGGAGGCGTCTTAGTATGTAACCATCCCATGTACGGAGCAAACGCGGCAAATGCAGCAACATTTTTAGGTTAGATTATTTGTTGATTGTTCTCCATAATAAGTTAACAAAACCTTATGTCCAGCATCTACTCGTACTGCAGTTATTTACTTCAAGGAACAAATTATGTTTCATGATTTATTGTATGTCATTACAAATGAATTATGCCTACAACAGTATTTTAACAGCTTCAAAAGAGTAGTTTAAGTTAGTCCTGTTACTTGGTAGTAATTTACCTTTACAGTATTCTATACACAACTCCGTTAATTAAAAGTTAACAAAGCCGGCTTCTAATTGGATGGTTTATCTATACCTACATATAAGTCAGTGTATGTACACATTCACTGAGTTTATAATAATTACATTATTGTTTGCTTATACATCTTCAGATCTTATTACGTTCACTGAACAAACTTGAACATTGAGGATTCCATTGTAATGGTATAACAAGTCATAAGTCCATCTATTACCTGTTAACCATAAATCTCCAGCCCACCATTCAACCGAAAAGCTACAAGCAAATGACCCGTTGAAATTTTTCTAAATTGCATACAAAATGTCTCTTACAGACTTGTGGGTCCTGACGGCTATTACTTACAACGCAATATCAAATTGCTTTCAATTTATTTCGCAATTGCCGTCTTTGAGTTTCGCTTTGTAGGGGCCTCTGACGTCGGTCCGAGGCAACAATAAAATGTATTCGTCTCCGGAATGTTTAATATGGGGAAAAGTTTAATAACGCGTCCGGGCGGGCGGCGAGCGGCCCTGCAGCGGACCGGCCGGCCGGGTGGTCAGCGCGCCTCACCAACCGACTACGATAAATCAAATCTTTTACCTTCTACGTCACCGAGAAAAATCCCTATTACATTCACAAACATTTCTTCGACCACCAGTAAAAAATTACCGTCCAATTATATTGTGACTATTCTGCCTCGTAGCAATTTTATATTTTGGGCTCTAGTTTTTTATCAACCCACCAAACATGCGCTGTGATTATAATTTAGAGCTTGGATAAAATTACAAAGGTTTGGTGATTACAAGTATAGGTAATTTTTATCTCTTCAGCGTCCAAGATGAAAACACACATTGGTGCCGAGTCTGTTGTTCACAAACTAAACTAAATTTAAGTTCAGTGCATATTTTACTTTCTATTTCATTAAGAAAAGGACAGAAGATAAATATTAGTCAAGTCCTGTCAAATTAAGATACTCCATAGAAAAGCTTAGACGTGATTAAAAAATTGGCTACTTAACTAAAAATACGTCCATTTACGTCAGGCGCTGACTAATTTGACAGGACTAAACTAATATTTATCTTCTGTACTTTTCTTAATGAAATAGAAATAAAAAGATGAACTGAACTTAAATTTAGCTTTTTCTGTGAACAAGGGAGTCGGCGCCATTATATACGAGTATTATACCTACCTAGGTAGGCATATACATACCTTCCTATAAAAAGTTTGTTTATTAAACTCTTGTACCTAGTTAACGTTTAATAACGTCTCAGCATAAAAATCGACCCACCCATTGTTCCAAGCCAGGCGATGTGGCGGTCTAAAAAAACTGTTGTAATTGGAAACATTGTGACTGCAGCTCATCAAGACATAGCAACGAAACCCGGCTCTGGTGTCTACGGCGCCGCCAACACAATAGCTCCCTGACGTTAATTAAATGTTAACAAACGCCCTCGTCGTCTAATTGGAACTGTTGCCTATTATCCTTACCGACGCAGAGAATAACTCCCAACCTCGTGAATTGTACTTCAGACTTTTTACTCGGCTTTCTTCAAATTGACTGAGACTCATTGCTTTTGTTTTCAAAGATAAGTAGGCATCCACTCATTCAAACACAAAGCTTTTTTAATTGCTTGTACAATCAAGTCGTAGTTATTTAAAACAGGCAGGTAACTAACTTTATTCGGTCTATCGTTGCAAGATAAAATTAAGGGTTCGGTAACCAAGTCACGGGTTTACAGTATTAGCTTCAACTTGTTGACTGTTTGAACTTCAGTTTATTATGCAGTAGGTATGCGGCATCTATTAACCTACCTATTAAGAAGATCCTGATAAACCTGTTGGAAAATCTGGAGGACTGCAGGTAAAAGAGGACCCTGAAATAATGGAAAGGTATAACCGTATAATATAAACACCCTTAAATTGCTGAGAATTAAATCGCATGGCACGCCAACCTAGGCTATATCTGTGCGGTGGTACTAGATATAGTTAGTACCATCGCATAGATATAACCTAGGTTTCTGGAAGTATAATATTATTCAAAAGAATAGCGAATAAACAGCGGTTAGCAGCGTGCCGATTTTAGGGTTCCGTAGTCAACAAGGAATCTTTATAGTTTCGACAAGTCTATCTGTCCGTCCGTCCGTCCAAATTAATTAATGAATTTAGCATGGATACACATATTAATCACGCCGACAAAGTGGTAAAATAAAATCATGAAAAAAAATTTTTTTAGGGTACCTCCTCTACACGCAAAGTGGGGATGTTTTTTTTCTTGTCTACCCCATGATGTGGATACCCCACACTATGGGATAGACGAGAGAAAAAAAACATTTGGATAGGTCTTTCAAAATTATTGCGGGTTTGTGAAAACCATTTTTCGATTCAGGGATCCTTTTGTGAGAAATTAGGCTTTAAAGTGCTAATTTTTCATTGAGTCAAGCGTCGTCTGTCACGCACTTGGCCGGTTTTTTTTTTGCTTAACTGTAAGCAGGTACTATACAGATATTATATATACAGAGTGTTTATTTTTAACGGGGACAGTACCTACGGGAAAATCCAAACTCATTAAAGATACAAGAAAACTGTATTAGGAACCATTGGCTCTTTTTCATGAAAACAATTTTGGCATACCTACTTAAGTTTACTCAAATGCAAGCTATATACCTAAGTGCCTACATGAACATAAGTATAATTGAACAATTTGCTTTTAATGCGGTTCGACGGTTATATTTCGGTATTATTTGTAAAGAAATCTGGATAGCAGGAGCGTGTCAAATTTAATAAAATATATTTCATAGGTACCCACAAGATTTTTTCACTGATTTGATCTTATTCTTACTTGAAAGTTTTTTCGAAAACGCAGCACCACTTTTATAATTTGAACGCACTAGTACTAATTTCTATTCACTATTGGCAACATTATGTATTTTAATGTCACTTGTCAGGTGTCAGACTATCAGTGTCTTGTTACTGTCAGTTTTTTTTGAACTTTTGTTTTGAATTGGAAACTTAACCTACACCAGCTAAACAATTTATATGAAAAATTGTTTATAAACGACAAAAGCATCGTTTATTTTATGAATAATTTGGAGTAAAAACTATAATGGCATATTTACCAGGCAGACCTGGTGGAGATTCAGATTCGGACAGCGACGAGGACTTCGGCTTCTACGAAAAGCCGGTAACTATTGATTTTGTATTTGTTTTTATATTTTAATTTTGTAATAATTGGCAACATAATACACCCGCGTAACCAGTATGCTCATTCAGAAAGATTTTTTCTCAACCCAAAACAGACCAAGTGTTTAGATATTGTAAGACCTAGAACTGGGTCGATCTCAGGTTTATTTCCAGCGTCAGGGTTACCTACTAGAAGTCCTAATATCATATTCAACTGTTGAGCCCACATTGCATATCATACAGATAGCATAGTCCATTAAGTCTTAGTTTATTCAATCAATCATCTCAGGAATACCATATAAAACAGAATGTTTGTTGAAGTAACAAATCTTCTAGGATTAATAAATAGGTGCTTAATGTAAGTACATATTAATGCAATAAGCAGAAGAATATGTCACTTATGTCTAAATGTTTCGAATATACCCTTTTAAATTAAAAATACCAAAATAATTCAATTTTTATATTTCAGCCTAGAAATTACTACCAACATCAACAGCAAAATGAGAAAAAAAAGCTTGAAATGGACATACAGGATGCCATCATCAATGGGAACTTAAGAGAAGTTCAAGAAATAGTCACTACAAGTAAAATCAATTTTCTTATTTTTTTTTCTGATTTACTCGATATTTTTTTACAATAGTTTGGTTCCCAGAAAGAAATTATCCGTGGATCTGTGGAAATAATTATGTGTGGTGTGTTTAACAGCTTAAGTTTTTGGCAACTGAGGTCTTAGATTGGCTAATATGAATGACAATATCACAAACTATCTATACAACGTGTAACGTTAAATGCGCAAAACCTGAAAATAGTTTGATCAGAATAACGAGCAGAATCAATTGACCCACTTTTTAATATAGGTCACATTTTTCAAAAAATCTTAATTAAAAACGTTGCCGTGTCTATTTATTAATAGGTCAAGCAAGCCAATGTCAGCGTGGCGCGGCGGCCCGGTGACGACTCCTCGCTCGACAAAGCGTCGTCGCAGACGCAAGAAACGATCAGAATGGCCAGTAAAACTAAAACAGCACATAAAACCATTAATTTTTTTTTAATGACTTATTTTCTCTTTGAAATAGGTCAATTGAATTAAAAATCAGTGGGGGTGTCTGAGGTTTTGCGCATTTAACGTTACACGTTGTATATATTCACTACTAAAATTTATTGCATTTTCTGGAAACAAAAAACCAATCACAGTCTAAAGCAGGGATGGGGAAACTTTTTCCTTCACGTGCCAATATTTACTAACAAAATATATGGTGGGCCAAGTTGTTGAATTTTTGGCTACATTATTTAATGAATTAAAAATATTAATATATATTTTATGAATCACAAATTTATTGTACAATATTACATTATGTATATTTCAACACTTCGCGTGCCGGAGATGGCCCGCGGGCCATAGTTTCCCCATCCCTGGTCTTAAGGAATCTTACATTTTGAAATCGGCAACTAGGTTCAATTCTTCTTTATTTCTATAATTTGTGACATTGAAAAGTACCTTTTAATGGTTTAATTGAAATTATAACATTTGACTTTGCATGTATGGTTAATGAAAATTGAGGTTTTGTTATCCCACCAAGAAAATGATGAACTGTAAATCTACTATATTTTTTACAACTAATGATAAAATCTTTGTTTTATTTCAGGATTAAATAACAATGTGAATGTTAAGCTAGACAGTGGCTGGTCTGCCCTGATGCATGCATGTTTCCATGCACAGGATAATATTGTTAAATATCTGTTGGAACAGGGTGCTGATCCCAACTATCGTGCTGGTAAGCTTTATAAATGATAAATGATTTATTTTCTGTAAGTAGGTTTGTACAAACACTTTTACATGTCAATCATATTTTTTTAAACTAGATGAGGTCGGCGTTTCCTATCTGACTACTCTGAGAAGAAAGGCCGAAACAAACTCAGAGGTCACAGTCTCTTTTAAAGTCCAGACATAATCTTGGTCAGATCATGTGAAGACCATGTAGATTGGTGTCTGAAATGGTCTTTTGAGTAAAGAACCACACAGATTGAGCGGACCTGTCCAGTCAGTGCACGCATTTGTCAAAAATCGTGCAGCTCAACTCAGAACTTGAGGAGCCTTACGATTCGAGGAACAATACCAATGAAAGGACATTTGGGTAGGCCGCATAAATTACTCAAACTGCCAGATCATGATTAAAACTAACTAAGAAGGAAAACAGAAAAAAGATATGACCCACATAGTCTTCACACTCACAGTAATAATAATAAAAAATAAGATACTTTACAAAGTAAATATCCATGTCATTGTTTATATAAAATTCATCAATGTCATTGTGTTCTATAAAAATCCGGACATAATCTTTGATCTTTGAGGACCATGTAGATTGGTGTCTGAAGTGGTCTTTTGAGGAAAGAACCACACAGATTGAGTGGACCTGTGCAGTCAGTGCACGCAAAATAGACTCAATAATGTATGTCCCAGAAAAGAGACATGTTTTAATATCCAGTGTAAGCCCATTCGTCACTGTTCATGTGGTCTGTACAGTTTTCTGACTTTTGCATAAATTGTCATGCTCTTACTACTTTTGTGGTGAATTTATAGAAATTGTGCAAGTCAGGTTCATTTGCATCATCAGTTAACTACAAGTACGGCAGGTTAATTGCGTAACACACTATCAGTAGCAATGGGTTTCATTTTGACAGTTCAACAACATTCATTGCATCATTTACATTGTTAAGCAGACAAATTTTTCAAACATATGGAGCAATGGATTAGCAATATGCTTCAAAATTATTCAAATTAAGAGTAATAGTGTGTTAGGCAATTAGGGTGCTGAATAGAATAAAATTAATTATAATGTAAACATGTCAGAAGGGTGATTTATATTGTCAAAATGTAATTAATGGTAAATAATGAAATAACTATCAATTTTACAGATTCCATGACACCCATAATGAGTGCATGCTCAAATAGCAGTGCCAGCAATGAAGCCATATACAACATTGTGACAGATTTGATAGAAAGGGACTGCAAACTGAATTGTATTGACAACTATGGACAAACTCCTCTAATGAAAGCCATTGGATGTGGCAGAGTTGCCGTTGTGCAGAAACTGTTAGATCTCAAAGTAAATATAGAAGTACGAGATTTGCAGGGATGGACAGTAAGTAAAGTTTACTTTATATTCAACACAACATGGCAAAATTATAAGAACAGAACTGCACCTACAATGGAAGGTCTTAATCACTTAGGGTAATAACAGCCCATCAACTACTAAATATTAATAATAAAATTGTCAATTAGTAAACAGGGGGACCATTGGGATGTAGTTCCATATTAGGCATGTTTGACTTGTGCATTAATCAGCAATGGAAGACCAATATACACAGACTAAACTGGCTGGGAGATTTAGGGATGATTTTTCAAGCAGATAATTTTTATCACACTAATATAAAAGCGAAATTTTTTATGCCGATATTCCCACGGGATCGAGACTTATGCGGGTGAAACCGCGGGGCACAGTTAGTTTGTGGAATAAATTGACGTCTGACAGATTTTGTATGCAAGATGTCAAAAATCCAAAATTATTCCTCAGATCAAATTATCTGGCGTTGGAAAAATCAGCCCTAATTAGCCCTAATTAACTAGCTGATAAATTTTAGTGATAAGCATAAGTTATTGCACAGTGAAATCAACAATTTGATTTTGACACCAACTTTACTATATACATATTTAACACATGTAAGTCATATAAGTCAACCATTTATCACACACACAGTCAGTTATTTTGTAACCTATCTAGGAGAACAGTATGGCAGCCACAACTAGATTAAGAAACTTTATGCTGGTGCTTATACTGGATGTCTTTTTTTACAGGCTCCAATTTTTTTCAGGGTGTTCTTTCACTACCTATGGGTCCAACTCTGAAATCACGAAAAAAAATCAGCTGTTTAATACAAAAGTTCAATACCTATTTGACCAAGATGTATGAAACAGCTGATTTTTTTTCGTGATCTCAGAGTTAGTTCCATAGTGAAAGTTGTTCATATTCATGCGTAGAACATTTTGTAAAAATTTGGAGACGGTAAAAAAAACGTGCTGTATATTACCTTGCCCTGTAATATAGTCCTTTATTGTTATTATTATAAGCCTGTTTTGTCTCACTGCAGGGTAAAGGCCTCCCTTCCATCTTTCCATTTTTCTTGGTCTAATACAATTGTGGGCCAATCCTTTAAGAACGAGTCCAACCAATCTAGCACTAGTTAAAATAAATCTTATTATATAACTTTATTTTGTTGCAATAAGAGCGGTTTTCGTTGTTTTAAGTTTTAGGACTGTACAAGCAAACAAACAGTCAATAATAATTGCCTGCCAGTACTAACACATATCGCAACGAAAACTTCTCAAGCACAGGCTTGTGTAGTTTCCCAATAGAAGCCATACTTAATAATAATTGACACATAATTAAATTACAGGCAATATTCTGGGCAGCTCACCACAATCAGCCAGAAATATTAGAAATCCTTATAGCCCGAGGTGCCCGAATGACCGAAGTTGACAAATATAACCGCTCAGCTTTAGACCTGGCAGAGTTACATGAATACAATAACATTATTGAAATATTTAAAAGACATCTTCAAATTCCGGAGGAACATGAGGACTCGTTTTATACAGATTTAACGTCTTGGCATGATTTTTACCCAGGAATTAAGAAAGGGCAAAGGTATTTAACTGTACTAAATATAAGTAAATAAGCGTTAACTGGAGCACTCAAGGCTTATTTTAGCGTCGTGGGTTGCTTACTATCAACTTTGAGCTTGACATTTGCTCTAAGCTTGAATGTTTGTCTTGAAATAATTTATATTTTTAAGATATTTCTTATCTTTGTTGTAAATGATTAAAGCGATGTTAACTGCGGACGACATAACCCTTCATTATACTATTATGGTGCAGTTAAAACACAGAGCCTGTTCAAAATGTGATAGCAATACGTCAACTGTGAAATTCTTTTTTCTGTAAGGAGTTTAGAGTAAACACTGTATTTACAGGCCAGATTACAAGAGCGAAATACCGCTTCTATTATATGGTATGCACCTGGAAAATTTCACTACCACCATTATGAAGACTGGCATGGATTTGAGAACGTTCCTGTTGCTAGAAGAAAACGATATGATAAATTTGGGAATGGATTTACCGTACGAACGACAAAGACTAAGGAGTGGGCTTCGAAGCTTTCATAAAAGGAACTGGAAAATTAAAGCTGTGGTCGGAATGACTGCTCAAAAGCCAGAAAATTTTAGGTAGCTATGAATATAATATTAAATTATGTATAAAGAGTCTACGCCACAATTCGCCTAGATATCGGCGAATTGTGGCGTTTGGAAAATACTATATAGATATTAACATTTGGGCAACAGCTTAGCACAGCACAAAATTATTTATAATTTATTTATTTATAATTACCTTTACAACTATCATAACAGGATTAAGCTAATGCGATGGTGTGGTATTTATATACTTACAATATTAAATTAAACTAATAAGGAACTTCTATACATACATACTTCCTATCCGTAATTATATAAATCTCATACATAACAATAACACAGAACATCTATTATGTAACTTATTAACATACTACACATTTATATACAATACAAAAACATATTTAACCTAACACAACTTATGTGTAGCATAGTATAAATAATACTACTCTTGCGAGCTCACTCCTAGTACATGTAAATACGTCAATTTGTATGTGAATTTTATTGATAGTGTGTATTGCTCGGGTTAAAGGTGTTTTCGCCAGTAAGTTGGTCCTCGCTGGCGGTACCAGCAACAGTGGTTGGCGCCTCCGCCTCCACACGTAGCGGTCCTTTGTGGAAAATGGAAATGTTGACTAATTCACTATGTAATTGTAAAGCAGACAGCATCGACTGCAATGTCACCGTTAACAGCCGTTTTCCTACTTCGATTTTAGATATCTTGGATAGTTCAGCTTATCAGCAAAATATTTCCGATAAATTCGCATGCAATTGCATACCAATCTACTGCTGAATATAGGTTATTCAATCATTCTGGTTTTCAGTATTCAACCATTTTCCTAATTTTATTAAAATGTTATTTTCCAGCATGCTAAACTATTTAACGGCACTGGGATCCCATCTCCATCAAATATACGTATTAGAAGCGACCTTGCAGTATATTCTACGTGAATACAAGAAAATCCAGGAACAAATTAAATTTGAACCGCCAGACTCGTTCATTCGTGGGAAATTGAACGATGCGGCAAAGAAAATGGTCACAAATATCAACAGTATTAGAAGAGCGTCGGATAGAGTGAAAATTATATTGAATAAGGTAACGGAAGGAAGATCACTTCTTTAATGTTTCTTCCCCTGTGATGTTTTTGCCTCTATTTGAATTAAAAGAAAGAAAGAAACATTCACACACACAAAAAGATAATTAACTGTTAATAATAAAGAAGCATAACAACAAAATAGATCTATGCCTTTGCCTCATCGCTCCTGTGCCTGTCTCATACAGGTTCTACCCGCGATTGCAACAATGCCGTCCGTCCATCTCGCCGCCGGACGGCCGACACTCTCATATCTAGTTCTTGAACGCCACACAGTCGCAGACTCCACCTGCGCCGACATCTCCAAGCTATCTTACTTAAAATAAATAAAAAAAGAACCTTTATATCCTCTAACCCTTCTTCGTAAATAAACACGTTCTCAATAAGTACTAAAAACATTTAATAATATTATGTCTGCTGGTTGTTAACCCTGTATAAGCAATTATCAGCTACCTCGTAACGGGGAATTATAAAACGAGCGATTAAAAAAAAGCTTTGCGACTGATGATGACATACTGTATTAATAACTTGAGCGGTATGAATTTGAGTAAGCGAAAAATTAACTAAACTAACGACGAATATTGATTAATAATAAAATCCAGAACGTGCTTACAAAAAGTGGATTGTGATAAATCCATTTCATATATTAAAATTTTATCCGAGCGACTACATTACTAAGTGAGCGACTGGAAATACAGAGAGGGCAACTTAGAAAAACACAAGATTGAACTTGAGAACTTAGGATGCAAGAGCGAGCGAAGTGAGCTCGTGACTTGGGGCACCCCGACACGGACAGGTTAGGTTCGAAGGGTATGACCATCGTCCGCTTCGATCATCGACCATCATCAGGCCGTCATCCGCTTCGTGTTAGGTTCCTTTAAACCCTGCAGACAGAAATAGGGGCCCCGCGAAGCGGGGCTCCGTCGACTACGCCTTATTATTATGCTCATTTTGTATTTTAAGTAACTCAAATTAATGTTTGTAAGATACTATTCTGTTGATTTTTCGTCACTTACAGTCAGTCGCTCACTTAGTAATTATATAACCCAAATTAATTAATTTTGACACTTAAAATTGTAATTTACAGTCACTCGTTTTATTGCTACCCCCTCGTAACCACTGGGTAACCGATCGATCGCTGATCGTTGTACGTTGTTGAACCTTCGTCGTCCTTTATTCGTATACTAGCTGCGCCCCGCGATTTCACCCGCATAAGTGTCGATCCCGTGGGAATATCGGGATAAAAAGTATCCTATGTGTTAATCTCGGCTATAAACTATCTGTAAACCAAATTTCATCCAAATCCGTTCAGCCGTTTGAGCGTGAAGAAGTAACAAACATACAAACACACACACAAACTTCCGCCTTTATAATATTAGTGTGATTTTAATGCATTTCAGGTGGCTGAAAGTAACCCGGAGCCTGCAGATCTCATCAAAGAGAAGTCCTTGCATGACATTGTCGCGGGATACGTGACCGAAGCTGTGGTCGTCGTCTCTCTAGGTTTGCTGGTCTACAATGTTAAAAACTTATTCTCCTATTTAGTGAAAAAGTAATGTATGAATCACATGTCTGTTATTTAGTATGTGTAAGAATTTTAATTTAGCTGGGCTGAAGTGTCTACTTTGTAACTTGTTGACTGAAAGCAGAAATTCTGTGGTTATTATATGTTGCTGCAGTTGCTCTGCATGAAATCGAAATGTTGCCATGTTAGTTATTTGCTGCATCATCAGATAAAAGAAAATACTACTTGTGATCCGGCTGGTGAAATAATACAGGCTGTGTTAATTCTATTCGAAACCAAAGAGTTCGATTTCTGGGTAGGAAAATGTCTTTTTGAGAATATAATTTTTATATTTTACCATCCACGCACCCTTGAAAAATTCAACCTGCATACAAAAATGTTGATACTCCTGCCCATCCCACTTAAGTATTTTACGGATTGAAACTCTAAAATATTTTAAGTAACATATCTTGTGTATAACACAAATGTTATTTGTATGTTTGCATGCTTCGGATATCAAAAGAATTAATGTTCTGCGAACAAAAGCAAAATATTTTAGTTTTGAACTGCTCAAACGAGTTTTTTTTTTTTGTATTTTGTGTACTTAATAAACTGGGTGACAACATCTTTAAAGCCATACGATATACGTCTTTGTTTTTATAAAATACATGCAACATTTCATTTAACAATTACCATAAATCAATTTTATCAAGGCAAACACTCAAAACTAACATAACTATTAAAACGGAAAAAGCAATAATTCCTCAAAAGACCATTTTAGATATCAATCTACATGGTCTTCACATGATCTGACCAAGATTATGTCTTGGTTTGTAACGGCTTTTCTTCTCAGAGTAGTCAGACAGGAAACGACGACCTCGTCTAGTTTTTAAAATATGATTGACGTGTGAAAGTGTTTGTACTAAGATACAGAAATAAAATCATTCATCAATATTTTTAGGGCACAAAATAATTATTAGTGAAAAAAAAAATTATGATATTGTATTCGTGGATAAACAGTATATTTTTTTAATGATGACATCGTGCGGCTTCGTGGCTACAAGACACAGAGTGAATTGATATATTTTTTTTACTAATACTAACTCAGTCGACTCGCAAGCAAGAAGCGAGACGTTTCCTCTGCTTCTAAAATGTGAATGTATCGGTTATTCCGGAATTTCTTAAACATGGTGGCATGGTTTCTTGTAGAATTTTATCAGGTCTGATTGCTGTCGAAGGACCTCCCATTCTAAGGGGTGGTGGACGTCCTCCATCTAGACATACTACTACAAGCAGTTGTACTGCTTCTGTTGTAGAAACTAGCTGACCTAAACAGCGTTCCAAGGAATGAATGTTGCCGCAAGCTGTCAGTGCAATTGTTGATTGGTTCATGAGCATAATCATAATCTACTCAATTTAATTATAAGTCACTAACTAGCTTAATGCGGCATGCGTTGCAATGCCTTTTTAATTTTGTTTGTTATTTTTTTTTGTTAGGTTTCCCGGCGCTCACACAACAACATACCAAAGTTTCATCACAATTGGTCGGGACTTTTTGAGTTTTTGTGAGACTAACGCTTAGACAATTGATTTATATACAACATTAATTTTAGTATGTGGGAAACCTGAATATAGTTCAGAATAAGTAACTGAATGTATTCCAATAATTTTTACATGTTATATTTTGTCCCGAAAATATTTAAAAAAGGTTACAAGTTGGACACCGAGTGACACTAAGTACCTATCCGCGATGATATGCGCACAACACAGTAATGCAGGCTAATTGCGTAACACACTAGTAGTAGCAATGTGTTTCATTTTGACAGTTCAACAACATTCATTGCGTTATTTACGTTGTTGAGCAGACACGTTTTTCGAACATATGGAGCAATGGATTAGCAATATGCTTAAAAATTATTCAAATTGGGAGTAATAGGGTACTACGCAATTAGGGTGCAGGTCACGGCAAGTCATAGCGGCACTAGGCGCGGGCGCACAGCGAGGCGGGGGTAAAACAACCCCTTCAGTCGCCCGGATGGTACAGACGCTGACGCGCACGTGTCACGCTACCGTTCAGTTACATAACGCGCAAAACCAACTTAAAAAACCAAATTGAAAGTGCATTTAACAGTGTTAAAAACAATCATTACGTTTTACGAGACAAAGAGGGGGGACATTTCGAACAATTCTTACGATATGTTTGAGTAGGGAGTGAAAAGTAAGACATTGTAAATTGTGATTAAGTCAATTATTGTAAATAGTGATGATTAACATTTTTTATGTCTGTCGAAGGGCCGATGGCCGGTGGAGCAGACGAGTCCTGGAGTGGAGACCGCGTATCGGCAAGCGTAGTGTGGGACGCCCCCCAGCTAGATGGACGGACGACCTAAAGAAGGTGGCTGGGGTAGACTGGATGCGGAAGGCGGAGGACAGGGTGTTGTGGCGCAGTCTGGGAGAGGCCTATGTCCAGCAGTGGACTGTGAAAGGCTGAGTTGATTGATTGATGAACATTTTTAAAAACGCCAAAATGGTTAAATATAGAACGTTATTATTTGTACCTACAGCCTGCTGTGGTTAAAAAAATATGACAGTTTCGGGTAGCTTGATGTGTTGGCGTCTGTATATAATAATATCCACGTACACTTGACCATTACGACAGTCCAAAGCCTGCAAGTGTGATGGAAGTTAATCACAATACAATCGCTGTACGTTTAGGTACCTACCTACTGCCAAATTACTATCAATGAGCGCAAGACGACCCTGGAGACGCGGGCGGCGCGGGGGCGACGCGTGGTGATCATGTTTTTGCACGGACAATCAGGTAACATAACAAGCTTTATAACTTTGTGATTTTTCATGATACAGTTTTGAAATTTTGTACATAGATTCTTTAAAAATACTAGACACGTGTTTCGGGTTTCGCATATACTAAAACTAATGCGTCGCTCGGTGTCCAACTTGTTACCATTTTTAAATATTTTTGGGACAAAATATAACATGGTGTAAAAACTATTGGAATCGATTCAGTTACTTATTCTGAACAAACTATTCAGGTTTGCAGTATACTATAAAAATAATTTTGTATACAACGTGTAACGTTAAATGCGCAAAACCTCAGACACCCCAACTGATTTTTAACTCAATTGACCTATTTCAGAGAGAAAATAACTCATTAAAAAAAATGTAAAGGTTTTATGTGCTGTTTTAGTTTTACTGGCCATTCTGATCGTTTCTTGCGTCTGCGACGACGCTTTATCGAGGGAGGAGTCGTCACCGGGCCGCTGCGCCGCGCTGACATTGAGTTGCTTGACCTATTAATAAATAGACACGGCAACGTTTTTAATGAAGATTTTTTGAAAAATGTGACTTATATTAAAAAGTGGTTCAATTAATTCTGCTCGTAATTCTGATCAAACTATTTTCAGGTTTTGCGCATTTAACGTTACACGTTGTATAGATTTCATGGCACACTCACAGTATAGAATGCGACCGTATATCTTTTTGTAATAAATGCATTACCAAAGACCAAGAAATTATAATAAAATTATAGGGTCACCCTGGACAATGCATGTATCCACCGGACAACCGGTCATGAATGTATAAATTGCTATATATTCTTCGGCGTTTTTATTTTCACAATATTTCTGAATTTCTCGGAATTATATTTTAGAAATGATAAATAATACAACATACATTCGCGTTGCAGTTATGCCAAAAACTTGTCATTGTTTTTTTCTAAACTGTGAAACATTACAGGAACATTGATATCACTCGTGACGGGTTTATTTTTGAATTTTAAATTACAGTTTCATATTTGAAGGGCAAATAGTTATAAGTAGGTAAGTACGTTTATTTTCGTTATCTTTCAAAAAACAGACAATCGTATGGTCCGCAAAGAACACAGTTATCTCACGTTTCAAGCATTTTAATTACGGTTTGTTCTTATCTTTCACGAGCTTTAATCAAGAAAGAATGTTAGACGGTACTGAGTCACATATCAGTGAAACCACACACGTTTGAAATTTTATTTTAACTGATATTTTGATTGATTTTTTAATTCTTTCAACACGTAGGCGTATGTGGGGCAGCTACTATCTTAAATCTTCGTGTATTTCATTACAAGACAAAATGAACTGTCGTCAGCGGCATAGTCGGCCCATTTTAGAATTGTATATCACGTTTATTCCTGATATAATTCATTGATTTCGACAGGCATCATGGCACATTACATGCGTACATTGAAAATTATGAGTGTCACTTGCCAGTCTGTTGTCGGCCTTGTCACCTGCAGTTAGTTGCGTTTGGCCGGGGATAATTAGAGCTAGTTTATAATTAATTGCACGTCATTTGTATCCATTATTCATGCTTTGGATGCGACGTGGGTGTGTTCGTTGGTGCATTCATGCGTTGCATGCTACTCTGTTTTGTCATCTTCTATCTTTATACTTATGTGTATCGTTACGCTTTTTGCGTGTTTGAGTTACAGCAATATTATAGCAATTCATAAGTTCTAATAACTAAGTATGTTGTGGGTTTCGTAGTGTTCGTAACACATTTTTATTCGTTTTATTATTTATATTTCATTCTTACTGCCTCGTTGGTCTTATGATGGACGGAAGCGCTACTTATGCTAAGCATGAGGTCATGGGTTCGATTCCCACTCTACTGTTAACTGTTACTGGGTTTTCCTATGAGGAATTAGTAGCAGCCCGAAGTTTGCATTAGTGCCTGGTGGATGGAAATAGACTAACCACTATTACGTGGGACTTATACATAACTGGTCTAATGTGGGCGCACTGTAGGGCACTTCTGCCTAGCCTTTCGAGGAAAACAGTCGTGAATGTATGTTAAATTTTCAACTTCAGTCCGGCCGTCAAGAGAAATACGTTCCTGATACCTGCCAGTGCGACAATTCTAGTAGCTAATAAAGATCGAATTCGCGAAACACGTATTTGTGTGAAACTGACAGGTGTCAAGAACGCGTTCTCTCGCCGGCCGCACTTTAAAAAGATTTAATAATAAAACAGTTGCGTCCATGTAGCATAGCAACCGACGCGCATAAACGTTATTGACTTTGCACTTGACCTCAACGCAATCATGTCCCGAAATACTGTCTGCGTAAGCGCACAAAAATGTGTTGACATTTTCACACAGTCGCTTAGCTAATAAAACACTTGATTAATCTCGTTGCAGTTCTTAAAACACTTTAGCTCCCTGTGTCAACATCAATCACCGTTTTGATTTTATTCGTAATCTTTGTTGATACAGCACTTGCCAGGAGATTGCAATAGTCGGCCAACTTGGTCAATCTGATAATACTGCCTGCTGGCAATAAGACGCGGACTTTATCCCGGTAATGAGAACGTTTCGTAGTAATTACTGGAGCAGTGTTTCGGCGCATTTCGAAGATAATTTTAATCAGACTTAAATTCCGGTAATTATTTTGTTAGACCTTATGATTCAATTAATGTTTACCTCGCAGTGGACCTTGTAGTATTTTTCAGAAGTATTATTAATTAGCCTTGAGAGCCAGTTTACCCATAACGGGAAAATGATGACTAATTAATGCATCATTAACACGAAGGAAAAATTACATTTACCTATAATACAGGATGGCAAACGTCGACGCGCAAAACTGTAACCATAAATTCAGCACACAATTACACACCCTAGCGTAGAAATATTAATGGCTATAAAAAAAAATCTGCTGTTTCATAGAAAACTGCAATACCACGCGGTTTAAATGTATGAAAGAGCATTTTTTTTTTTTGATAACCTTCGAAAAATTTCAACGGCTCAGAATCATGTACTGAGTCGATGACCCTGTATAACGTATTAGGCATAGGTATAACTTCTACTTTAAATACTCAGTAGGAAATAGTATGAATATATTTCCATGTATTTCCATTAACCAATTGATTTGTATCTTGTTCTGAGAATAGCAGACACAACTGATCATATCAGTGGTAGCACTGATGGTTTACGGGCTGCTAATCGAAACAAGTGGCGCCAATAGCATCTTGTCGAGGAACTTGCCAATGAGTTTGTTAGAAGATGACGCATGCGCTGTGGCGCATATCTTTTCACTCTTCTCACTTACAAGGAAACCTCGCGAGGTGTCCCTCACCGATTTAGTTGCGGCTTTACTATAATAATCTACATGAAACATAATGAGTATTTTTTTTTTTTGCTAGCAAACGTTTTAAAGGGGTGAAGATCACCTTCAAAGTTCGTACCCCAAAGTGATGGTTTGCAGTTTTCACATATTTCTAATAAAAAAATTCCAAAATGACTTTAACCATTAAAAAGAGCATAAAAAATTATGAAAAATACCTTTATTCACATATTTATAAGACTTAAAATTGCTCCCATTAAAAAATAATAAATAATTTTTGAGTTATGAATTTTTAGTTATTTTTAATTAAAAAAAATTGTATATCCACAATTCTTATAAATATGTGAATAAAGGTATTTTTCATAATTTTTTATGCTCTTTTTAATGGTTAAAGTCATTTTGGAAAAAAATATTAGAATTATGTGAAAACTGCAAACCATCATTTTGGGGTACGAATTTGAGGGTGATTTTCACCACTTTAAAACGTTTGTTAGCAAAAAAGAAAAAATAATTCGTACCTCATAATTTTCATGTAGATTATAATAGTAAAGCCGCAACTAAATCGGTGAGGGACACCTCGCGAGGTTTCCTTGTTAGTTTTGCTAGGCTTTAGCTACCTTTTTCTTTTTTATTTTTTGCTTGATCTTTATGAACCAAAACCGGTCAGTACGTCTTTAACAGCACATCCGGTCCGGCTTAATCACTTGCCGACTTTATTTTTTTATCAACGTTTCAATTTAAATGAGTTTCTTAGGCGATGACGCATGCGCCGTCGCGCATGTCTTTTCACTATCTCTCAGTTTTGCTAAGCTCCTACCGATTTTTTTTATTTATGCTTGATTTTAAGAACCAATGGTCAGTACGTTTTTAACAGCCTATCCGGGCCGACTTTATCGCTTTCTAAAACTATTTTTATAGCTTATCATAAACTACTGTATCAATAATTTTGTAAAGCTAAAAGCTAAAATTGGTGCCGATTTTGTTGTTCACAAACTAAACTAAATTTAATTTCAGTGCATCTTTTTCTTTCTATTTCATTAAGAAAAGGACAGAAGATAAATATTAGTTTAGTCCTGTCAAATTAAGATATTCCATAGACAAGTTTAAACGTGATTAAAAAATTGGCTACTAAAACACGTCAATTCACGTCAGGCGTTGACGAAATTGACAGGATTAAACTAATATTTATCTTCTGTCCTTATCCTAATAAAATAGAAAGAAAAAGATGCACTGAGCTTAAATTTAGTTTAGTTTGTGAACAAGGGAATCGGTGCCATTGTCTATTTATTTTCCATTTAAAAAAATTGCTGCTTGGCCGTGTCTGAATAACTATTCTGACTGAGCCAAGCAGCTCTTTTTTGCCCATCTCTGCGTGTCGGTCCTATATTCGTATTTAACCCTTAAATGCATGATTTATTTCATCGTATTGCAAAAAAGCTATTGTATAGGTATTTATCTATAGAATTTAGATAATAAATATATAATAATTAAACAATAATATTAATATTCATAGAGTATATATATTGTTTTGACAAAAATAGGTGCGTTCAGAAACTCACAGCTATCACATTCTTAAAAAAATTAAATGACGTACTTTGTTGCCATATGGCAACATTATGCATTTAAGGGTTAACTCAGCAGAAATCCAAGCCTGACGCAGAACAGCGGAATGCCCCAATAAACTGTATGAAAGTAGAATAACAGAACAAGTTGCTATTGTTTTTACTGAGCACTTTAATTAAAACACACTATACTGTATTCCCACTGGTACAGATTATATCTCTCCCTATTTCGCTCCTCGACTGGTAATTAAAACTGTCATAAATGCTTCCACACTCTTTATGCCGTTGTGTCCACAGTCGACTGAATAACAGTGTGACAATGCCATTAACTAAAACTAACTGTCGGGATTCGTATGTTTATTTAGGTCATCTTGTGGAATGATTAATAAAAACATAACATCACGCCTGGATTTCACGAAGGGGTAGCCAAAGGTGTCCAGAGCTTTCACTTTTCGCCAATAATTCTACTAAGAAGCATGTCTACAGATAGTATTTTTAATAAAACAATTAATTAGTAACAACTACTTAATAGTTATTTCCCTACTATTGTGTCCAACGTGTGGAGGCTATTTGAATTTGTACTGCTACCTTAAACAATAAAGTTTTTATTATTTATTCATCAATCTATATATATAAATAGTAATAATAAAGCTAAAGCTTGTTTGAACGCGCTGATCTCTGGAACTACCAGACGGATTTGATTTTTTATTTATTTATTTTTTTACACTTGATAGCCCAGTTCTTGAAAAAGGCTATAGGCTCCTTAACACTTAGCTGCCGAGCAAAAACAAAAAAGTCACAAATAACGAAGTAATAACGCGGGTAGGCGATGCAATGCGACGGAGAACATCACGCTAGGACCTTTAGCTTCCGAGCAAAAACAAAAAGTCAGAAAAAACGATGTAATAGCGCGGGTAGGCGATGCAATGCGACGGAGAACATCACGCTAGGACCTTTAGCTTCCGAGCAAAAACAAAAAGTCAGAAAAAACTATGTAATAGCACGGGTAGGCGATGCAATACGACGGAGAACATCACGCTAGGACCTTTAGCTTCCGAGCAAAAACAAAAAGTCAGAAAAAACGATGTAATAGCGCGGGTAGGCGATGCAATGCGACGGAGAACATCACGCTAGGACCCTTAGCTTCCGAGCAAAAACAAAAGT
This sequence comes from Eremobia ochroleuca, assembly GCA_949629135.1. Classification (NCBI taxonomy): domain Eukaryota; kingdom Metazoa; phylum Arthropoda; class Insecta; order Lepidoptera; family Noctuidae; genus Eremobia; species Eremobia ochroleuca. The sequence continues at coordinate 11,395,401 of OX451392.1, forward strand.
CAGAAAGAACTATGTAATAGCGCAGGTTGGCGGTGCAATACGACGGAGAACATCACTCTAGGACCCTTAGCTGCCGAGCAAAAACAAAAAAGTCACAAAGGACGAAGTAATAGCGCGGGTTGACGATGCAATGCGACGGAGAACATCAAGCTAGGACCTTTAGCTTCCGAGCAAAAACAAAAGTCAGAAAGAACGACGTAATAGCGCGAGTTGGCGATGCAATGCGACGGAGAACATCACGCTAGGAGCTTTAGCTGCCGAGCAAAAACAAAAGTCAGAAAGAACGATGTAATAGCGCGGGTTGGCGGTACAATGCGACGGAGGATCTAGAAATTTAACGCGTACGTCGCGGTATGAAGCTAGTATAGAGAATAAAAGTTAGCCGAACACTGGCTGGCCTGAAACGCTATACAGACAGAAGTTACTAAACAGTAAAGAATAATACACAAAAATGTTTTTGAAGTGTTCTTGTAATTATTGTGTGTACAGTTGTCAGGCGTGTTATATTAAACAATGACCTTTTCATTCGTTTGCGCCACGAATAGTTGCGCAATGACTGCTCACCTTAGTCATCGTCCGGTCTGCCCGAACATGACATAGGATCTACGTCGACTGTTACTAATAACACTATCCGTTTCCTTTATTTCGCATGTGTTAAGCCATTCGATTTTATAATGACTTCCCGATGTGTTGTAACGCTTTTGACATGCTCATGTGATCTGATTAATATGTATTTCATTTCTTGTAGGTGTGCTTTGAATTTAAGTTTTTATTTTTGGTATTGATAACAACACTGTTTGAAAGAAAAGGAAGAAAGCATATACGTTTATTTGCGGTAAACATGAAATGTAACACAAGTAAAAAAATTTGGTTATCTACACTAATATTATAAAGAGGAAAGATTTGATTATTTGTTTGTATTGAATAGGCTCCGAAACTACTGGACCGATTTGAAAAATTGTTTTACCATTAGAAGCCGACATTATCCTTGATGAACATAGGCTACTTTTTACCGCGGGAAAATGCTTCATTCCTATGGGAAAACGGGTAATAGTATTTAAACGGCGGGAATTACGAATTCTACGCAAACGAAGTTGCGGGCGGATGCTAGTGAATAATAATGTTGGTACAAGTTAGTAGCATCAGTGGTATTGAGCCGTTCCATATGGAATTTCTCAACGACAGCTCGGTCTGGATTACTGGCTGGTAATAGCATGGTCTATTAGGGACATGGGTTTTAAACATAACTGACGAAAACGAAGAGTATGGCACCTCGCGCACTAGACGGCCACGACCACGACCAGTCGTGACGGCCCGCTGTGCGGACAGTTGGCCGTTGCGGCCTAGTGCGCGACGTTCATATGGTTTCTTTAGTTAATCTGGTCGTTGCGGCTACTGGTCGTGGTCCTGGCCGTCTAGTGCGCGAGGTGCCTATAGTTCGCGTCAAACTTTATGGCGGCTCGGAACATGAGGCGAGTCGTTGCACAGTAACAAATTCATGGGTTAGCGGGGGTGAAGGGTGGGGTACTACGCAGCGAGTCGCGCACTTCAGAGCCGTAATAAAGTTTGACGCGAACTTTACCTATACGTCTGTGCCTATCCTTTCGAGAAATACAGTCGTGAAGTTATGTTATGTGTTATATCCCTACCACTATTGTCCTGCCTTCAGAGGTCCCATAAGTCAAAAATGCTGATTGCTAATCTTTTATCTCAAGTCTCCTTTTATAGATGGCTTTGTGGCTGTTATAGAGACTTGACTCATTATCTAAGGTATGTAGTTGTTAGATAACTACTCGATTTGTTCTTATAACAATGGTTGTTTCCTTATACAGTGCAATTATAATCATGATGAATTGAGTATCATGTGTATTTACCATGTTCTACCCACTCATGATTAAATTCGTTCTGCATTGCATCTAGTTAGTAGTTATATATTGTAGCTTCAAACCAACAAGTAAATTTAAAACAAACAAGTAGATTTTGCGGTATTTGTATTGTAGGTACAATACAAATACCGCAAAATCTACTTGTATGTAGGTATCGTGTTTTATTTAACATAACGTTCATAACACACTAATCACAATTTTGAAGGATATTACTAATCCAATGCTTCATATGTTCGAAAAATTTGTCTTCTCAACAACGTAAATAACGCAATGAATGTCGTTGAACTGTCAAAATGAAAGCCATTCCTAATGTAAGTTTATGTGTTACGCAATCACCCCGCAGTACCTATTTAAGACTAGGTAAACAAAGTCTTCGCTAAACAAAGTTACATTTGCTTTTAGGTAAAAATAAAATAAAAACAAAGCTTTTTATATTTTATTGACATCTAAAACATTCGTAACAACTGTTTGTACTAAAATATAAATGTGTTTTAAGTTAAAAGCTGTTAAATTGGTGTATTATAACGTGCTTGTTATAGCTGCTTATTGCAGGTAGTGTTAAGCAAAATGGACTTCTGTAAATATAAGACACTTTATCAATCGTCGTTGTCATCATAGCCTATTTGCCAAATAGCCTTTTATAATATGAAAGTACAAGTTGTATCAATTAATTATTGGTGAACACGTTTAAGCTCAGTGAAATAATTCATCTAGGCCATTTCTTTCCAATTCTTTAGTGATCCTAGAGCTACTTAATCGTATAGGACACAAATAAAACTTTATCGTAATACCCAATATAAAAACAAAAGTAACAATTGCCTGAATACATCTCCAATCATTCATCGAGAAAGCTTAATGTCGCTAAAGCAACATTCAACATGCAAACTGTGCTCAATATATAGTCGGTTGGAATTTTCGAGAATACTAATTGACCAATTAAAGATATTAGATAAGGTGTTAATAAATTTTGAGATTCTCTAAAAGATTCTAAATAAATATCGCCAATTGCTCCTCTTAAATTTATAAAACGTAAATTAAAATAAATTATTAACAGTATTATGGAATAGCTGCTGTCATGTCGGACGGCTAGCGAGCGCACTCAGTGCTTCTGGATGGGGATGTTCCTGTCGGTGATGGCGAGTTGCGGCAGCGGCGCCTCCACGGTGAGCACGCCGTCCCGCGACAGTGACGACTTGATGGCCTCGGGGTTGGTGCCCTTCGGCAGCAGGAACTCCCTGTTGTACTCTCTGTACACAGACTTTGTGTCAGACTTCTCCTCGTGCTTGGCGTGGACCTGAAATGCGACCAAACAACTCCATTTAATTACTGAAACAGTGAAACTTGAGAATTCATGTTTTGGCTACACCCGTTGACCCCGATAAAAAAATATGCTTGTGTTTTGTGTGTACAAAAGCGATAGATATACTGACATGTTGGCATGCTGCCTACTCCGAGAAGTTTCGGGCTTTTTTTCACACTAAATACGTAAATAAACGCTTCATTATTTCACAGATAATTTATCTTCATTAGACCACGACAGAAAACAAAAGTGAAGGAGCGTTGATGTCTTGTCTATAGAGAAACCCTATAAGCGTAGTAGCGTCCTACTAATTATGTAATAGCGTGATGATAATACTGTACAGTACCACATTTAATGTGCTGTCTGCATAAATCTACGCCTGAATTTCGTCTGCATTTAAATACATTTTACGTTCACAAAACAGTGGTTACATTTACCGGACTAGATGTTTCTCGGTTATTGCTTCTGGTGAAATCGGTCATTAAACGTGTCAGTGGCGCTGTGATAAATCTGCCTAAAATAAGTCAGGAATTCAGTGATGACGTCAAACGGCAACCGAACATTGTGTGGATATAAACCGCCCCAATGCCAAATGTTTATGTAAACCTACACCGTTAGGTATCTATGCTGAACTGTGTACTGTGTTTTTGAGCGAATTGCGCGAACTGCTAACCGTTCAGTTGCCTTAAATTTAACGAACGGTGGCTGTGAATTTAGTTTGTTATGTAATTCTAACTGTCTAATGAATACATTTTACATCCACAGATCATGGTTCATTTCTTGCAAACTATTGCAATCTTGTAAAGTTACGTTTGAAATGAATACATTCCATATTGTATTTAAGAAAGAACATGATTAAGTTCGTTTTACAATGTAATTCTAATAGCAACTTTAGATTGCTTTTAGTATTCCTAACTGAACTCTGCCTACGACTAATCGAACTTAGGCTTTAATGGAGCGTAGCAAGCCTAATAAGATGAAGACATTATAAAGGAATCAAAATCAGATTATATTTGGCCTTCTACACAGATAGTACTGAGTAGGTAAGTAGGCACTTAGATTTTGCTTTTGAATTGTATGAAAGAGCATGAATAAGACAATTTACAGAGCTCGTTTAAACAAGAAGCATATAGTAGGTAGGAGTATTTTATGTAAGCCTACAGAAAATTCTTGTCTTATTCATGCTCTAGTTATTTAAGAAAAGTGTAGATACTCACCAATAATTTGTTGTCTACAGTTTTAACGACGATTTCTTCAGGGGTGTACTGGCTAACATCGAAGCGGAGCTTCAATGACTTGCCGTCGCCCTCATCCTGGATCAGGGGCGAGTTGAGGCTGTCCCAGTGGCTGGGCTCTGCCAACTGTCTGCTGTCACTGTGCTGTGATTGTGTGGTGCTGCTGCGAACATCACAACATTCAAATTACTTAACGCGTTCACTCATCCACACATCGGGGAGTCCATTACGTAACTACCAAACACGGAAGTTTCGGGTTTCGTTCTAATTTTCAAATGTGGTTTTTACTGCCATTTCAACACCGGCTGGTAAATTTCTATTTCAAATCTGCCGGGAAACTGTCTGTTCGGTAGTTCGAATTCTGACTCTCATATCCCAAAACGATAATAGGTATTTCTAAATTCGTGCATCACATTCGATTCGTAGTGTTGGACAAGTGTTTTCAAAGTTAGTAGTATCTAGATAATTATTAATACAATAATATGATTTAAGTGGTGACATTGAGAGATAACCTTTGCGAAGTATACGTTTATTGACAATCGTGTAGGTGGGTGTAGGTAGATGTATGCGAAGTGGGTGCTCTGCTAGTCTGTTGTAAGCACATAATTTGATTACGTTGACAATCGTCGCCTCGACAGTCTTTAACAAAGAACATCTAAAGTTCAAGAAACTAGTGAAGGACCCAACTGTGGGTAGATATGAATTGTTCAAACACGACTATAACATTCCGTAACTAGATGGTTTTTAATTGCCATGTGGTTGCTTGTGTTTGTGCAAATCAACTTAACTACATACATGAACTGGACGATATCTAAACAGAGCATCGTAACACTTACATGCAAAGAATACTAACTATGATATGAACTAGTTACAACTACGAACACAGTCAGGTTTACAACCATACTACGTGGCCCTGAGGTCGTTGTCGGTATTATATCGATTCTAATAGTACCCAGACACAAAACGGATAAAACGAGCAAAGTAATTTGAACATGAATTTCATTCTGATAACACAAAAATACCTAGCTGTTTTAAATTCAGTCTACCAAAAGAGATTACTGGCATGCGAAATACTATCACGCTATTCTTTTATAATTCACTATCGATCACGTGGGCTGCATGCTATTGTTATTACCTGTTTACTAGCCTAATTAAACGTGTTGTTTATTTATCTTCTTATGTACAATACAATGCAGCCATTATAAATAATCATGCATTCCAAAACCCATTGCCTTAAATGAGGTTTACAAAAAATATCTTAAGTATTCATGAACGAATGAAGTGCGAACACAGCATTTCTTTGCCGTTTCTGTTCTACTTTGTGGACACTTAAAAATTCCTTGTAATTTGTACTCAGACTTCGAAACCATATATGGTATCATGCTGTAGAGTTAGCTAGGTAACTATCTGACTCAGTCACTGGGAGCAAGTAATAATCTATGACCCGTGAACAATTCATCCAGTGCATAATAAAACATATTTTACGTTTTTCAACAAAACAGCTGATGTCATTCTCAAGTCATCAGCGCAGATACAAGGTCACTGTCAACAAAATGAGCTCATCGATATTGAAGGGGCACTTGTATCGACGTAATTTGTGATCAATTGTGCAAGTGGGCGACAGGTAGATACCTACTGTGGTCCAAAAAAATTGTTCGTCGGTGTAGCATTGAATATACTTAGGAGCACGTGGTATCCGATTTTTTGTAAGAAATATACGATAAAGTTCGCTTTACATTTTTAATCTCTAAGTATGATTTTAGAGTACATTCCACCGAAGTAGGTTTACCATTTGTTTTGCTCACCTTACCACAAGGTACCAAGTTTTGTGTATGTTTATGGTTTACCACATACCTACCGACCGGCAGCCAATCGCATAACTTCAATGCTAAATGGATTAGGTTTCATTCGACACACAAAACAAATTCCTACAACGTTCAAGTACGGTTTACAGAATTAATTAGCAAAGTATCTAAAGAATCTGTAGTGTGAAATTCAGATTCCTTTGACTCACAAAACAACTCCGAAACATTATTTTTCGGTTGTACAATTCTAGTGTTTCCTGGTCGAGTCGTAACTCACTCCAGTCTAGTTTTAGTTCACCTGAATGCAAATTTTACTTTCTATTCAGTCTAGCCTTGGCTAAGTACCTACTTGTCTCGGTCGTAGCTCGTTGCCTCCTAGCGAACTGCAAATATTGCAGGTCTACACAAAGGTTCGCTTGTTGGAGTAAGGCTCAAATTAAACAATCACGGCTAGCTTCATTTGCACTTGCACGGTTTCCGAGTACCTACCTACCTGCTCTATGTATGCAACCTACATACGTGATGTAAATTATATCGGGATATAGGACCTTTAATTACCATAGAATTACGGGCAGAATTTGCTTCCAAGCGTTTAGTGTGCGACAGCTAATGATAAAATGCGTCGTGAATCGTGATTTCACTATTAATCCATTAAGTCGTGGTATTCAATACTTTTTTATAATCTTGTCTGCGGTTACCAACGTTTCGATCACGTAGTCTTGTGGTAAATACGCAACTACCCACCTAATCTATCTTTTGATAAAAGGAGCTCCCACATGAGTTACGATTTATCGTCCGTAAGGGTGCGTACATAAAGACGCTGGTTCCCGGTAAAGACGCCGCGGCGCCGGTACCAATCGGTGCGGGTAAAATATCCCCGTATTAGGTAACTTATGCGCTCACACGTCATCAAGAAACAGGTAAAACATTGTGAACGTTTCTTTTCGTACCTAGATCAATCTGCAGCGATCTATACTCATCGGAAAACCTTCTGCTGTATGTAAGCACCCTAACACAGAAATAATTTTCCTGAACATCCTTGGAATAATAAAGTAGCATAAATAAATCAATACGTTTCAATGTTAACAATACTGTGTCTTAATGTCAAGAATAATACATGCGATATAACAGATACACGTGATAAATACATAAGTACTAACTAAGTTAATGTTGTATAATGACTCCTTTACAGGTGTGAAACTACTGCAAGCATAAATAAGTACATACATGATTAATTATAGATATCAAGAACCATGAATGAATTGTATCTAAGCTACGTACTATAACCATAGTATAAAATAAACTAATGTTGCATACTATTTTTTAGTATCTACACTGGATTACATACACAATATACATAGATAATTTTATGATAGAATTTTTACCTCTCTGATGACTTGGTTACTCCTCCGGAGGAAACAGATTCGAAATTGTAAGACATGCAAAAAGCAACGTATGTTGTTAGTTTTAAGCTCAAAACAGTTTTCTTTACGTAAGATTAGTGATGGACAGTATTTTGGACATAGACCCAGATCATAATCTGTTAATCCAGGTCGTTATAACCATAAATTTTAGCTTTCTTTCAGGAAAACTATAGAATAAGTTTCCCCACAAGGACACGCTTTCTTTCCAATTCACAAGGTAGGTAGGTCTTATGTAATAACCATCACTACCAAGTATAAACAATATTAATTTGTAATCTGGTAGTTAAATGTCTTTATACAATTTGGGGCGGAGGGGAATAAACGGCTGTTAGTTAATTGAGCGTAGGATTGCCACTTTTAAGTACCGATAGGAACTGAAGGTCCCTACAACTGCGAAGGCAGGACTATACAGAACTTGTACCATTATTTGATTAGGTAGTCAATAAAGGAACGATCGTTATTAAGTATATGGAACGTAACAGGAAATAAAAAAATTAGCCCTCCAAAATAATGCAATGTGACGCAACAATTAGGCGAATTTGTTTCAACTCGCGTTACATTTCATGTTACACTTAACCAATCCGTACCCGACATTAAGTAGGTAGGTCTGTTCCCATTACTTTCTCCGCTTAAGTTGGAGCTACTAAATACGGTTTACAAAAAAACCTTAATCAATTGTTTACAAAATATTTCTCTCACAGTCATCACAGATGAATGTTATCCACACTAAAAGTGGCAACCCTAGCCAATAAACCAGATGTAAACGAGGGGCATCAAATCAACCGGAGATAAATTTATGAGTATATTAATAATATTAAACCAATAAAGTTTACGTCATCGCTGACTATTATAGTCATTGAGACGAAACAGACCGTTTTAGGTCCTCTAAAATATAGGCATGAGAAGCATCTTAAACACATTATACGAAGTTATATATAATAAGATATCATTATTCCATATAAGAAAGCAGCTATAATATAAAAAAATTAAGCATACAGTAAAAATATGGGCATAGATATTACATATCGCAGTACACAGTATGGGTATTGCAAACAACAAGTGACGTCACTGTCTCTGTGGCCAAAAGACAACCACACAAGTGAAAAATCATTCTGCTAAGTATGTAGGCATTTGTTAACAGCTGCTACCGCCAAATATGACCAAACAGTTCTTACTGTAACGCAGCCCACACTGAACCATTGAAACATGGGCGGACCAGTAAGCCCACACTTGAATGAAATTGAGCAAGATCCTAAAAATATTGGTGACGTGGTGTTAGCAAGTAGGTACTATCGTTGTTTATTTTGCTCGTTATGTCGTATACAAATCGTATTGCTGCCATATATATTTGACTACCCACATGTGTGAATATGAATTAAGGTTGACGAGCACGAATCCTACGCAGCGTCGCGAGATGTCGAATGCTACTGAGTGAAGGCTGGTATTGCACAGTGATGCAATACCAGCTTTCAAAGCGAGTTGGTTCTGTTTCAGCCTAGTCTAGTGAGACTTGGGGCTGAAACAGAACCAGCTCGCTCCAAGTGGGTCATGTATTCATGCCGCAAACATAATTTCAGCGCGTTTGCGCCAACAAAACTATACCTATAACTTCAACACCCGTGTTGATAAAATAATCGTAAACCGGTTTTCTCGGCGGTATGCAAGCGTTTTCCCTCTAATCCAAGGTGTGATATCAACATCGTGCATTTACTTAATTATTTAATTTTATTGTTAACCTCTGCATCTCCGATAACCTTTGAATTATAATAAGTACCTAATGCATTTTTGTGAGGAATTAAACACGTGACATTATGTCGGCACCGACCTTGATATTCAAGATGAATGTTTGTACAGTTGACAGAAAAAAACTGCAGCTCTATATGAAACGATTGGCAATGTTAAGTTATTTTTTTTTTTGCAACACGCCTCCATTGAGCTTCGTAAAGCTAGTCCGTGGCTCATTCATAGCGCGGGTTGGCTTATATAAGCCCTCGTTATGCGCATAGATTGTGTTTACAATTTAACGCGTTTCTGTGTTTTAGCTACAAAATTCTCTGGTTTAGAGGCGCGCAACCGGCGCTATTTCTATTTATGACATCATCCCGCGTCGGGCTTACGTATCGCTGCACGCTTTAAATGGAGGCGGCTGAGTTGTCTGCAGTTGATGCCGTTCCGCGGACTGATCCCGAATAATACCGTTTGAATATACTTTCTTGAAACAGTCGACCCGGTCGAGGTGGGCGACTGTCTTGCGAAACTACCAAACTCATTAATTCAAGATTCCCTTTTAGGAAACATGCCCGGCAACGTAACTGTTACGGACGGAATAATATTATAGCCATGAGACAACTCTGTTTATTCACCCTCTTGTCTGGATTGACAAATGTTCGAATTAAAATTCCATGCGTTCTTGAACATGTCCAACTTGGATACAAAATGTCTTATAAGAATCAAAGCGAATATCGCAGACTTAATGTTAAATTAAATTGTTATTAAATTATTTTGGAAATAAATAAAAATAAATACCTAGTTGTGCTTTTGAAGAAATTGTTGCTTTCTCTGTTCATGAGTTCCGATCTGAATTTGCTCATTTCTTCTTCCATCTTCCTCATTTCGGCGTCAAATCTCTCCCTAATGCTGGAGAATTCAGTATCGATGACAGAAAAGTCACCAAGCTTGATGGGAATATTCCTTTTCAGACCACTGTCAGCCATTTTAGCTTTGTGTGTTTTATGGAATAGGTGAAACTAAACAAACACTGAAACGTTCTTATGTAAACACGGATCACAGTGTCGCTACGCACTCAACGGCAGACAAGGCAGTACTGATCATTAGTCGTCGCTCGACTCGGCGCCAGGGGGCCTGCGCACAGTTTTAAATAGCCTCACGTTCGAACGCCACCGCGCCGCGCCGAGACTCGCTCGGCGTCACTCGGCCCACACTATTCTTCTCGCTCATTCCACGTCTGGCCATGCCTTTGGTCACACTCGAGCATCTTCGCTATGATGCATAGGCGCTACAACCGACAACCTCCTCCACTATGTAACGTCATTGATGAATCATTTATATGAATCCGTCTCTTCTCTTTAAGGCAATCAACACCATAAATATTACCTACGATGATCTTATTCATCGCAGTATTTTACGTTTACCTGCTTGTCATTCCGTCTCTTCAATAGTGACAAACTACTGCAGAACTAAACGGTAGTTCTGCAATAAAAAAATCTAGAAAAACTACATTAGTTGGTCACCGTGGCCTTATGACGTGAATTTGACGTAACCGCGGAAATTACCTAACCGCTTCAAGATTCTCCGAGTTTGATATATTTTGGAATTTCTTTATTGTTTTATATCAAAGACCGACATTACGCTGGCATTGTCTTGTTAAAAGATTTCAATCTTTAATTTCCCATTGACAAGGATTGGGAACCTTAAAACAATGGCCAAATAAATAAAAGTCCGTTTAGGGCGACAGTCGCATGAAAGCAGCCAGTAGACCTTGATGCCTAATATGAGTCAGAAGTTTGTCATGTCTTGAGAGTGTTAAGATAAAAACATCCAATTATGTCCACGTTAACCAGTAGGCGAATATGTAATATTCGTTGTATTCATTACAAATAGGAAACATTACTCATGCTCTAACACCCAAATATTTTTTTTTTTTTTAATAATTGATGTTCCCACAGCTGAATATCAATCATTGCGAGATATTTACCAGGAACTCGGTAAATAAGTATTGAATTGAACTAATCCAGTCCCAAGAATTGGTCCAAGGTTGGATTGCACTTATGAAGTCAATACCATCCAAGCCAGGGTGTTCATAAATAAGGTCTTAAATTCTTAATCAGATGATTCAAGAAAATTCATAACTATTCCCACGTTAATTAAGGATGATTTTCCCGCTCAGATTGCACCAAGTAGTTTTTCTGCTAGAACTTAAAAACATGGCGAATTTTAATAAGCTTCAGGGTTAAGAAAGTTTCTGAATTTGACCTGCCCTAAAATCATAAGTTCTAAAATCAACTAAGTATCAGGACGTTGTTTGAAGCGTTTGGCCAATTCTGACCTTATATGGGAGTTAAACATAATCCACACCATCAGTTACTGTCGACAAGGTACTTAAACGGTTCTGAGCGGTATTTATAGATACCATTCCACATGTGCCATAAGCCCCGACTGCTCAACAATGTAAACACTACTCATCCCTCGAAAAAGCATCCACCCCACACTTAATGCTCCATTTATAACCACCGACAGCTCTCATACCACAGGAAACTACTCTGCCGCCTGAAAGTTGAAATCCGTCAACATTATTTTTGGAAACATTGTTATTTTAAAATCTTTCAATCATTAAAAAAAACTTCTGGAATGTTATCTTTTGCTGGATGGGTGTCATAAATCATAGTAAAACACGATTTTTAAGCTACTAATAAATTATTCAATAATACCTATCCATAACATATATTTTAACTATTAGGTACACTCACGCCAAATTCTAATTTCAGGAGGAAAATCTAGGTAGGTACCTATAACAACCAGACCCTGTCTCCTGACCAAAGGAGTGTGATGCATCCGATAAATAGTGTACCTAACCATTCACACAGAAATGAGAGGTTAGTAAAACATGGAAGAAGAGGAAGATAGTTTCTGCCGACCTCAAGCAATATAGTTCGCGGGCAGGCAGAAGAAAGCGAGAACCGTGAGAGCAAAACGATAATTATTATCATTGCTGCTGGCTGAGATTACCGGTTTCTTTTTAAGTGACGCGACGTTAAACGATACATGTGTGCACTTTACTGTGTAGTTCATGCACGAGTCCGAGTTTACCCAACATACGGATTCATCATTGGTACCATGTCAAACTGAAAACAACCACTGCTGAAGTACTCTCCCTATGGTCGCGGCAACGGTCGAATAAATTCAGCCAATAATCCCAGCTCACTGTTTCGGAATTGACCACCAGAAAGACTGCAGCCCTGTTGACCGTACGTTACCAACGATTGCTCATTGTAGAGGACCACAGGGAACTTCCATTACGGAAGACACAATGTCTAGTCTGTGTCAAATTTGAGGGGCTATGCTGTAATAGTAGTGTTGACTCTCACATACTAAGAAGTTGGTGAAAATCGCAGTAAAACTTTCTTATGGCGCCCGGCAGTGCCGTGGGACGTCATAGCAAATTAAATTAACATTTGAGTATTTTAGACTGCAGACACAGTATAGAGCTCAATATATACAACGTGTAACGTTAAATGCGCAAAACCTCAGACACCCCAACTGATTTTTAATTCAATTGATCTATTTGAGAGAGAAAATAAGTCATTAAGAAAATGGTCAAGGTTTTATGTGCTGTTTTAGTTTTACTGGCCATTCTGATCGTTTCTTGCGTCTGCGACGACGCTTTATAGAGAGAGGAGTCATCACCGGGCCGCTGCGCCGCGCTGACATTGGGTTGCTTGACCTATTAATAAATAGACACGGCAACGTTTTTAATGAAGATTTTTTGAAAAATGTGACCTATATTAAAAAGTGGTTCAATTAATTTCTGCTCGTTATTCTGATCAAACTATTTTCAGGTTTTGCGCATTTAAAGTTACACGTTGTATACAAGTCTTGGATAGACGTGATATAATGCAATCGTGCTCCATTCATTAGCATAGCACGCTCTATTTATTGCGTTAAGATTAGGACCGTATGACTCGCACAGCGTCCGTACCTTTTCACACGATTATTTATTAGATAATACAAAATTAGAATTACCCTACCGGCAATTTAGTAAGACTAGACTAAGATGTACCTACATCAAACGTCTCATCTGAGTATCTGACTGATATTGCTGTTTACAGCGTGGACGGTACCTAATAATGAATTAATTAAGCAATCATTTTATTTTATTTATATCAATGAAACATTAACGTTCAGGAATCGTCGTCAAAAACAATGATGCACGTTTATATTTACTACGGTAAACAAAGAAGCATCGAATTAGCGTATGTTTCACGTCATTCTCTTAAAATAGTTTTCATTGTGATTTGAAGAATTGTAGTTTAGAATTAATAATTATTAGATGTTATGCCTAATTAATCGTATAGAACTGCTTTTAGTTAAGCAAACATAGTTTTTCCCTGATTGATATTTTTATTCTGAGCCGCGGACGCGGGGTGCCTGTGATGTCGTGTTGGGTTTAGGGTTGCTACCAACCACATCTTGATTTAAGGGTTACTAGCAAAAAAAATCGAGTTTTAGTTCTTTTCACGGGAGACAGTTGAACAACACTTGGATGACGATTTCTTTGATTTTTTTATTGTTTATTTATATTAGCTGTTTGAAGAAACAGTTTTCAAAAGCTCTTCATATTGTGAAGGAAATGTATAATAATCTTTACATTTTAACTTAAAGGTAGAGAAAAAAATACGGGTTCCTATGTATATTAGTAAAACCGAAAAACGGGGTAGCCCGTAAAATCTGGCAAGCCTAGTTGGGTTTGTGTCTCGATTCGAATTTCGACGTCTCATGTGCATAGTCATCATAGGTGAATAACAAAACAGGTTGATCAGTTTGAATACAACAATGACTCCTTCCGCTCCATCGACTCCTACGATTTATCTTTTACTGTCAGATTATAATAAGCGCGTTATGTTTAGTTGTAAGAATTTAACTTACAAGAAATGTTCATGTTCAAAATAAATCTTAAACTTGTATTGTCTAGTTATTTTTATTTAGAAGACTAGGTATTTTAGGTTCTTATTGGGTAAGTAAGAAGATTGTTTCTTAAGAACTGTTTGAGTAGGTACCAAATTCCTCTAATTCCTTTCAAAATTATTTTCGCAGATGCAGACACTACTAAGGAATTTTCAGAGATTACCTACCTCTGTCTCGGAATGTACCCATCGTGTTACTGGCAAATCCTAGTAACGTGCCAACTACTGCTATTCTAGTACGGCACGGTACTGTCTGGGCCGGAATGTTGATGAAAGCGATAAACCTAGAGGTCATTGACATCCCGCCATAGTGACAAGCAGGAACACAATATGAAATGGAATCATCCATTATTTTTTGTTATATTCTGCTAAAAAAAAGTACTGACAGTTCCATAGATAAACTCCTCCAAAGGCGGCATGTACGTTGATTAAATTTTAATAAGCTCGGGTGAATGGCCACACCGATTAGGAATAGAACGCGGGGCAAGATCGTGACGTAATGCTGATACTACCTACCTACCTACAGCTACAGTGCTAATAACTGGCTTTATAAGGACTGATGTGATGCCTACGTTGTACGGATCTAAATGCTTTTAATTTCAAAAGAAACCCATATAAGAGCAAATTGCATTCTTAGGATTTGTGTTTACTCGGTAATTAATAACATGTAATACTTAACCTCTCTACGTAGGAAGGTATTCTTTCGGGAAATACTATCAGTTATTTATCCAAGATCGAGCTTCACAAACCATAAGAACCATATACTTAACTAGCTGCGCCCCGCGGTTTCACCAGCATAAGTGTCGATCCCGTGGGAATATTGGGATAAGAAGTATTCTATGTGTTAATCCTGGTTATAAACTATCTGTGTACCAAATTTTATCCAAATCCGTTCAGCAGTTTGAGCGTGAAGAAGTAACAAACATACAAACTGTGTGATTACTATAAATTCCTGCGTGCACCAAAAAATGGCACCAACGCGAGAAACCCGGTGTGGTGGCATGCTTATAGCAGTGGGTTATGATTCAAAAGAAAAAGCTGATTTATTTCACGATAAATCTCTTCCAAGACAGATTTCAGCTTACAAAGCATTAGCAACATGTAAACATGACAGAACCGGTTTGCAGCTAAAATTGCGCATTATAAACATTTCATAACATTCAATATAACCAAATGCCATTTCCGTCTCAAAAATTAAATGGCATTTCCTAAAGGCGTCACATTTTTTTAAACATTCTCATTTGTAAAGAATGTAACATAATATGTTTTTGTTTTAGACTTCTCGTTGGTCTAGTGATCGCCAGCGCTACTGGTTACTGCTTAGCATGAGGTCAGCCGTGCGATTCTGTAACCATCGCACCGTGAAAACTTGGGTGAAGTGAGCGTGGAGTGAGCTGTCATTAGGGATTAACACTATTGACACAGCTCACTTCACTTATGATTTCACGGTGAGATTTTTACAGAATCGACCGGCAGGTTTCGATTCCCGGGTCGGGCAATGTGTAGGATTTTCCATCTGGAATTTCTTCTTGAAATTCTCAGTAGCAATCCAGACTCTGGATTAGTGCCCGGTTGATAGCAATAGGGTCACCCCCAATTGCGTGAGATTTGAAAATAACTGGTGAAAGTGGGTACCTATACTATAGGTTCTTCCCAACTCTTTGAGGAATGCAGGTGTGATGTCTTATGCTATTTTTGTAAATTGGTTTAAACAAACACTTTTACACGTCATATGAGATCCGAGTATCTTCTAAGCATTCAAATAGACACCAGCCAGGTCCTATTCCTCAACGCCGCCAAGGTTGTTTCGGTATTATGTAACAAAGTGTGACGAATAGTCTAGGTAAGATCAAGGCTAGGTCTATTCTGTGACACTCGCGTTCGCGTTGGGTGACAATGACAAGCAGAGCGGAAAGCGGAACCCTGGTCAAATCGCCGCCTTCCGCATTTTTCCTCACAAGCCTATAAAGTTTCGATGACACTCGATATTATGTTCGTGTGATTTCACATTGACTGTCGTGTCGAACAGGTAGATGGGCAACAATGTTATCAACTCCTCATTAATAATTTTAGATGTATAGATCGCCACTTTATCAAGAAGGTAAGTAGGGACTTTTCAAACCCAAACCATTTATTTCAATCAAACCATTTACAGGCACTTTTGAACTGTCAGAGTCCATCCGTTAGTAAGAAAGTTGAAGCTAGTTGACCATTCCAAAACCTTGATCTCTATGGAGAAGAACGGGCAGGAACACCAAGGATATCTACTCTTTTAAATCAAGATACTACAAAATCTTTAAATTACAATAAAAATTGTTTTTTTTTTTTTTATACTGGTTGAAATTGAAAACATGTGACAAATCGAAATGAGAGATTGTACTCATCATTGTGAACAACTTTCAGTATGAGATAAAACCTGAAATCGCGAAAAAAAATCAGCTGTTCCCTACATTCATGTTCGCATAACTCGTCAAAATGTAGGGAACAGCTGATTTTTTTTTTCGCAATTTTAGGTTTGGTCCCATGGTAAAAGTTGTTCATAATGATGAGTACAATCTCCCATTTCGATTTGTCGCATGTTTTCAATTTCACCCTGTATAAATAGCATCTCGTAGTTGACCTTGCGAGGTCGTGACTACTTAACCAGACTACCCTGTGGTTGCCTTAAGTAAACTCAAATCCTCCAGCCAGGGGCGAATATCTACTATACAAAATCCTGGGTACATTTTAAAAGTTTAATAGCAGAATCAACATAGCTTACAGAGTAAGCAAACTGAAGTGGCAGTGAGCTGGCCATGTCTGTCGAAAGGCCGATGGCCGGTGGAGCAGACGAGTTCTGGCGTGGAGACCGCGTATCGGCAAGCGTAGAGTGGGACGCCCCCCAGCTAGATGGACGGACGACCTATAGCTGCGAGCTGGGGTAGACTGGATGCGAAAGGCGGAGGACAGGGTGTTGTGGCTCAGTCTGGGAGAGGCCTATGTCCAGCAGTGGACTGCGATAGGCTGAGTTGATTGATTGAATAGCAGAATCTGCACTACAAATGAGAAGAATCAATTAATGCCTTACTTGTCTAGACTACAGGAAAATCATATCCTGTAGCGGCTGTACTGTAGCTATATTTTTATAGCCTTACTGCCTGTTTGGTAAGTCTGACTGGATAAAACCAAAATTAAAGAAAGAAAAATATAATTTAAAACAACAGCCATACCTCAGCCGAATCCACAAAACCGATTGCCTTGGTGGATCGGTTTCATTTATTTCCTGCAGTGGTACCTACCAACCAATGTGTGTGGTGGTTCAATGACTGTTAGTGAAACGACATTCATAAAAACATACCCACACGAAACACACATAATTATGACATTCATGAGACCCAAAGAAATAGTAACACTCCTTATATTCAAAACTGGAGCTCCCAATGTTACGCCCTCGGTGTTGTTCGGTACCTGCGATTGAAAACAACAGAGCCATGACGTAAGCTTCACTGATTGCTTCAGGCAGTTTGAAAAGATATGACGTCACCGACTTCATAACGAAGCCTGACTTTGATTCCTCGTGACATTCATTTGTTTTGGAATTATTACAAAATCACACCTAGGGGTTTTATTTGAATGTCGAACGACTTACGTAGGTACGTCGTAACTATGATGACGTTAATGTTTTGGATTTAATTAATCAACATGGGTCGCTTGCATGTAAAATACTGGTATTCAGCTGGCTCCGGTTATACCTACTGGAATCCGACCCCAACAAAATATATAGTTGGGAAAAGTCTACGCAGAATATTTTTTTGGGTGTATTGATGATTGATTTTTCTATATCTATGGTGTGGATACGCGATCGCGTATTAATTGAACTTAACACGTTCAACGCCATGTCGGACATTGCTGGGTGACAATTAACTTTCCCTATAAGCCACAAAAAACATTTAAAAAGATTTCCGCGGTTATGTAAATGTTTTGTAATTTAACAATGCATATTTAATAATATTATTAATAAAACAAAAAGTCGATATTTGTCAATTTTAAATGTTTTGTGTGGCTTATAGGGAAAGTTAAGTGTCGCCCAGCAATGTCCGACATGACGTTGAACGTGTTAATTACCACGTTAAATAAACGATAACTATCGAACCATAGAACTGAACCATCTGAACTTGCTTTGACTACCTACTGACCTACTTAAATGCTAGCTCTCATAAGAGTTCATTAGAAAACTCCATCCACCCCCTTTCATTTTCCATGAGATCTACTTCATAAGGAACAGCAGGGTAGTTGCGTAACCCACTATCAGTAGCAATAGGTTTCATTTTGACAGTTCAACAACATTCATTGCGTTATTTACGTTGTTGAGCAGACACATTTTTCGAACATATGGAGCAATGTATTAAATATAAACGAATCAATGTTATATGCTTTAAAATGAATCAAATTGAGAATAATAGTGTGTTACGCAATTAGGGTGCAGGTTGAACAGGCATCACGTGTACCTACGAAGACTTTACCACCACGCCCAAGAAAACTGTTGTTTTATGGTCCATGTGGAACACTACCAACCAAGACCACACAATGCTCGTGTTTTTACCGCCCGCCAATTAGCACAATTCATTATAATTAAGTACATACGAAGAAGCATTGCAGTATAACCGGTACAAATTCGACATAATGGGTATGGTAGGCAGGTACTGCAGTTTTCCACAATGAATTAACTATGTAGGTACCTATCGCAAAGTTCGTGAGTGTGTGTGTGTATGTTTGTGTGATTGTGCGTGTGTGTGTGTTTGTTACTTCTTCACGCTCAAACGGCTGGACCAATTTTTATGAAATTTGGCACACAGATAGTTTATAACCAGGATTAACACATAGAATACTTTTTATCCCGTTATTCCCACGGGGTCGACACTTATGCGGGTGAAATCGCGGGGCGCAGACAGTGGACAATAAATACAAAGTATAGAGGAGCGTACTGATAACTAATATTGATTTCTGAGAATTGTTCCAAAAAAATTTTTCACATGTGAAAGGGTTCTATACCCAAATGGTGAAATGAATCCTTGAGGTACAGTAGTAGTAGTAGTACAGTACGCTACTTTTAGTATTTTTATCTTACGAAGCGTCGCGCGCTTTTCCTGTGGTTAACTAGTACACAAACACTCTGTAATGTGAGTAAGCGGAGGACCTCTCGGTACCGTCCGAGATAATAGCGAAGTCGGAAGTGTGTGTTCTTTGTTACGTGTTGAAGCTACTCATCTTCACGTACACACCCACAGCATTTTTGTACACTTGGTTTAAACAAATAAAGCGCGCATCGGTTTGGTGAGATAAAAATACTGTAGGGGATACGCGCTTCGATGATATACGCTACATGCGTACCTCTATGCTCTACATTCTACGCGCTACATGCTACTCGCCACTTTTTATGTGCTACGAGTACAAGCTACGCGCTACAAGCTACGTGCTACATTCTACGCGCTACACGCTATGCGCTACAAGCTACGTGCTAGTTACTTTCTACGTCTCTGTAAGCTACGCGCTACGTTGTACGCGCTACATGCTACGCGCTACACGCTACTTTCTACACGCTACGTGCTACTTTCTACGGGCTACACGCCCCACGCGCTACGTTCTATGCGCTACATGGTACGCACTACATGCTACGAGCTACACGCTACGCACTACACGCTACGCACTACACGCTACGAGATACACGCTACGCGCTACAAGGTACACGCCACATTTTACGCACTACACGCTACGCGCCATAATCTACGCGCTACACGCTACGGTTTTAGTTGTGCCGGTGTAACATATTGCCTTACATTACACCTATAATTTCAATCAACAGGCATCTCTTAACCTTTTAATGGTTTGAAAAGTTCTAGGCAGGATCGAATCGCACTGGAATCGTTTGCTTGGTTTACCTATAACTATAATCCAAAGACAACAAAAACATTTATCAAAAAACCACATAGTTACCTATTAATCATGACAAGTCAATAAGTAGTTACCGAACTAAATAAAATTGAAACTTAGTTATTACCTACTGGATTCCTGAAAAATACGTACCTACGTAGTTACACTTATTCTGTGTGATACCCGTATGTCTGTAAGTGAAACGCAGCTAAGTCTCGTCTGTAATTGAGTGACATCATGGTTGGTTCATTGCTCACTAATGTGGGGCATCACCACATCACATGAAAATGAAATTGTTCCCATGCTGTTACATTATTCTTATGATGTATCTGCGTCTGCGTGCAGTCATTTCATGCTATGTAACTACATTTCAATAAAAGCGCAATTTATTTTATGTAAATGATTTAGGCATTTTGCTAAATAAGGAAAGTACCTAAATAGTACCTACGTAGATAAATGTAAGCCCCTTTTTCAGCTTAGTTAGGTACAGGTGCAGGAAATTGGGTATTTTCAGCCTGCGTCCGTAACTATCTCTTAGTGAAACGATCGATAAATCGTTTTGAGTCTGTTTTCCTGTTTGAGGGTAACCCGCTGCTTGGTCAAATATCCAGATGTGGGCTAATAATATATATAAACTAGCGACCCGCCCCGGCTTCGCACGGGTGCAATGGAGAAACACTGATAATTTTAGAGCCATTATTTCTCGTAAAAAGTATAGGATAAAAAATGGTTATTGTGGGTTATCCCTAAAAGATAGACATATACCATCGCGGACTTTTTTTTAGATCTTTTTAAGGTGTACAATACTGTAGTACATTATTTTGATCTATCTCGACGGGTTCAGCCAGCGTTTACAATGTAAGCGCAAAAAATGTGTTTATTTACGACATTGCATTAAAAACCTCTAAAATTATCAGTGTTTCTCTACTATATTATGCATGTATTATACATATAAACCTTCCTCTTGAATCACTCTATCTATTAAAAAAAACCGAATCAAAATCCGTTGCTTATTTTGAAAGATCTAAGCATATATAAGGACAGACAGACAGGGAAGCGACTTTGTTTTATACTATGTAGTGATTATCTATAAATTCAAAATTAGTTACAGGTAGGTGAGTAATATTCTTCTATTAGTATTCATTATCTGCACTTGCATACTTTTAGCCAATTCAATAGGGTTTAAAATATTACTTATATAGACACGAGCAGTGACGACATTAAGGCCACGGAATATTAAACATTCTAGGAAGTTGTTAGTTTATCCAACAGACTATCATCCCACCTAACCACTGGTTAAGTCACCCAGGAAACTTAAACGAGCGTAATGTTATAGTACATCGTGAGAATGAAAACATTTCCCGTTTTGTACGGCAATTTAAATAATATACGCCGACCTGAAAACACCTTAACTACTCACAGGAAAACGAATTCACAGGAAAATGTTCGGGCATTGTTGTGTATCGCAGTCCGTCCACTACATAGCGTAACTAACCTGTGTAATGCACCGAACTTCTGTTCGTAATCGTTAGCTACCAACGTACTGAAAAAATAAGTTCCTGTCTATAATTGATCGAAAAGTGGTTAACCCTCAATGTCCGCGGATTTTAGCTATCTTTTGTTCAAAAGGCCCAAACTATCTGAATACAAATAGCTACTACCCATTATTATCACACTAATATTATAAAGGCGAAAGTTTGTGAGTGTGTGTGTTTGAATGTTCGTTTCTTCTTCACTCTCTAACGGCTGGACCAATTTTGATGAAATTTGGGACACAGATAGTTTATATACCAGGATTAACACATAGAATACTTTTTATCCCGTTATGCCTACGGGATCGAGATTTATGCGGATGAAACCGCGGGGTGCAGCTCAGTGACGGACTAACCGGGGGGCGGAAGGGGCGGTCCGCCCCGGGCCTCCGGTCTTGGGGGGCTCCCAAATGCCTCCGCGTTCCCCTGATCAAATCCTAAACAAGACTAAAAATGTGCTTAGTACCTACATAATTTCATCAAGATATACTTCTTGACCAGCATCTCGTTTGCATCATGCGAGAGGAGTTTTTCGAAACTTAAACTATTAAAAATATCTTCGATGTACAATGGGTCAAGAGCGACCTGTTAACCTAGCCGTGCTTTCAATAGAAAGAAAAATTTCTAAAGACATCGATTTCACAGAAGTTATTGAGGAATTCAGTAAATTGAAGGCACGAAAACACATATAACACGCCTCAAAAAATAAAAATAAACTATCTTTTTGGTTAATTTTATCTAACTTTTTTTTGTCGATCGATTCGTATTTTATTTTCCTCACCCATATCCATTCCATATTGTAGGTATGTATGTTTATTTAGCCTAAATAATTTAATTCGAATTTAAATTTCACTTGCCAGATTTTAATGAAATAGGGAGGGGCCCGTGGCTAAATAAAAACAGCCGCACAGGTCGATCGATCAGGTTAAGCTACGCTTGCCGCGGTTGGTCTGTGGATGGGTGACCATCTTTACATACCGAGACCCCTCCGTGCCTCGGAAAGCACCCTAAGCCGTTGGTCCCGGCTGTCATTCGCAGATCTTTGACAGTCGTTACGGGTAGTTAAGAAGCCCGAAAGTCTGACAACCAGTCTTACCTAGGGGTATCGTAACTGGGTTGTGGAGGACAGATAGGCAGTCGCTCCATGTAAAATACTTGTATTCAGTTGCATCCGGTTAGACTGGAAGCCGACCCCAACATAGTTGGGAAAAGGCAGGCAGATGATGATGAGATTTCAACGAAATAAACATAAACACTTATTAATACATACAAATGTGAACTGCACAAAATACAAATGTGAGGGGCCCGTGGCTAAATAAAAACAGCCGCACAGGTCGATCGATCAGGTTAAGCTAAGCTTGCCGCGGTTGTTCTGTGGATGGGTGACCATCTTTACACACCGAGACCCCTCCGTGCCTCGGAAAGCACGTTAATACGTTGGTCCTGACTGTCATTCGGACGACCAGTCTTACCTAGGGGTATCGTATTACCCAGTAACTGGGCTGTGGCGGTCAGATAGGCAGTCGCTCCATGTAAAATACTAGTATTCAGCTGCATCAGGTTAGACTGGAAGCCGACCCCAACATAGTTGGGAAAAGGCTAGGCAGATGATGGTTCTAGGTATATTATTAAATGCACAATAGGTACTTGTATTAATCCCGGCCCAGTTACTACGAGTATATGTGCGAGGATAAATTGATTGCGTACATATTTGCACGCTTGTATAAATCATTTGACTTGGGTGTTGCCTTGACGGGTCGGTTATTTTTAGAAATTAACATCACTGCATCCATTGCTACGGAATGTCAGACAGAAATGAGAAATAAGATTAAACGTGATGCCACTGATCCGGACTGGACGGAGTCAATAGATAATATCGATTTTTTACAATAATTTAGATAATATCGAATGTTTATAAAAAGTTTATTGCACCTACAGGTTAATCATCGATATTTTAAGGATAAGGATACGCTTTGTTAAGTAGGTAAATTAAAAAAAAAAGTGGTGTTGGTGGTGGTTCAAGTGTCTAGGGATCAAGTACGTTTTGGAGTATCGCCGCAATTGAGGATTTTTATTTTAACTTTTTTGGATCTTTATTGATTATTTTTAGTTAATTTCACTATTTTAATAAATAATTTTCTTTAATTTTATATTTTTTTAAAAAAATAGAAAATCAACTATCAATTAGGATTCCTACAAAAGTGTGTAATAGCGTTTTTACCATTACAATTTTTGCATCGGAACAGAAAAAAATTGCATCGACATGGAGCGACGACATCATTTGACACGAGCAGAGATGATGAGAGCCGTTGGAATGTTGCAAGCTGGTTCGAGGCAACGTACTGTGGCTGTCCGTCTTGGTACTACAATTTTCTTTAAAATTATATTTAAAAAAAAAAATAGAAAATCAACTATCAATTAGGATTCCTACAAAAGTGTGTAATAGCGTTTTTACCATTACAATTTTTGCATCGGAACAGAAAAAAATTGCATCGACATGGAGCGACGACATTATTTGACACGAGCAGAAATGATGAGAGCCGTCGGAATGTTGCAAGCTGGTTCCAGGCAATGTACTGCGGCTGTCCCTCTTGGCACTACACACAGCGTTAAAATTAATTACAGCCGCCTCTGGATACGCTATCGTATCACGGGCAGCGTGGCCAAGTGACAAGGAGGACGATCTCGCATCACCACTCAGGCTTGCTGATAAGCGACCAAACCATCCGAAATCGTTTACGTGAAGTGGGTCTGCGTTCCCGAAGGCCGCTGAGAGTTCCATCTATAGCACCCCACAATCGTAGGGCCCAATTGGGTCGCGAACATAGAAATTTTGAGGAAGAAGACTGGCGTTGTGGTATGCTTTTCTGATGAATCTCGTTTCGGTATGAGGCCGGATACAAGACATAAGTACCTACTCGGGTTTGGAGAACCTCTGGACGTCAAGAACGTTTGAAATTTTGTCAGGAAGCTCATTCATACGAAGGGGGAACAATAATGGTGTGGGCCGGTACTTGGATCGGTGAAGAACCGATCTCATTTGAAGAACCTCAATGCTCAGATTTATGCGGAAAGGATTGTTTCAGACGTGATCATCCCTTTGCGAAGCCGGTTGGGTGATTCGTTTCGACTCATGCACGAAAATGCACGTCCACACACGGCTAGTCGTAACACGCAGTCTTGCCGATGCTCGCATCAACGTTCTGCCGTGGTCTGCTCAGTCGCCAGACCTCAACACAATTGAGCACGCACGGGACATGCTCCAAAGAAGAGCTTTGCCGAGTATGGACGCTGTGCATACCCCACAACTTTTTGACCTGTAGGAAGAACGTGGGCGGCCATTCCTCAAAGTGATTTTGATGAACTGATTGTAAACATGCCAAATCGCTATGATTGTGTGATTCGTGTCAATGGTGGAAACAGATTATTATTATTTTTATCTTTACCTACAATAAAAATTTTAAAAATCCTTGTTTGCCTTTTTTGCCAGTTAATTGACAACATTAACTTAGGTTAATTTCCCACAATTTGCAAAAAATGCAAAGTTTATTAATTTTTACAAACTATAGGGATACGTTGTTAACAATTAAAGTAAGAAGCCAGTCTGGAAGACTAGATTTGGTAAATATTAATTGTATAATTTTTTATAGTTGAAAATGTACTTGATCCCTAGACACTTTTCATGTGTGTAGGATATCAACTAGTTATCTATATTATCTATTTGTACAGACGCCAGCACATCAAGCTACCCGAAACTGTCAGATTTTCCCAATCAACTTTGAACCTTATACTTCAGCGCTAAAGTTGAAAATTTATTAAAGAAATCTGACAGATTGTAGTAGCTTGATGTGCTGGCGTCTGTACAAAATTTTATGCAGATACGTCATTACGCGTCACACGTTCGTGCTCATTTTTCTCACATTATGGCTATCACGTCTCAGTTAACAGAAAAAATAAGTATACTCGTACCTAAAAAGGGAATTGTTCTTTTTAACCTCTGCGAAGAACCGATTTCAAAAACAGGGAATCCTTAGTTCGTCTTCACTTGACTACCCATAGGTAGATATTGTTGCCCACAAAAGCAAAAAATGTTTTGTTTCATATGGGGAGCGAACCTGCGACCCGTATAGAACTTGGCCAGAAGCCCTATCACTTAATCCACCACAATATCGTGCCGTTTCGAGTGAAAAGCAAACGTTACCACTTACCTACCTAACCAAATTTCTCTGTTAAGTACTTACCTAAGTATTGTAATTGGTAGCCAATTTCGAAGGAAAACTTCTACATACTGGATACGTTATACGGTCACGTTTCGGACTAAAATAATTGCAGGTTTCACGTGTCAGATTAGGTATAGGTACTTATTCAAAAAATCGTTTTTCTGCCGGTTTGTGGAGCCATCATCAAAAAAAAGTTAGTTACGTGCATGCATAAACACTAAATACGTAACATCATGTCTGTATTCTCCGAAGGGGTAAACAGAGGAGGGGGTGATTAACATAGCGGCGAAAAGCGCGCCAGAGTTGCCGCTTCAAAGGAAACTGTTCTGTATCCTCGTGCGATACGAATAGCCATTTTCCGCTGCAGGCTGTTGATTTTAGCCCTGCAGGGGGACCTACCCGACCTGAGATACGAAGCTGGGCCAGGAATATAGGTGTATATATATACTGGGTGTCCGGAAAGTCATGGATTACCTTTTACCAGCTGATGGGCCACATTGGGATCTACCAATTAAAAAAAATGAACATAGTAAAAGTCTTATGGTTTCAGAGTTTTTTTGATGTTTAACGAAATTTTGGAAAATCTCTACCTTTGATCAGTTTTTTCCATGCCATTTCTACGAATGAAAACTTTTTCGAGAACAGGTGGTTTTTATTTTCATCTGAATACTTACAAGAAAGTTACAGATATCATCTTTTAAATACCTAAAATTTAGTTTCAAACTTAAAATTTTCACCAAGGAAAATTTTACCTTATTTTTGATCGGCCCTGGTGAAAAAAAAAATTTATTGGTAGGTCATTTTTTTTTATTGGTAGATCTCAATGTGGCCCATCAGCAGGTAAAAGGTAATCCATGACTTTTCGGACACCCCGTATATATTATTTGGTTCAAAGCATTATAAATATACCTCTATGATGTACAGACGCCAGCACATCAAGCTACCCGAAACTGTCAGATTTTCCCAATCAACTTTGAACCTTATAGTTTAGCAATAAAGTTGAAAATCTATGTATTAAAGAAATCTGACAGATTGTAGTAGCTTGATGTGCTGGCGTCTGTACCTACCTGTTGACTTCCTGATCTGCATAGTACCTACTTACCTACCATACAAAAAATGTCTCTCCGCATGCTCAGTCAATACCTTCCTTTTATGGTAAGTTATGTAGGTATGTTATTTAATGATTAACTTGATAAAAAATATATATGAGTAAGTAATCCAATTTGCAAGCACGCTGATCGCAGGCCGAACAGAATGCCATATAAGGACGACGCGTTATCATAATGTAGGTGTCAAGCTTAGTTTAAACACCGCCTACACTAACCCAACTGCTGTTTTATTCATTATCTTATCGTAGGCCAAAGTTTGAAATTAGCTCAACTAAAATTAAATATATTCATATTTTCAGGTCTTTTCAAGAACTCTAAATGCAACTACTCTGTTACCTTAAAAAAACCGGTCAAGAGCGAGTCGGACTCACGCACCGAGGGTTATGTACTTACGTACCATTATACAGCGTGTAACGGAAGGGGGGTTCAACCCTGAAGGAGGTGAATGTGCTCATGAAACTCAACAACTTTCCCCAAAGAACATAGGACGAAATATGAAAAAAAAAATTGGCCCTCCCTTACAAAACTGACTACCAGCTGATTGATTTACTATGGGAGGGCCAAATTTTTTTTTCATACTTCGACCTTCATATGTTCTTTGGGGAAAGTTGTTGAGTTTCATGAGCACATTCACCTCCTTCAGGGTTGATAACCCCCTTCCGTTACACGCTGTATATTAAATTTTAATTTTTTTGTTCTGAAAAAGTGTGCTGTTTAGACATCTTTTTATTTTTCCAGTAATCTTTACATAAACTTCTATCACCTAGAATAATTTTCAAATTTTTCTCTGTGCAAACCTCGGAGATAAGAGGGAACGGTATTTTTTTACAACTTTTAACCAAAAGTCAAAGACTATGCGGCCTAAAAAAAAAGAAAAAATGTTTGAGAATTTGCAAACAGCACTCTTTCATATGAAACCCCACATGCCCCAGTAGCCCCACTTCGAATTTTTAAGACCCGGGGTTACAGTCCCTGTTGCATAAAGAAAAAACATATTTTTTTCTCATTTACAAAATAGTTGGGCAAACGTCATCTAAAACTATTCCAAATTTCAAGTTGATAGCATTAGTAGTTCTTGAGATATCCAGCTGTGACAGACTGACAGAAACACAGACTGAGTCACACCATAAGGGTTCCTTTTTACCATTTTGGTATGGAACCCTAAAAAAGATAGGCACTTATATACCCAGTGGAAATATGTTGCTTACGTCAGCTGTTTAATATGCTATGCAAGGTTTATGAAATAACTAAGTCTGTTGGTTACAGGTTATATATGTAGCCGCTGAATACCTGGCAGCTAAATTGGTTCTAGCTTGCACTATTCTCATAACAGTGTCCATCACAGAAAGAAGTTATGGTTTAGTGGGCAAAAAATTTTCAGTGCCAATTTCTCTGCTGCTGATAACAGAATCACAGATAGACAATACATGGATGCAGTCAAACTGTCCCAGACTGGTGACAAAAAGCAGTGGTTTGGCGAAAGTGAAGTAACAAAAGGGTAGGCAGCAGTGTACAGTACCTACCTATACAATCATGCGTGCATTGCTCGCACCTTCTGGTTACTGGAAACATTCACAAACTGGACATAATGTATTGTCGTGCATCAGAAAAACATAATTCCAGTCAACAGCCACAATTTTGTGACCTTATTCTGACTGAAAATAGCGATTATGATTGCTGTTGTTGGAGGAAAATATTGTGGAAAAAAATCATATCTATATTAGTAGGTTTAGGTACCTAAAAATGACACTGATAATACGCATTTATTCATTGTTTTAAATGAATAAAAAGCATTATACATTCCCATAGCCCTTTGGCACAATTTTTTTCCAACCATCAAACAGGAGGAGGTTCACATTTAGTCTGTTTAAATAATCTTGGATCATGACTCCAAAATCTGTGTTTATTGAATTGTTATATTTTGCATTGAAATTCCAATGACGTATGAAACATCTGAAGTCATGAAATTATTGTGTGAATCACAGGCTTCTTATCTACATCTACAAAACTGATAAACTTTAAGTAGGTGTACGCCTTTGATAAGACAGCAAACTAAGTACTGTATACTTGTCTAACAATTGGCAAATCATACAACATGAAGAAATACATATATTTATTATTTCTTACAGAATACAAAACAACTAAGATTATGATATTACATATACTTTGCACACAACATCAAACTGGTTTACTGTCAAGACCCAATTAGTATCTGAACCTTGGATGCCGTGCAATACAAGCGCAAAGTTGGTCCCAACTGCCATTAAAATTAGTAATCTTTGAAAATGCATTACAAACATATTGATAAGACATAACTAAATAATATAATATGATCAATACCAACCGACAGAATGTGCTAATTACATATTAAAATAAATTAAAAACTAATTGGTTTCGTGCCTTAGCACTTGTTTCACACTATCCATACTTTAAAATCCAATTCTGAACTTATAATGTAATTAATGATTAAACCAAACAGCAGCATAATGCGAAACAAGTTTTGTAATAGTTTATACAAAGTGTGACAAAAACTGGCTTTGAATAACATATTTTATCTAACTTAATATATATTAATTTTGCAACAGGATTACATAGGGACTTCCCTGATTAAGCAACAAGATAAATCACATTAAAGTTTCATTACACATTTAATTTGTGCAGTTAAATATCAGTTCTTTGTGTCAACACCCAAATTAGCTGTTAAAGTAGGCTTTGCAATATTATAAAATGTTTTATATTTAATACTACCTATCACAAAGTGATTCTGTACAAAAGTTGGCCACTTCATAAATTACATATTTAAAACTGATGTATAGTTAGTTTCCTATTATTTTCTTTTTAGAAGTATAACAATTTGTAAACAAGTCTTTTATGAGTGAATTAAATTCACTTTAACAGTATATCAACAGTTAGGTACTATTTTAATACAATTTATAGAAAAATATCAAAACATTTATATGTATGGTGTAAATCTTATATTAGGAATATGATGTGTGCGTTGGTTAATTGTTTCAAATACAAAATATAGATTTCTTATACTGTTCAGTCGCATTTTACCATAAAACTCGCGATTTTTAGTGCAGAGCAGCATAAAGAAGTATCCATATCAAAGGTTTACAAGTTTGCGTGATGACTATCGCCCTGCAGGAGCCTCGGTGATAGGGGCGGGCTGGGGCGCGGGCGCGCTCGAATTACCGGACGTTGCCCACACAATGATTATGATAAGTAGAACTGCCCCAATAGCACCGATAATCAACATCATCTTAAGATTCTGCCACCAATACTTTCGTTTCAGTTTGCCAGCCTGCTGCTCGAACTGCGCTGCTCCATGCTGTAAAGCATCTGCACGATTGTCTAGTTC
Organism: Eremobia ochroleuca; assembly: GCA_949629135.1. Taxonomy (NCBI): domain Eukaryota; kingdom Metazoa; phylum Arthropoda; class Insecta; order Lepidoptera; family Noctuidae; genus Eremobia; species Eremobia ochroleuca. The sequence goes on from OX451392.1 coordinate 11,425,884, forward strand.
GGACAACTTTTGGTCCCTCTCCAAAACTTTCTCGACATTAACGCGCATAATGCCAACCACTTCATCGACTTTGGCTTGAGTCTGAGCCAAACGCTTATCGCTTACTCTAGGGACTGAGCTTCCTCCTTGGTCTTCCATTTCGACAGATTGTTTTAAACTTTGTACAAATTACACTGAAAAGTTCCACACTTCAATAACTATATCGTATTCTATAAAAACTGAGTCTATGATTCAGTTCAATAACGTAAATATGGCGAAGGCACGGAGAATTACAATTTTCGACTTGCAATGACAGAAGAAAGAACAATCAGCGTGACACATTCATGACGTCATAGTATGATTACGTTTACGGATCAGATATCATATACTGACCAATCAGCCAACGTTCATGATTTTTGTTTCGCTTGTGATTGGTCTCATGTGTGCTGTAAAGCATGTTTACTAATTCTCTATGAATAACATTACTGGTTTAGTTCCTAGAGTTGCTTGCACTATGGTTTAAAAATATGATTGAAGTGCTGCCAGCAGATTACAGCATACTATTTAACCCTAGAAAGATAATCTACGTCCGCAAGACGTATCGTGAAATAAAATTTTGTTATAGTTTTTTTAATTATTTTTTTTATTCAAACAATTATTTCAACCTATAAGGCATGATAATACTTCCTTAGGCTTACTAAAAAATCTTAATTAACTAAGGTATGTACAGACGCCAGCACATCAAGCTACTACAATCTGTCAAATTTCTTTAATAGATTTTCAACTTTATCGCTAAAGTATTGGGTTCAAATTTGATTGGCAAAATTTGACAGTTTCGGGTAGCTTCATGTGCTGGCGTCTGTACATACATACATCTGACAGACGTATGAATTATCTTTTACGTTAGTTGCTATATGAATTATATGATTATCTTTCTAGGGTTAATCACATTTTAATCGGTTGTTCAGACAGCGGCGGTGACGAATTGTTGAATTCTTAACCATGACAGTAATATTGTATATGACACATTATTCTCAGTGATCCTGGAACCCGATTTATTACTTTCATCTATGCCCTGAGAGCCCTTGGATCAGAATGTTGGCCCAGCAAGAGAAGGAAGTTACTATGCTTATGTGCAGCTTGATCCTCTCTATGAAGTTATAGATGAGTTATCGCTGTAAAGCTTGATGTCAAAACACGAAGCCGGCGATGGAGACGGGGCACACGAGAGTCTGCATGACACTCTCGTATGCCCACTCTTTATCGTCGTTTGCCGCAACGGCATCAAGGCGCGAATGAGGTCATATCGAGCCTTTTCAGGAAGAACATCGTAAGCGCCAAAATTCCCAAAAAACGGTTTTAATTAACAGATCAACTGATTTTGAATCTTTTGTCACTTACTTGAGTTCATAGTAGAAATGGTAATTAATTTTTTTTAATGACGTTTTTATCGTAAGTTACAACCCATTCGGTTTTTTTAACGTAACCTCCACCGACTGACAGATCGTTAGTACAGCACCTGTCGCTTACGATATAATCTTAGGTTAATAATTTTATTGCAAACGTCCTACCGGTAAAACCGGCCATCATTGCCCTTAGCAGATATCTTTGCCCGAACACGAAAAATAACTAAAATAAAGAATCGTAAATAATTGTATTTAGCTGACAAAATTATTTAATTTTTACGGTAAATTTAAACATTTTTCTGGCAACATTAAATATCAGTTACGGTGCTAAGTTCACTCAGTTGTCAGCGAGACATGTTGAAAGGAGGACTGGTGTGAGGTGGTGCCAAAATCTTGTTTTATGTTTTTACTTACTGTCAGCGTACTACAACTCTCAGGTAAGTTATTTTAATATCAGAGTAATTGACAGGTTATTTTAATATCAGACAGGCCTGTTGGTCTAGTAGTCACGTAGTCAGTGGCCCTGACTGCTATGCTCAAGGTCGTGGGTTCGATTCCCACCTAGGACAAATGTTTGTGTGATGAGCACGATCATTTGTTCTTTGTCTGGGTGTAATTTATCTATAATATGTATGTATTTAGAAATATATATGTATGTTTATCAGCTGTCTAGTACTCATAGCACAAGCTCTGCTTAGTTTGGGACTAGATGGCGTTGTGTGAAAGTTGTCGAATATTATTATTATTCATTATAAATATCACGCTTCATTTTTATGCTACTTTGAGGCCTTTGAAACGTAAAATCTTGAAGATAATGGAGTGGGCAATGATTCCCGAATTTGCATGAACATAGGAGTGACAACATTGCCCACTGCAAAAATAATGTTAGGGTTGTCACCCATTACAGTATTTTAAAATAGTTTTATCGGTTGTCATGGTATGGAAATGTGATGCAGAGGAATGAAAAACATGTTTGGGGAAAGTTCTGAGTAGGTATAAGTCTAAACGTGGATGTCTATAAAAGCATAAAATGACCAAGAAACGAAAGAGAATAAATTCTTGGATGACGGCTGATCGAGATTTTTGGTAGAAGAAATGCTGTGCCAACCTCAAATAAATTGGGATAAGTGCAGAAAAAATATGATATTCCTGTATTTTAGTCTAGTTACCTAAGTAATCACTCAGTTGACAAATATAAATTAGGTACCTACCTACATTTAGTCTGTTTGTTTGCAGTATGGGAAAGCCTACGAAAAGAAATCGCAGAGTCCTCGGGTCTCGGCCCTATAAAAATTATTCAGAAGAGATGCTACAGCTCGCGGTGGAAAATGTAAAAAAAAATAGGATGTCCTCGAGATCAGCAGAAAAAACATTGTTTTATACTTGCAGTTTACAAAGATTGTACTTGACTGATTATTGATAATAAAAGAGTTTATATTTGAACAGATTATTATTTATCACATTAATATGTAACAACCCTAATCCACTATTTTACTATGTATGAAAAAGTCCCTGGTGTGTAGTGTAACATTGCCCACCTCAGTAAAATAAAAAGTAATATGTTTTTGACATATTGATCACGAAGGATGGCAACTTTGCATGATTCACTAAAACATACTCTGTTACTCAAGCTTTAGAACTCATAATTTTAGAGAAATGAAGGTTGAGCAATGTTGGACGGTTGTGCGTATAATTTTGCCCGGCTATTCAGTCGCCTTTTTCAAGGATTCTGTTAAGGTTAGAAACACCATATTTCGTGATTTTAAGCCTTAAACAGTAATTGCTATCATGGTCGACTTTATTACGAGTTCTGGTGAATATTTTTTGCAAAATCTCAAAAATAAGTAGAAATGCGGGCAATGATGGCCGGTTTCACGGTACTTGTCGCTTGCGATACAAATAAAATGCGTTTTGCGTTTAGTTGTTCGTGAACTGTAACATTATAATAGTGTAATAAATTAAAATATGAATGCCATTATTATTTATTTCTATCTTAAATACGACTATGATGGACCCGAACAAGCTGTTGATGTGTCTCTTATATTGAGGTCTCGGCAGAATGGACAAGCTATTCGTGAACCTAAAACTGCTTACACTGGAAAAATTCCCATTTCGAAGGCGAAATACGAAGATTTAAAGAAAATGTGCGAAAAGGGTATCATACCAGATGTTTATACAAAAGAATATCTGGATTAGCCCTGCGATAGAAACACAAGAGACGCTTTACCTGCGACTGATGAAGACAAGGACTGATGACTCTTTTTGTATTTCATTTCATTACATAGTATAAAACAAAGTCGCTTCCCTGTCTGTCTGTCCCTATATATGCTTAGATCTTTAAACCTCCGCAACGGATTTTGATGCGGTTTTTTTTAATAGATAGAGTGTTTCAAGAGGAAGGTTTATATGTATAATACATGCATAATATAGTAGAGAAACACTGATAATTTTAGAGTTTTCTAATGTGATGTCGTAAATAAACACATTTTTTGCGTTTACATTGCAAACGCTGGCTGAACCATTCGAGATAGATCAAAATAATGTACTATAGTTTTGTACACCTTAAAAAGCTCTACAAAAAAGTCCGCGGTGGTATATGTCTATCTCTTAGGGATAACAATAACGATTTTTTATCCTATACTTTTTACGAGAAATAATGGCTCTAAAATTATCGGTGTTCCTCTACTATATTATGCATGTATTATACATATAAACCTTCCTCTTAAATCACTCTTATCTATAAAAAAACCGCATCAAAATCCGTAGAGTATTTTTCAAGATCTAAGCATACATAGAGACAGACAGACAGCGGGAAGCGACTTTGTTTTATACTATGTAGTGATCAGCATCGCACCCGTGCGAAGCCGGGGCGGGTCGCTAGTTATTAATAAAGCTCAAATTATTCACTTAGAAGTACCTACTTATTTTTTTTTTTTTACTCGTTTGTATTTCTGACTCTTTGTCCTTCTCTGCCTATCTCGTAAAAAAAAAAACACAAAAAATATTTCTACTATTTTATGATATTTAAGAATAATTATCGTAATCGACATACTCATATCAACTCTATATAATAACGGTCATCAGTTTTAACGTAAGCGACAAATGTATATGATTTTATAGTATTATGTCAAATCTTAACATTTTAATTAATAGGGAGGTGCCCATATAATACCAAGTAAAAATTACAAATTGATGCTGTAAATATTTTGAGAAATATTTAAAAAAAACGTTCTCCTGTAAACTATGCAAAATGGCGGTTACGATTTTCTCCCTGAAAAAGCTCGATATCAAAGTATCGAGTTCGAAAACTTCGAGACGATGGATGTATTTTGTGAGTATTTAATACTGAGACTAATAAAGCTTCTTTTGAAATCCAAGTCCCCAAGAAACGTTACTTGATTTGTATTGTATTGCACCATGAAAATAATCTTTTCATTTGCCAGTTGCTAGTTAAAATAACTGGAATGTTAATTTACTATCAACATTGTTGGCAACATTAGTGGTTGTGCCGGAATCTTTTTTTCTTGCTGTCAGTTCTGGTTTCTTGGTGTAGAATTTTGTCGCCGGTATTTTAATTTAGTGTTCTAGAGAAACAGTTTAAAGAAAAGCCAAAATGGTAAGAAATAATGTGTTATTTACGATAGTGTCAATAGTTTTTAATATTTTAGTTTACGAAAACTTAAAAGGATAGTGAATTATCTAGAAATGTTCGAGCGGTTGTTCTTGTTGCACGTGTGTCTTGATCACATGAAATTATTGTGCAGGTGTCACTGAATCCCATCCGAATTTTGAAAAATGAAGCTGAAGAAGAAAAAGCCGAAGTAGCTCGTATGTCCAGCTTCATCGGTGCCATCGCCATTGGAGATTTGGTGAAAAGTACCTTGGGACCTAAGGGAATGGACAAAATTCTGGTTTCCTGTGGCAGAAATGCTGGCCAGGTAAATGTTTCATATTCTTACATATTTAGCAATAGTTCATTGAAATTGATAAAGCGGGATGTGAGAGTTTGAAGTTTTAATAAATTGGTTATATTTTGTAGGTTGAGGTTACAAATGACGGCGCAACTATTTTGAAATCCATCGGTGTTGATAACCCAGCAGCAAAAATTTTGGTAGACATGTCAAAAGTACAAGATGAGGAAGTTGGAGATGGAACCACATCTGTAACTGTATTGGGTAGGTAACACACTTTTGTTTCAGTATTCCTGGAGACAAAGGAAGTTTTTCTTAAACTGAGCATAAAACTTGTTTCTACAGATGCGCCTGTTACAACCATCATTTTCTGACTTTTTGTCAATGTTACCCAATAAAGTGTATCATGAAAACATAGCTTATCATGTTTATTCAGTATTTAATTTAGGATATTTTATTGTTTTTTTTTTTTTTTTTTTGTTTCTATGTTTCTATGAGTATTTTAATATACTGTAGTTTGTGAGTTATTCAGTATAAGAAGTTTATCCATTGAATATGTTTTTATCATATTAATGTTTACCGTCTAACATTTTATATGTTATACTTAAGATTTTTTTACATCCATTTTAGCGGCTGAACTGCTTCGTGAAGCTGAAAAGCTTGTTGAACAGAAGCTTCACCCACAGACGATCATTGCTGGATGGCGTATAGCTGTAGATGCCGCTAAAAAAGCTCTATCCGATTCTAGCTTTGATCATGAGAAGAATTTTAATGAGGCTGCCCTCCGTGAGGACCTTGAGAACATTGCGCGCACAACATTGAGCTCTAAAATTCTTTCTAACCACAAAGAGTGAGTAAATTATTAAACAGACTGCAATTAGTTATAAAGTCAATAAGAAAAGTTAAAAAGCTGACATTGGATGTCTTAACCTTGATTTTTTATAAAAAATGTGATATAATTTCAGACATTTCACAAAGTTGGCTGTGGATGCAGTGCTCCGCCTTAAAGGCTCTGGCAACTTGAAGGCTATCCAGATTATCAAAATCTCTGGTGGTCTGCTGGAGGAATCTTTCCTGGATGAAGGTTTCCTCTTAAATAAGAAGGTAGATAATAACTTACAGTCAATTTGGGTAACTTTGATTCATTCGGGTAACTTTGACAGCGGGACCATGAACTAGTTTTGATTATTTTTTCGCATGAAGCCAACACTATTCATAAATGTTTATTTTAGATTTGCAATTTTAAACAAGCTTCGTAAACGCACCTTAAAAAAAAGTAAGCTGTCAAAGTAAGAAAACGTCAAAACTTTTTTTCTGAATATAGCGCGCGAATTCAAGTTTGCTTGTTATGTTTGTTAGTTTGCAATGTTACCCAGATTGATAAAAATAATACTTATTACTACTTTTTTATGCATGGCGCTGTGTGTGTCAAAGTTACCCATTTTATGAAGGTAACTTTGACAGGGCACAGAATTGAGATTTTGTACTATATTGGTATGTTTTATAAACTTTCTGTGAATTTCTATAGATGGAAAGTAATACGAGAGCACTGATAAAATAAAAAACACTCGAGTGATAGGCGTAATTTTTTTAAATATAGTATAAAATATCGCCCTTATCTGTCAAAGTTACCCAGATTGACTGTATTTCATTGTCAGTCCTTATATAAATGGCTGGGTATAGACCTCTCCAATTGTACGCCATTCAGCTTGATTCTCAGCACACTCATTCAGCTGCTACCAGCCTGGAGATTCGCAGTCCCCACTCAAGAACACCCCAATGGCGTTGTATGGCTAACATGGCTGGCCCATTGCCGCTTCAGCTTGCCTATTCTGTGAGCTATATCAACAAGTTTGGTTCTCTGCTTGATCACCTGGCCACCGGATTCCATCCCTCAGAGAGATTCCAAGCATAGCTCATTCCATAGCTTGCTGAGCAATTTTGGACTGGCTCTACCCTGAGATTCCATGTTCCGCTCCATAAGTACTAAATGGCAGACACACTGACTGAATACTTAGGCTCTGTGGAACACGCGAAGAAGACATGACGGAGACTCCCGAATGCTACCCAGCCTGGTGGAATTCGTCTTTAGCCTCATGAAACATAAATTCGAAGATAAAAAAAAAAAGAAAACACTAATTGTAATTCTGTTGAATGATTTCAAAGTTTCTTTTATCTATAGCATAACATTTGACCAAGACACCTGATTACTTGATAATTCATAACATTTACTTATCAGGTGGGAGTACACCAACCCAAGCGTATTGAGAATGCCAGCATCCTGATTGCCAACACACCCATGGACACAGACAAGATCAAAGTTTTCGGATCCACCATCAAAGTAGACTCTATGGCTAAGATCGCAGAACTGGAAGTTGCTGAGAAGGAAAAGATGAAGGACAAAGTCAACAAGATCTTGGCTCACAAATGCAATGTCTTTATCAACAGGTAATTGGTGATACTCATAGTCTTTATCTCTTTAGGGAAGGGAAGAGAACCAAAAGCAAAACCCTTGAAATGATGGCAGGATGACTAGGTGAGGAAAGACATGGACTAGATAGGCAAGGAACATGGAGAATTGCAAAGGGTTGTACGAGGCCTTTGCCAAAGGTCACACAGAGACTCAGAACTGATATTGAATATTTATTCCTCAATTTTCATGATTGCACCTACTACTGTTCGTCTCTGCATCACTCAAAGGTTGACTAGTAGAAAATGCCTATGGCATTAAGTTCGCCTCTGTACATTTATGTGCTTGAAGTATTAAATAAATAAATAAACCATCACTCTGAACAAAGGCTATAAATAAAATAAATATCACTCAAATATTACCATTTATTTCTAAGCCTAAAAAAATTACATGAAATATGAACTCAATTATTTCAACAAATATGTTTATCGCGAAGGTCACACAGTTACGACGCGTTTTGTTGTCTCGAAAAGTTGGTATTAACTTAACCTCCTGAGTTCCAGACATACTTTTTTTGGAGTTTCCTTTTGAAACTCTTGTAGTGCACTGCTTAACAACGTCTTAGTTTGGGAAAAATAGTGAAAAAAATCATGCGCTGGAAAAACTGGTTTTTCGCTATGTTCTACTTAAAGGACAAGGGAATTAAGCTCATAAGTAATTTATATAATCACTACATAGTATAAAACAAAGTCGCTTCCCGCTGTCTGTCCCTATGTATGCTTATATCTTTAAAACTACGCAACGGATTTTGATGCGGTTTTTTTTAATAGATAGAGTAATTCAAGAGGAAGGTTTATATGTATAATACATGCATAATATAGTAGAGAAACACTGATCATTTTAGGGGTTTCTAATGTGATGTCGTAAATAAACACATTTTTTTGCGCTTACATTGCAAACGCTGGCTTAACCCTACGAGATAGATCAAAATAATGTACTACAGTATTGTACACCTTAAAAAGGTCTACAAAAAAGTCCGCGATGGCATATGTCTATCTCTTAGGGATAACCCACAATAACCATTTTTTATCCTATACTTTTTAAGAGAAATAATGGCTCTAAAATTATCAGTGTTTCTCTACTATATTATGCATGTATTATATGGATATAAACCTTCCTCTTGAATCACTCTATCTATTAAAAAAAAACCGCATCAAAATCCGTTGCTTACTTTTAAAGTTCTAAGCATACATAGAGCAGCAGACAGCGGGAAGCGACTTTGTTTTATACTATGTAGTGATAGTGATCAGCATTGCACCCGTGCGAAGCCGGGGCGGGTCGCTAGTATTCTTATATTTCATTCAAGACACTGTCAGAAATTGTGAGGATTAATTAACAGAATATTAATTTTGTAAAAATTAATTTTATTAAAATTTCCAAAATCAACAAAAATTTAACTTTTTCTCAAATATTATCATCAAAAACGAAACTTATACAGTCTTAATCAAAACAAATGTAGGTAATTTTTAATAGGAACATTATAGACATCAATCCTTTCCAATCATTTACTCTTAAACCTAAGTTTTTTATAACTTTAAATGTCTTCGTGAAAGTTTGTAAAACAGTTTCGACTAGACGTGAAACATAAGTTTTCGCATTTTTTGCAGAACACTGTGGTTTTTTTAACACAGCCACCTTTTCTGCAGCGCCATTGTTTTTCACCATATTCTGGTAAATGTGCAGCACTTTTGGTATGGATTTCTTTGGAAGGAACTGGCTTTATTAGAACCTTACATTTGGGATCTTCATCCGAATCATCCCCAGAATAATCAAAGTCAGAGTAGTTTAAAGCTTCTGTTATTTCGCTGACTGTGATCTCTAAAACAAACATAAAACATTGAAGAAACCTTAATGTACTTTGCATAGTACATGGGAAGACACTCTTGGGAAATAATATTAATTGCATACTGTCGTGCTATGCAAAGAACATAAAAAAACATAATCTGATCACAAGCCCTTTATTTAATTTTTCTTAAAAATAATACGTTAAATTATTAGTTTTCATTGTTAACTCGTTAATTAATAGAAAAAAGAACATAATAATGAAAGAATTCATTCGATGAATAAATATTAACTTACCTTTGCGCGGACGCACGCTCCGACGTTTGTCCTCCGACGCCATTTTTTTAAAGAAATGACAGATTTGAAATTTAACTTTTATTATAACACACGAAGCCAATAGATGGCACTGATAAAATATTTTGGTGTTGCCTATTAAAACGAAGAAGATAGATTTTTTATTTTCTTATGTACTATGCAAAGGACAGATGTACTCAGGAGGTTAATACAGGAACAGCCTTTGTCCTGTTCTTTGTGGACACCACACATCATGAACCACAATGTCACAGTATGGCAATATGGAACAGACACAACAATGCAGCATTACAGTTCATCTAATGACGTATTTATGCATATTTTCTTCACCAGGCAACTTATCTACAACTACCCAGAGCAGCTGTTCGCTGACGCCGGCGTCATGGCGATCGAGCACGCTGATTTCGACGGTATTGAGCGACTGGCCCTTGTGACCGGAGGTGAAATCGCATCCACATTCGACTCACCCGACAAAGTGAAACTAGGACACTGCAAAGTTATTGAACAGGTACTATTTGTGTTTGTATGCAGTGGGTTGCAAAAAAAAGTACTTGTTATTTGCCGACATATTGACGACAGATATTAATGGATGAATCATGAAGTCAGATATTATTGTCGAGCTGTTCATTGTAATATAGTAACCCGCGGCTTCGTCCGCATGAAGGTCGGTGATTATCCCATGGGATAAAAAAATTTGTCTATGCCCAAACCCAGGCCTTTTCATATGCTGTTGGGTTCGAAATGCAGTTAATGACAGTATGTTTTAGCAATCTTTACTAACTTTTGGACAAAGAGAGCTAACAGGTCTATTCCAATGGTTAATTTTTTTTACATATCTAACATTTCATTTAAAATTCAGCCTGTATTTATAAGATAAGAGTAGTTGGAATATGAAACAAATGTGTACAACTGGAAGATTCCCAAAACCTCCACACATTGCTTTTAAGAAGGAAACGTTATAAGTAGCGGGCTTTCGCCTGCCGCTGCATGCGTGGAGGTCGGAAATTATCCCAAGGGAACGTATGACCTGGGTAAAAAATATACTAAGTCCAAACCCAGATCATGATCTACCTGTGCGCCAATTTTCATCGAATTCCGTTCCAATAATGCGTGAAAAGGTAACTGACAGACGAGAGTTACTTTCGCATTCATAATATTAGTATATATAATAATTATTGCCTTATTTCAGGTGTTGATTGGTGACGAGTGCCTCATCCGTTTCTCTGGCGTGGAACTCGGCTCAGCCTGCACGGTCGTCATCCGCGGTGCCACGCAGCAAGTCATAGACGAGGCCGAGCGTTCCCTGCACGACGCGCTCTGCGTGCTCGCCGCTACCGTCAAGGAACCTAAAATTATTTATGGTGGAGGTGAGCAATATTCTCTGAATAAATATTTACAGAGTTTAATTCGATATCAATTTTATTATTTTCTTGTATGGGAAAAACAAGCCTTGTCTTGACATGTAATAGATTTCTTGAATGACGTTGTTCATGGAGAAGACAAGATCACCATCAAAATTGCGAAGTTGAATGTTGAATTGTTGACAATTAAGGGTCAAAATTTTATCAGAGAAATAATTTTGAATTTTTGACAGTTCTTCCACACAAAAACTGTCAGACGTCAATTTTATTCCACTAATAAAAATTATCTGTCGATTGAAAAATTAGGCCTTAGTATTTTAATAGAAAATGATTCACCCATCTCTTAGGTGCCAGCGAGATGCTGATGGCCGAGGCCGTGTCCCGGGTAGCGGCGCGCACGGCCGGCAAGGAGTCCGCGGCCGCCGAGGCCTTCGCCATCGCCCTGCGCCGCCTGCCCTCGGCTGTGGCCGACAACGCGGGCTACGACTCGGCCGACCTCATCTCACGCCTGCGCGCGCATCATGCTCAGGGAGAGATCACTATGGGACTTGGTGAGTTGCTATATTTATAATGTATTTAACCGAGAAGCTTCTTCAGTCACGAAGTTAATAATACAATTTCTTTCAATGCTTCAGAAGAAAATCACTTTTTAATCTTGCTAGCTAACTAGGCTAGGTATTTATTATATTATGCTCGTAACTGTACCTTACCTTAGATTCGAAAGACACGTGGCGCCATCTATTATCAAAGTAACGTTATTGTTGTTTTCCTTGGGAACAGCACTTTTTTCGGGATGAAAGGTACCCTATGTCCGTTTCTGTACACCTGACAACGTATATGCAAAATTTTAGGATGATCGGTTCAGTGGTTTAGGCTTGAAAAGGTAACAAACAAACAAACTTACTTTCGCATTTATGATATTAGTTAGGATACAATTCGGCTGAGAACATTTTCTGGACTATAAACAACCGAGATCGTATACTTTGAATGAATGAGTACAATTTGTGAAACACATTTCAATGTAAAAATAACTATTTTCGTTCACAGACATGCAGAAGGGCCGCGTAGGAGACATGAAGAAGATGGGCATCACAGAGTCTTACGTAGTGAAGCGCCAGGTGCTGCTATCTGCCGCCGAGGCCGCTGAGATGATCCTCCGCGTTGACAACATCCTCAAGGCGGCGCCACGTCGTCGCGGACCCGACCGTCGCCCTTGCTAAAACATTCTAGATACTCAACCACGAACATAAGTAGAAGTGGGATACCTACCATCCAACACTGATTAGTTTCAAATTAAATGTGTCTCAGATTTTGCATATATTTTGTACAAAACTATCAGATAGTTTTACTGAAGCGTATATCAGTATGTTAGTTTGATTTTGAGTGACTTGACCGGATTGACCACTTCTGTTTATTTTTATTGTATTAATATTGCACTTGCTAACAGTGCAGCGTCGGAATGCTTTTATGTCTGTACCAACTTATAAAATAACTTTAAGTTTAGCTTTACCAATGTAGCCTTATTAGTCACAGAAGAGTGCATTTTTATAACAAATTCTCTTCCTTTGTGACTACACAAAGTTCTATTTAATAACTAAAAATGAAAACATACCGGACTTTCTATGTATGTTATAAATAAGTATTTCGAGTTACAAATGTGGAATTCTATGAATGACACGGTCAAATTAATTTGATTTGGAATTTATAATGCCTCCCTTCTAGTTTAACCTAGAAACATTGAGCTGCGCTAGTTTCATTTACTTATAGCTTTTAGTTAAAGTGGCCGTTAATGCCTTGGTATTAATGTATTAACTATTTAATTAATAAAATTTTAACAAACTGATTTTTGTTTTCCATTTTGTAATGTTCTAGCGACTCACCCCTGCTTCGCGCGGTTTTGACTTGATCAAAAACTAAGATGTCTTTATTATAATATGACAGTTTAAAATAAAATGTATACACCTAAACCTTCCAGTATAAGTTTTCTAAATGATAGAGAAACCGCATCAAAATCCGTTGCGTAGTTAACACATTGAACGCCGTGGTGGTCACCGGTGACCACACTTTACTTTCCTTCTGAGCTGACGCCGATTCACGATTTCGACAAATGTTACACATTATATTTCACTGGCTCATACGGTTCAAAATAGTCTAAATAATTATTTATTATTACTATCCAAATAATTAAAAAAATAATTGCTGTTTCTCACTGGTGACCACCACGGCGTTCAATGTGTTAAGAACAATGTGGACACACAAGTGACTGTTTTAGTTGTAGTCGTTTTTTTTTTAAATATACAACGTGTAACGTTAAATGCGCAAAACCTGAAAATACTTTGATAAGAATAACGAGCAGAATTAATTGAACCACTTTTTAATATAGGTCACGTTTTTCAAAAAAATCTTCATTAATAACGTTGCCGTGTCTATTTATTAATAGGCCAAGCAACCCAATGTCAGCGCGGCGCAGCGGTCCGGTGACGACTCCTCCCTCGATAAAGCGTCGTCGCAGACGCAAGAAACGATCAGAATGGCCAGTAAAACTAAAACAGCACATAAAACCTTTACAATTTTTTTAATGACTTATTTTCTCTCTGAAATAGCTTAATTGAATTAAAAATCAGTTGGGGTGTCTGAGGTTTTGCGCATTTAACGTTACACGTTGTATAATATGAATAATCAGTCTATAATGTTCCCACTCCTGGAACACAGACCTCCTTTCGGTAAGAGGGACATAATCCAGCAGGCAGGACTAGTTGGTGTTGTTAGATGTCACATGACTTCGAATGTTTGGTACTAGGATATGGCGGTTTCCTCACGATGTTTTCCTTCACCGTTTTGGGAGCAGTGCTGATGAAGTAATTTACACAAAGTAAAGCGCTTGTTTGGGTTCGAACCTACGACCTACAACTTGGAAGTCGCGGCCATTACCACTGCTCTATTATACAACTTGTAACGTTAAATGCGCAAAACCTCGCACACCCCAACTCATTTTTAATTAAATTGACCTATTTCAGAAAGAAAATAAATCATTAAAAAAATTGTAAAGGTTTTATGTGCTGTTTTAGTTTTACTGGCCATTCTGATCATTTCTTGCGTCTGCGACGACGCTTTACCGAGGGAGGAGTCGTCATCGGGCCGCTGTGCCGCGCTGACATTGGGTTGCTTGACCTATTAAAAAAATAGACACGGCAACGTTTTTAATGAAGATTTTTTTTTAATGTGACCTATATTAAAAAGTGGTTCAATTAATTCTGATCAAACTATTTTCAGTTTTGAGCGTTTAACGTTACACGTTGTATAATAATAATAAAATCGTTTATTTATAAAAAGGGGATACATTTACAATTAATACGTTAAGAATTACGTAAAAAATATGTATTTCTTATTATCTTATCTTCCGCCTGTGGCATGCGTAGATGCTCTATCATTAGCCTTTTTACAGTGCATAGCACCCCATCTTCGACAACTAGAAAAATAACCATTAGGTAATTTAAAAATGAAAAAGGTTTCACGTGGGTTTCACAGAAGTTATGAACGTCGAATGTATTATAGATTTAAATCCGTTTAACTAATATTACGCCCTACTTAGCTGTGTGTTCAGCTGAAACCAATTTGTTACTTACTTGACATGCGATGCTCGAACGGTAATATCCAAGCACCGTAAAAGTACCTAGCTTTGAATAACTTACCAGTAATTTTAAAGAAAATCAATGCAAAGGCTACTTGCCTATTGGGTACCTACCTACTTGTTTTTAAGGCCGTGTTCAAACCAAACTGACTGTCAGCCGCCGAAAGTGAGCGAACGTTACGCAGTTTATTGTATTTCCATACATATACACTTTTTCGTTCACATCTAACCGACGATAAGTTATTACGCTATGCGTAGACGCTGACATTCGGCGGCCGATTAATATAGCGTGTCACTACGCTGCGCGGACGTTGATTGGAAACGTCAGCGATTGGATTCAGCTCGGCCGGCGGACTCTATTCAGTACCACTGAGCTCTTTTATGTGAAAAATAGTCGGCCGCTTAGCGTACGCATACGGTGTGAAGTGAACGTATACAAGCCGACTGTTTTGTTCACACCATTGGCGTATTGTAAGCTATAGCGTATTGTCAGCATACTGTGAACGAAAAATACCGTTTATTTTCACGTTTACACTGAGGCTCACAGTGAGCCTGCTCACATTCGGCGGCTGACTGTCAGTTTGGTTTGAACACGGCCTTATGCTTGTCTTTATTGCAAGCGGATTAGTCGTTTTCTCTTGTCTCACAAAACTTTTTCGCGTTTTTATTACATTAATTCAGCTGTACCTACCTACTTCGCTCCAAAACACAAATAGGACATGCTGGGCGCAATAAAGGGGCTGACTGAGCTGGGCATATGCGCTGCTCGTCGAGAAAGCTACTCGATCCCTGAGTTAGGGATCAGGTATTTTTGACCATGTACAGACGCCAGCACATCAAGCTACCCGAAACTGTCAGATTTTCCCAATCAACTACGAACCTTATGCTTTAGCGCTAAGGTTGAAAATCTATTAAAGAAATCTGACAGATTGTAGTAGCTTGATGTGCTGGCGTCTGTACCTCTGAGTCCGTGCATCACTGGCCAGTTTCCCTCAGTCTCTCTCCATGTTGAAAGCTTGAAAGTAGGTACCTAAATCGGAAGGTAAAATAGTAACAACAGAAATCCGTCACTTTTCGCTAAAATCTGCATCCTTGGTGCTTGATTGCCGCAAGCGTGACTGCTTGACATGGGGTCCTAGTTTAGGGATAGTCGCGCAATAACACTTTAGTGTTATTGGGGTTTTTGTTGTAAAAATAGTTAACTGGCGAAACCGGGCGTACAGGCATCTGGGTGCTATGTTTTGTCTAAATTGAGGTCGTGCGGTTAGGCCCTTTGTACCCACACGTTTTTTTTTTTTTTTCAGTGAAAAACTGTTAAAGGTTTTAAAGGGTTTATATTTATGACCAAACTTGTTCGTATTACAATAGTTTTAATAAAATATTTAGGAGAACCCAGCCATCTTCGAATTCCAATTTTATAGTAATGGCTCCATCGTTTTATCGATGATTCTGGCAATGTCAAGGTTGAAGAAAACAAAGTGTACCTATTCGCTGAGGTTGACCGGTTGTCAGCCATCTTGCTAACATAGCAGACAAGAAGGACCCATCTCAATGAGAAGGATAGAGACTTAAATGACATAAGAAACGTCACTTAAATTCAAAGGCAATATTATACGATTGAGTCACTAACCTATATTATAGGTACAGACGCCAGCACATCAAGCTACCCGAAACTGTCAAATTGTCCCAATCAACTTTGAACCTTAAATTTTAGCGATAAAGTTGAAAATCTATTGAAGAAATTTTACAGATTGTAGTAGCTTGATGTGCTGGCGTCTGTAAAAGTACGTTGGACATCATGTTATCGATGATAAAATGAAGACATTTAATTTTCGCCATTTTGGCGCTGATAACTACGTGAGCGTCAATGGAACTAATATTTTTGATATGTAGTGACTTTTACAAAATGCGCATACTCTCATGATCAAAATGTTCTAAAGATCTCGTAGTAAACACAAAATACACAAAACAGTCTTATTCCACGATTTAGACCTAAATCATCAGAGTCATGCCAAAATAACACGACGACCATTTGCAACAGTGTGTCAATTTTATCAGGTTGGCACAAAAGTAGAGATACTTGGTTTACGTTTTATATTTTTTATTATTATTACAATACAAAAGGCTTAGTCAATGATGTAAGTAATCACCATTAGCATCTAAGACTTCTTGTCAACGATCCGGCAAAGTTTGGATGCCTTTCGCCCAGAAATCTGATGGCTGTACCTCGAAAAAGTTGTTCAACTCCACCTCTAGCTCTACATCAGAGAAATCATTAAATTGTTTACCCCGCAAATGTTGTTTCAGGGCTCTAAACAAATGATAGTCTGATGGGGTGAGGTCTGGGTAATAAGGTGGGTGGGGTATCGTCTCCCAGCCTAAGTTCTCCAACTGTTGGCGAACGGCAGATGCGACGCGAGGTTGAGCATTATCGTGTAGTAAAACTACATTGACTCGTCTTCGTCGTTTTTTCTTGATAGCAGTAGATAGTTTGGTGAGCTGGGTTGAATATTTGTCCGCGTTTATAGTTTCATTGTGTAATAGTTCATAAAACAGCATGCCTTGCGCGTCCCAGAAACAGCAAAACAGAACTTTTAAGCGGTTCTTTTGACTCAGCTTCGGTTGAGTTGGTGGCGTTTCTTCTCGAGGCAGCCAAAAAACACGATGTGTGTCGTTCTCGTCATGAATCCATGATTCATCTCCAGTAACCAGATCAGACAAAAACTCTTTACGTCGGGGTCGCAGCAAAAGTGATTGACAGATAGTGACACGGACTGCACGACTGGCGACTGTAAGGATGTGCGGTACGCACCGAGCCAAATCTTTTCTATACCCACGCTCATGCAGATGATATTCCACGGCGTGGTGACTGCAGTTAAGTGATTCCGCTAATTCACGAGTGGTAGCATCATCATTCACTGCGGGTGGTCGTCCTGAGCGTGGCTGACTTTCAAGGCTCCTGTCTCCTGATTTAAAAAGGTCAACCCATCGGGACCCCGTCGCATGGCTTGTACTTCCAGCGCCCAATGCAGTGTTGATATTGTCAGCCGCAGCCCGCGCACTGTGGCCTAACAAGTACTCGTATAAGTATAGTGTTCGAACTTGTCGCTCGTCCATTTTTCTTCAAACTGACTAAGCCGATCGCGAGAGCGGCTTTATATACCCCCACATCACAAGTACCTAGAATGTTATACAACATTCTAGAATATTATAGAAAATAATTAACTTGAAAAAGGAAATGTATAGAGTTTTGTAGTGTCTCATTACTTTTGTGCCAACCCAATAGTTCCAGAGACGTTCGAGCGGGGCGCTTTGAATCGGCACAAAAAACAACTGTCATTTCGTATAGTATATTTAGTCCAGCGTACTTGTTTATGAGAGGTCAGTGGATTGAGTACATTGCCTTTTTTTGCCACTCAAAGAAAATTTTAACAAAAACTACGGGTTACGGTTTAGACACGGTCGTCAGTGTTGTATGGATCACTATGAAAGCTTGTTGACGGACATGTTTTTTCTACGGCGTGGTTTATACGCCGTACCGTAAAGAGACCGTGCCGTATACAAAGGGCCTCATACTGTTGGGTACCTACTCGTTGGATAAGTCGGTGTAGCTCGTAGCTTTTGTTGGTTCCTACTGTTTCATATGTCTATAATTTTATAGACATATTATACCGTAAAGAAACCGTGCCGTGTACAAAGGGCCTTATAATGTCGGGTACCTACTCCCTCAACCCAGTTTTCATTTAAAATTACTTAGGTCGGTAGTATGATTATACTTGCAGTAATTCTTCGCAAACGAAATCATGTTTCAATATCCCTACCCAATACCGTATCTGATTGAATATCTACTTTCTATTTACTACTTTTAAACTTCCTTACAAACGAAATGAAATTCTTTTTCGCGAGAAATCTTCAGCTATCTGACCTGGGACAGTAATGGAATTTTCCTTTATTATTTGATTTACCTGCTCCTTCAATTTTATGTCGGTGCAATAGTGTTATCCTCTGTACGGAACCTATACCTTTTTGTATTACAGGCGTTCAAAAGAATTACATATACATATAACATGTAGGTAAGTAGTTATATGAAATAGAAAATACGAGTATGTATATTTTGGCTACATTGGTAACTACGCAGAGATAGGTACCTACCGACAGCAAACACATTGTAGGTCTTTGAGTAGGTATTATGAATTTTATATGTTTATTTATTTGCTAACATGTAAAACACTGGTTATTAGGAATGCATTAAAATTTCGTGAGACAGAAAAAATAAAAAAGATGGATTAGGTAGATTTTCAGAAGTTATCAGTCTTGACTAAACATATTTTTTTCTATCTAAGTTGTCTACGTACCTACTTTATCTTGATTGCATCTGTTGAATAAAACTTGTTAGCATTTACGAGTCTATTAAACTTGTGACTTTACACCGTTCTATTTCCGCTTGTGTAGAAATAGACACCGAAATAATAATTTTGCCGCATTCGAATAGTTTCTGAACATGCGATTGTAGTTTATGGAAAAGCCAATTCAAATATTGCTATAATTATGAGCCATTTCGTTTCCACAGAAACTAATAAACCTCACGTATCCCTGCATTACAAGAAGGCTTTTAATTTTATATAGGTTGGTATAATTAGTTAAGTTAATTTACCATTTACTTATATATCTATTCATGTCATGTATTAAAATCATAACGAAGTCAAATCTTAATCTTATGTTAACGAAGTCAGATGCTTGAAAGATAAAATTGACTAAGCGACATAGTGCTAACTTTACAGCAACTCAGTTTAACTTTTCATTAAAAAGATCAAATAAATTCTGATTTAGATGATAAAATAAGATTTTCAAAACAGTACGAATTATGCCTGTAGGGTGATTGCAAGAATTCATATGATTTTTTTTTTTCGGAAATTTAGACCTATGTCGCTTGGTCAATTTTACGTTTCGAGCGTCGACATAGATTTTTGGGATAGAGCTTCAAGAGCACAAGTACATTAACCGTTGTCGCTACAAAAAAAACAGTCTTAGGAGACTGTTCTTAACTTTTTGAAACATTGATCTACATTCACAAATTTTGAAAAAAATTACTCACAATCAACAAGAAGACGGGCAATATCCATAAAAAAAGTTTGCTGTCAATGGATCCTGTTTCTTATGAGGATCAAAACCCTCTATCAGACCAACTGAAGTTTAAGTATTGGAAAAGTCAGAAATTGGGAAACTTTCCATCATTTTCGTAGGAAATGAGACTGAGATGAGAGAGAACACAATATATCAATGTATGACAACAGTCGAATTGTTCCATTACTCGTCAATACTTCACTGGGCTGAATAGGGCAAAATATAGCAGATACCTAGTTCCAGATATAACCTTTTAAATGATATATATACGCGAGCTATGCAGTCAATCATCACATAATGTAAGATAGGTTATTTTAGTCAAATTTCAATAAAGAAAACTTGAAAAACGATATGTATATCAATCAATCAATCAATCAAAAGTCATTTATTCAAACTAGGCTGAGAATCAGCACTTTTCGAACGTCAAAATTACAAAAGACAGTCCCCCAAAACGCCCGCCCTTCACCACTTCCTAGTGCTTTCGCTGGGAAGAAGAAGTGGCGCAACAAACTCCCCAGCAGCACAGCTGTCTGTTCAGTTAGAAAATATACTTGACTGAATACAATACAAGGTATGCAAAGCAATTAACATTACAAGACACATAACGCTAAATTAAATTATTTGCCATATGTCAGCTAGCAACGCCAATATACCAAGAAATACAATAAAAAACTATACGTACTCAAGCAAAAATTAATAAATGGAAATTAAATAAAAGCCTCCAGGTATAAAGGGCGTGACCGCTAACATATTTATGCAATGCTGGGTTCAGTTTACATAGCTGTCGCTTGAAGTCACAAATGATAAACTAGGACCATAAGGAAACTAAATAAACAAGTTATTAATAATGAAAACAATGATAAAACCATGGTCAGCAAGACGACCAGTCACCACAAGCAGCACCCGTTCACGAGCATAACGCAAAGGTCAGCCATTACCCCCCTCGCCATATTTGAGGGAAGGAGACAACCCAACCCCCGACGCTACCGCAAGCACATCGACGACATCTAAGGGAGCATGACGAACTTGCTGCCGGTTGCTCAGGTAAGAATAATATGATCAATTGTCGAGGTCACTAGCTAACCACATATTGCAATCAACTCATTAGAAAACATTGCAATGGGCTGATTATGTCAATAATAAAATTAAAATAAAATTAAACTGATTTGACTTATACAGCCCAATAAAAAAACAATTGTATAATGAGCTCATATAACCTATCAGTAATTCTTTGTAAATTAATTCTGGAGAAAGAACATAAACATTGTCTTGAGTTAATCAGGGCGACCAACTATTCTTATCGTTTAAGTAGTCGTTGATAGAATAGTATGCCTTTGAACAAAGGTTAGATTTTACTTGAGCTTTAAATGCATTAAAAGGCAAATCTAGCAAAGAAGAGGGTAGCTTGTTATAAAAGGCTATACCAAGACCAACAAATGAGTTATGAACCTTATGAAGCCGGTGAAAGGGAGCACGTAGTTTGTCCTTATTTCTGGTGTTAACATTGTGAATATCACTGTTTTTAGTATACAAGTGTATGTTTTGCCTAATATATAAGATGTTGGCAAAGATGAATTGTGATGCAACCGTGAGAATACCAATATCTTTAAAAAAGTCTCTTAGAGAAACTCTAGCACCTAGCTGGTAAATTGCTCGAACAGCTCGTTTTTGAAGGACAAATATATTTTGTATATCAGCTGCTTTGCCCCACAGCAGAATACCGTAGGACATAACGCTGTGAAAATAACTAAAATATACTAAACGAGCTGTATCAACGTCAGTGTACTGTCTTACTTTCCTGACGGCGTAGGCAGCCGAACTGAGCCTTCCTACTAGGCTCGATATATGTGGTCCCCACTGAAGTTTGGCATCTACTGTTATTCCCAGAAAAACTGCCGAACTCACAGTTTCAAGCGCCTCTTTATCTAAGACGATGTTGGGTCCTAGATTTCTAACATTCGGTAAGGCGAACTTTACACATTTCGTTTTCTTGGCATTGAGAACTAGGTTATTTGACGTAAACCAATCCGTAACTATTGAGAGTGCACTGTTTACGTCGTCAAAATCTTGTCTATTCCTATCTACTTTAAAAATAAGAGATGTATCATCAGCAAACAGTACACCGTCACAGATTCCCTTTAAATGGAATGGTAAATCATTAATATACACTAAGAACAAGAATGGACCCAGTATTGAGCCTTGCGGTACACCTAACTGAACTGGTAGCGCGGAAGATTTCACACCATTAACATCTACACATTGGAACCTATTATGTAAATAAGAATTTATTACGTTGAGAGCTTCGTTTTGGACACCGTAATGACTTAGTTTACGCAAAAGCGTGTCATGGTGCACGCAATCAAAGGCTTTGGAAAGATCACAGAAAACTCCGATAGCATTTTGCGAGCTCTCCCATGCGTTAAATATGTGTTTCAGCAAAGCAACACCCGCATCTGTAGTCGAACGACCTTTTGTAAAGCCATACTGTTCATTATGAAGGAGGCTATTTAAATTAAAATGTCTTAGCAATTGCTTGAGTATTAATTTTTCAAATATTTTGCTAAATGCAGGTAAGATGGAAATAGGTCTAAAATTACCAACGTCGTTTTTATTACCTGATTTAAATAAAGGTATGACTTTACTACTCTTCATGAGGTCAGGAAAAATTCCTAAATCAACACATTTATTAAAAGTAACAGCTAGATAGGGGGCTACGATGTCTATTATATTACTTAAAAGTTTAATGGAGATGCCCCAGTAGTCACCGGTGTTTTTAGACTTTAGTAGGTTAAAAACATTAACTACATCATGTGGGGTTACATGTTCGAAACTAAATAAACGAATACATTTAGGTACACTACTATGCAAAAGGGTTTCAGCTTTAGACTGGGACGAATTTAAGGAGCGAGTCGTAGTTATAGGTATGTTGGCAAAAAACTCATTAAAAGCTTCAGCTACGTCAGCGGCTTTATTAACTAATTTATTATCTACCATAATCTCAAGTAGTTTTTCTTGTTTAACCGATTTACCAGTTTCATTGTTAATAATTTTCCAAGTCGTTTTTACTTTATTATTAGAATTTTTAATAGCATCGCTTAAAAATTTCGATTTAGCAAAAGCACTAATCTTTTTAAATAATTTTGAATAATTTTTGACATACTCCAGGAAAGGAGTGTCAAACCTGTATTTTTTCAAACCATATAACTCGTATAGTCTCGCTCTACTTTTATAAATACCCGGAGTAGCCCATTGGTTAAAGCCAACGGAGGATCCATTAATATTAATAGTTTTGGTCTTGAAAGTAGATTGGTACTCTTTTTGCACAACATCAAAAAGGGCACCATAAATTTCATTAGGATTCTCGTGTTCTACTATAGATGGTGTAATTCTATGAGCTATATTATTTTTATAGAGTTTTGTAGTGTCTCATTACTTTTGTGCCAACCCAATATCTATGGTTAGGTGACTGTTAATGAAATCCCGTGTGTTTATAATTTACTATTAGATTATTTTAGTGGTAGCTGTTCGCCAGATCGCAGTAGCAGTCGCGGGCAGATGCTAGTTTAAACTAAAGTAATTCGTCGTTTAGGTATGCTTGGCTTAACAGAGCGGCAGTTAAATTCACTAGTAGTGATGAAGAGAAATTCTCCTAAACTTAAGCCCTCTGACAGAGATCTTATACGTGCACATAATCAGGATTGCTTACAAATTGACTCTGAAAACGGCAAACATAAATAGTAGTACCCTTCTCTGTTGTTACAAATTTTTCTGGAGCAAATCGGTGTGAGCGCGACGCGAAACTGACAGCTCGTTCATTTTTAACTCTCGCCCCTGCTTCACGTCGGAGACGACAATTTGGATAAATGGTACATCCGCCGCCGACCGACTAAATTATTCAGGCTCCTCCTGACTTCACTTCTTCACATGACAAGGAGAGGATTGCACAATAAAGTGGAATATTTAGAGAGTAATCACGTACGCAACATAGGAACTTAGAGTGGCTCCGTCCCTATCTGGCGCCTGCTCTACAATGGCATTTCTATTCGCCTCATAACACCATGGATATTGCCGACACAAATATTCATAACCGGCGCGGTCACAAGAAAATGAGATGTGTCGATTGCATGGTTTGTTTTGTTCGGCAAACGTTTTGCTTCTAATTTTCTTGAAGAGACAATCAATTGAAGATAACGTCCACTTTGCATTTGAATGGAGCAAGGTTCCTTCAAACAATAGTTGCCTAAATAAGTTCAATGGCTTTTCATTAAAAGGCAGACGTTGAAAAACAAGGCATCCGAATGAATAATGTTAACTAATGACGAATGTTTGCAGTTGTTGAAATGTTCGCAAATGCCACACAGGCCGCTCGGTAAAAAATAAACTGCAATGTAATTGCGGCCCGGAATGAAGTTATAAGCCTCTCCCCACTCCGGACAGAAAAATATATTTCATGAGAGCGATAATTAAACATTAAAAACTTCGGCCTCATATATCATTGTTGTTAATTGAATGGATGTGTATTCACGCACGTTGTCCCAGAAGGGTGAGTGTAAAACCATACATGGTAGGTGCTTTTATCTTTTATTACAGGTATAAACGTATATTTAAGTACTTACATTTTTGTATGGTTGGAATTCTCAAAAATATTTGACTGAAAATTCGACAAGGGCAAGATTAGTATGCTTTAAATGGAAGTTTATCTATGTGCATTAGTATCAGTTTACAGCATCCACCTGCCTGGTATAGAATTCTGAAATGTTTTCTAAGCATAGGCTGATTACCGCTAAAAATCCGCTTTCGTTCATGAGACCGCTTTATTGGTAAAAACTAATAAAATCCGCTCACAAGAGGACTGCCATAGTCACGACCGATCAATCATTAGCAAGTACTCATTGATTGACACTTGACTGATGATTTTCTGGTCGTTTACAATGATTGTGAATTTAATTTCATTTTCTGTCAGTTTCTATTTGCTCTTATACATTTACTTAAGAATTTATAACAGCAGTTCCACATGATTCGTTAAAATAAACCAAATCTCTAATCCTTTTAACTATCCCAACATTCTAAAACACTGAGCTATTGTCGAAACTAAACGATTTCCGATCACCGCTCGCACCGATGCCCAAAATGTAGATACCGCTCAACAATCAGCTTACGTCATAAACCAAAACGAACGCAAAGATTAAGCCTTAATAGGATGATAACTATCTAAATTAAAGTTAAATCCAATAACCCCATTCATCAGGTAGCAGTTAAGTAATTCAGCCCCAGTTGGGGTGAGCTACAAGTTTTGTTAGAACAGTTTCCTTTCCTTCTCGTTTATCTTTCTTAAACACTGGAATTGGCCCGGGATTCGGGGGATAATTACGTTGCCTATTTAGTTGGTAAATAACGTACTACCTTATTTTTCTTTTTGCTTTTTCTTTTTCTGTTCATCTGTTTGTATGGCGGACTTATGTTATTTCGTGGTGGAAATGATAGCTTATTTGGCTTGTAAATTAGTGGAAATACAACTACAATACGTAGGTTGATTGCTGAAGCAAGGTTTTGATTTTAATATGCCATTATATTGTTTCCGTTGAGTTTCTATACAGACTAAATCTTGTTGCTCCTTGAAATTCTGTCCTCGTGACTGCTCAGCGAAGTTCTGTAAATTCGATAACGTTTCAGTTCGCTGTTACGGCTCTGTTCTGTAATTTTTCTAAGCCATTAATTTTACGACTTGGTTTTATTTTGGGTGGCGTAAATATTTGTGTCGAGGTGTTTAAAGAACTTTAGTGAAAACGGGTAGGTATTGAAAATTAACTTTTGGGAACATCTTTAGATCTTAAGCATCCTTGGGCCGAACCATGACCCCACCATATTATCTATCACATTATTTTAGCAGAGCATTATTTAAGAAAAATCCTATAATTAGTACATTTGTCTTGTGCTAAAAAATTTAACATAAGACGTAGCAGATGTAACGTATGTTTCGATAAGATAAATTGAGAGAAAAATAAATTTAAACTGGTAACAGAGATAACAATTCTTTATCAATCAGCATTATCATATCATGAGTCCTAAAATCATCCGTAAGCAAACGTACCTACTACGTATTCAACATTCACATAACGATTACGAGCGCCACATGAATTATCCTAGCGCCATGTTTAACTAAGACACACAACACAAGAATCGTATACGCAACAACCAAGGAAATATAGCGCCATCGATATTCTGATTAGTGCGAGTAAGCTCAATTAAAGCTTGGCCCAGTTTGGGTGAGCACAGATCGTGCCACTAAAATAGAGATTTGCGCGGGATTAATCCCTGTTGATATCAGGGAATCCCACCGAAATGTATACCTTTACATAAATGGGTCAATGGCGCTGGCTCCGCTGTTGTCTGCCTTAGGGACCGTGCACATGCCAACGTTTTAATGCAACAGCGAACGAACTGTTGCATGCAAACTGCTACTAAGTACATAATGAATTTTAGGTAAGGCTGGTTATTGCATTGGGCAGAATAGAGTTCGTAAAATTAAAGTGTGATTTCATGGTACTAGCTTTTTGCTGGCTAAAAGATCTTCAGCCACTTCAATGTTGTAAAAGTGCTGTGACGCTTATACTTCAATGTTTCATTCTTGTTATAGCTACAATGTTAATTTGGTATATTTTTATGTTCAGAGCGTAGTTTGGTGCCCAATTAGGTTAACAATTTGTTTTCCAGACCAAGGCTTATTGTAACATTCGTACCGATCGCCTCTTTTAGTATACCCTCGTAGAAACACCAACCTAATTCTTTCTTTTTACAGCAATTAGTTCAGTTAAATATTTCAATTTCAAGTTACAAACGTTAGGTGGCGCACGTACCAGGTCGCGGTCTCGACGCACAGTAGTCAGCAGTTGGGACTTGGGTGCGGGAACTCCAGTGATGCGCCAGAATAACTCGGCTAAGTAATATAGTTTTAGTTGGTAAGTAGTGCGGAGCGAGACCTCTGGCAGACAGTTTTGGCAGCTGTTCTGCACATGATGTATGTTAATGTCACGTAAGAGATTATTTCTTGGCACTGAAACATGGTGCCTGCGCATACAATTGATTGCTCTCCTATTTTGCATTCGACGAATTCTTGTATTATACTCGTACGTCGGCTAGTGCGGAATAAGTGACTATAACGGTTTTATAGTCCTTTTGTGTGAGAATAGAATTGAAATAGATGGGGGAAATATACAGATGAGGCTTGTTTTAAACAGTGAATAGGGTAAGTATCAAGTTCATAGATTTAAGGGCTGATTTTTCCAACCTCAGATAATTTTATCCGAGGAATAATATATTTCACGAATAAAAATTATCTACCGATTGAAAAATCGTCCCTAAGTCTCATAATCAGTACTGGGATACAGGCCTCCTTTCTGTGAGAGAGGCCTGTGTACTAGCATCCCTGTGTTCTGTAGAGTTAAGTCTTGCCACCTAAAATAAATGTAGCTTTAAGGAAACAGGATAACAGGTTTTTAACAAACCTAAATCCTTCAGTAAATTGTAGTTTACACAACTGCCAATACTTGTTCAGAGATGAAACAGAAACTTAAAGGTAAAACATTCAACTAGCTTGTTGTTTATCATCCTCGCAACTTGTTCGACGAACGTGAACCGAGGGTACCTAATAGTTAACTTAAATGTTGCTTGTAAACGATAGATAGGCTTCAAACTAACTCGCAACTGGAATAAGCGCGGGGAAATGGTATTCATGTAGCAGCATATCGTACCTTATTATGTGCTATCCAGGATGATACAATTTCCAGGATTTTGAACTGAAAACCTTGGAAGATAAAGAATTTAAGTAGCAAGCTGATAACAATTGGTATGAAATCGAAATACGTAGCTAGACTACCTGTCTTTTATTCAGACTTGGATCTTAAACAATGTTATCTGAGTCATACAACCAAAGAACCCTAACATTTCTAGATCTTCAGTCTCGAATTGTATTTTGTGTAATCCAAACTTGCCTTAAAGCAACAGAGCCAAGTATTGTTAGCAAACTATACTCGTAAACTAAACTCTAAGCCATCGAAGGTAGTATTTCGTACAAGAATTACTACAGCAATCCATTTGAGGTAGTTTTTGCAACAGAGCAGTAGGAGCGAGTCGATACACAGTATCTCTACAAATTCGTCTAAGTGCAACACTTTGAGAAAGAAAACAATTGTACGAAGTTACCGTCTTCCAGCGATTGAATTCACTAACTTTAAAGTGTGTTATTTCTTTCAGGCGCAACTTTGTTGTTGAACAGAACTGACAGTTGCGTAGTATTGACTTCTCGATACTTGTTATTTGTTATAAACACTTACAACAAGACATAACTGAATAAAACAAAATGGGACAAATGTCACAACTTGTTACCGTTTTTATTGCTGTTTGTTATATACCAGACACGTATTTCGGTTTATTAATTTTATAAAAAGGTAACATGTTGAGTGCTGGCCGATTTTATTATTTCAGGCAGGGAAAATCTAAGCAGATTGTAAGTCTGCATACACACGAGCGAGAAGCGCCAACGGTAGAGGCAACTGCAGTCGTGGACGACGTGCCATGTCGTCGACGGCTGCAGTTGCCTCTGTTGATAACGCATGTCGCTAGTGTGTATGAGTAGTTACTATTCGGACACTATCAAACATTCTCGAAGATAAATTTAGCCAGGGTTCAGGGATCAATTGATGTACAAAGGTGCCAAAGAAAGGTCGTTCTTTTATTCAACAAAGCATATTGTTCAATACATATCATACGTCTAGCCTTCCTCAACTAGGATGAGACACAATCCCTCCGAAAATACGACGAAAATAAATAAACGATTTTATGGTTATTGTTATAACAAAAGAGTTTCGCCACAAAGCTTTTCCTAACATTACCTATTAGACAAAAAGGTTATTTATTTTCGCCACAATGATTTGGTGCGGGGAAATCAAAAGTTTCCTTCATTTTCCCGAACTTTCTTCGGGCAGCGAACGAGCAGGTCGTCATAAACCAAATAACACAATGGTTTTATTGACCGCATTAAGCAAATGGATGAGAAGTTGACGTATGGAGCTATTTCACTAAGTTTTGACAAGACATGTAGTCTGGGAATGTAATTTGGAAGACGTATTTTTCGGGAACTCAGTTAAAAAGTTTTGAATTTTCTGTTTATTCTATAAACTACTTCACCAAGAAATGGATACAGTCTCACCGTCAATTAGTAGATTCGAATTTACTTTCAAAATGAAAATGATCGACGTTAAAATAAAGGCAAAGTGAAGCTATTAGAATTGAGCCATATTTATTCAATAATATTATATTAAAATTCGTCGCGATTATACTCGGCCACATTCAATTTCGACTTTACCATTGCGACCATCGTAACGCCTAACTTTTGCGGGGCCCTTTTTACCATAAATTAAGTAGCGCCAAAAATCAATCAAATCTCGTCTCGCGTGGTGTTCCAGGAAGTTGTTCGTGCCGCCCGCCCTAAAGCCGCCCGCCCATGGTGGTAGCCACTTGCCTGAAATACTACATGGTAGCTATTGGTGGTACCTAGAAATAACCTCTTTTTTTTTTCTTTGTTAGACTAGAAGTCGTATTTTTAATATAAAAACGATAAGAATTAAAATCGATAAGGTAAACGTACCTTCAATACTCGTCCGGTTTTGGAATTCACTGACTTTGAAGAAATGCTGCGTGAAAAGTGTTTTATTTAGAATGAAACTTTTTGCATGACGAATTAGAAAAATTATCTGTTATTCTAAATAACCTTTGTACTTAAATTATAATTATATCATATCCATATATTTTTTTACTGTGTGTACATAAATTAATAATAAAATAAATAAATTGTTAATTTTTATACTTTTTTGTGATACAAAAAAGTATAAGTATATAAATAAATACTTATTTAAGCAAACGTGAAAAAGGGCGAAATGTACAAGTAAGTACTCGCCAGATTTGTACTATTACTCATCAAAAGAACCCATTAGTCGTCAATTTTTGATGCTAATATTAACTCTCAGACCTAAAACATAGATTTCAAGATGATTACACATTAAAACAAATTGTGATTGTCTTTTATATGCGTGGCAAGTCTAAGTAAGAAAGAAAAGGTAGGAAGAACACCAAATCTCAAGAAATTACTAAAGGATTGGAGGAGTTATTAGTAGAGTAGGTAGGTAAAGTCTAATATATTTTTGATAAAAAATTTAAGATATCAGAATCACAGAATCAGTTTTTATAAGAATAAATTTTGACGTGAAGACTTTGTTTCACTCTGTGGTAAATTCAATATTTCTGACTGACAAAAACATTTAATATTTCAGCCGTTAATAACTACGAGAATTTGAATGCTAGGGAAAAGATTGAGCTTTCAAAAGATATGTCATAATTGTACAATTCAAATGTCGTCTCATACCGGCCGTAAATTTGGCCATAAATAAAAATAATCTCAATCAAAGTAAACTTGCATCTTGCATCATAAGGAACGCAATGAGCCTCAAAAGTCCAGTACAGAGCAAATACTCGTACAATAGGTAAAGCAGTATTAGGAAACGAAAAAAAATGAAATCTGCAGCAAGTAACAAAAAAGTTAAAGGTGTCATCTCATACTCGTATGACTTTAATTCTGCTTAGAACTGAAAAATATCACATATAGTGAAAGGTTGCTTTATATTATAAGAAATGCAATAAGCCTACTAAGTTCAGTGTCAAGCAAATACAATGATTACGGCAGTGTTGGGAACCGTAAGATTATTAAAAAAAACCTATAAAGTAAAAAATATTTCACCTCATAACGACTGTAAATTGCTCTAAATTATAAAAAAGTCAACCAAACAAAGTTTTAAATTATATGACTAAAAAAATCCATTTAACAACGAATTCGTAAGCTAGGGTGATACCTGAAAACTTAAAAAAATCATAGACAATCGTCATGTTATTAATTGGCCGTGTCATCATGTAAGTATGCGTGAAGATTACGAGTACATTAGGAAGTTTCTACGACAGAAGACACCTCTATGTGAGGATTTGGTTGGAACTGT
Source organism: Eremobia ochroleuca (assembly GCA_949629135.1). Lineage (NCBI taxonomy): Eukaryota > Metazoa > Arthropoda > Insecta > Lepidoptera > Noctuidae > Eremobia > Eremobia ochroleuca. Next base: position 11,456,905 of record OX451392.1, read on the forward strand.
AACACCCGCGCTCGATCTGAGTGAGTTACTCTTGAAAAACTAGCATCAATTAACCAGGGATTATCACAGCTCATTATTATACCTTTCTCAGTAAGGCAGCTAAGGTTATTTATTTATTTTTATTCAGGTTAACCAACAATTGTTTACATCAGCACATTGGCAGCTTATTATTTATAATAGGATACAATTGCGGGTGCAAAAATTAATTATAGGTTAACACCACTAGCTCAAAAAACAGTGGTAAAACATTAATTATTAAGTTACGACAAATAGAACTGAGAATAATTTATACGAGCCGAGTAAACAGAGCGCGCTTACGATACAGCGAGCGAACCGAGCCCTTTCTAGACACGAATGAGCAGAGCGCGCTTAATCGCACGGTGAACGCGCTTGGTCAGAAGTTGGACTTCTCTTTCTAGTCTTAACAGCTTCTTAAACCAGCAAGAGAAGCGAGCCCATCTTCGACACGACAGAGCCGAACGCACTTACACATGACAAGAGCAAGCGAAGCGAGTTCTATCACAAATGAAGTGCGAGCTCAGTTTTGTGCCGAGCTAGCGAAGCGAGCTCAATGACGCGACGACTCAGCAGAGCGCGCTTGCTCAAGAAAAGCATGAGCAAAGCGAAAACAGCTTAAGAGAAGTTTTATCGTCAAATGTAGCCCAAACATTATACATGTTTGTACGAGAACTATGTAACGGCCCCGATAATAGTTATTATTCACATTGTGTGGCATTGAACACAAAAATATTTACAATATAACGAGTTTGAGGCAGCTATTGAGCATGACTCAGTAATCGTCAAAATAGTACCTAAATGACGAGTTTTGGGTCAAGTAGGAATTTTTAGGTACCACTAGATGTCACGTTCGAAAAAAAAGTACTTTTATGATAAAAGTGTCCCCAACTTCAAGTTGTATCATTAGCAAATTAACTTAACTAATTCATCTCACAAATCAGACTTACCGTAGACCCCACTGAAGTTTCACAAATCAAAGCACAAGACTACGTGCTGAGTTTGACATTTAGCAGCAAAACTGGCAAAAAAAAGAAAAAAATTGTGGGACACACTTTTCAGATAAGATATCTTAGCCACCATTACAGTTAAAACTCAGTGTGGTTATTTTAATTGTAATTTAGTACCAAAAATTGCAATATGGTACCAAAAATATGTTGCCATAAAATTCAGCCAGTTAAATGTTTAGTAGAATAAGATATTGATGTTTCTAGACAATCTGACGACTTCTGGATACACTGTCTTCACTTTTACTGCGTTTACCTTACCTCCGCATGCAATTCTTGTTAAATATTTTTGTACCAGCAGAAAGGCTAGTAAAAACCTAACAGACCTACAGCCGAATGAAAGAGTTCTTTTTCAAACAAAACACTAGCACACTTAAACACTAACACACAAAGCGCTGTACGACTTGTTAAAGCCAGGCGCGTGCGGCGGCCAAGCGGCTGAGCGGGATCGTGCACCCCAGCCGACGTGTCACAGGCCCTGCGTCCATGAAATTGAATTAGCAACTCATTAGTAACGCCAATAAAACCGGCCGAATGCTCGCCACCCCTGCCGGACTTACCCCTAGCCTTCCGATAAACGCATACATACATCGAACGTGTTACGTACACACAGGCTTTGACAAGAGGTGAGCGCATTTACGGTCACTGATGGGTTTAAATGGAAGGCTGATAGGTGAGTTGTTTATTGAGATTTTTAAAGGGAACATTAACCTTTTGAAAATGTAGGGGTGCAGACCAAGGTGAAAATTTAATATAACTTTAACTTCGATTAATTACAATATTAATTTAAATAAAAACTGCCTACTTTTTACTCCATCTTGGTCGTCTTAGTGTACAAACACGAGCGACACGAGTGGATGACGGAGGTAACTGTCGACGGGTGTCTGCGACAGACGTCAACGCGTGTCGACACGCTTTGACGGCTGTCGCAGACACTCGTCGACGGTTACATTTGCCTCTGTCGTCGACGCGTGTCGCTCGTGTGTATGCACACTTATCCTCGGTCAAATCCTTCCAAACGCGCTCACTCCTGCTTTAAGATTTTATGATACCGATCATGCAGATAATACCCACAAAAAGATCCAGACCACATGCTACTTTATTAAAATTCATATACATTTATTTTAGACCTGTTAAACTAACACGCTTGGAATATTTAAATAGCACACAAATAACGGGCGCCTTCCGAAAAAGCGGACTGGGCCGTGACTTTGTCACTTCTCCGGAAAAACGCTCAGCAAAGAATCTTTTTATATGAATAATTGGCCTTTGATATTTTATAAGAAAGAAGAATGTGTAATGCCTTGCCATGTTAGGGCTCAACGAAACCAGAAGTTGGTTGGGAACAGTTTTAATAATGAAAGTTACTAAGATTCCTTTGCGATGTAATATAATGAAAGAGTATCTAATCACAGTACGTACCTACGTCATCGGCCTAAAGCGAACAGCAAAAAATCGTTTATAGGTAGAATACCTAATTGTAGTCTCGAGTTTTATTACGTTTCACAATTAATATCACTTTAAGTGTAAGGCGAAGTAAATTACCTACAAACGTTTCGTTTCGGTACTAGGCTTACATGAGCACACACGTAGAATATAATCCTGGCTTATCACTTGAAAGTATTTCTTATGCAGGCAGACCAGTGGCAAAACAGATGTTACCAAAAATTAGAATAAGGTGAGGGATTACTATTATGTACCTTTATGTGTAAGAAATAATTCAGTGCGCTGGAGCGCGATTCCCCACGGCCGGCGGCGGCACTGGGCAAACTCCTGCGAATTATAGCCACTTAGTTTAAACGATAGCCCGTCGGGAAACGGACTGTTTCGTTACACTCACTAATCTTTACGTATAGTCTATTTTAAAATTACCTTTAATACCCGTGAATCTCTTGAAATTAAATTAAAAGCACGATTGAAGTTAGTATCGACTTAATAATTAGCTTTTCATAGTCATGAAATATTCATAAATAATTATATTATCCTTAAATATTCATATTCTGCGCACTCAGTACAATAATACGTTTAGGATGTTGTTGGGTCTGCCGTGGCGGTGCAGCGCATCTAGGATGTTTGCTGAAGCGCGCACTGATGGTTTCCAGGCCATCATGTGCAAAAAAGCAGCTTCCCTACTGGCCCGTATACGAAGTAGCAACAACGGCATTCTGAACGCAATAGCTGTACGCTTTGACTATCCCTTTCAGAATCGGTGGGTCATGTCTTGTGTAGGTGTGGCAAGACATTGCAAATAAAAAATAAAAAATGTAGATAATTAAGGTTAAGGTTTGTATGGGTCTATGCCACCCGAAATAAAGTTTTATTATCATTATAAAGGAGAACTTTTAATAGCAATTGAGAATAGTATTTTTTTCTATCACATTTTTTTACTGTTTGGTTTTGCTGTTGTTGAAAAAGTAATTATAACAAAAAAGTGCATTAATTTCCTCTCGTAGGGCTCAGACATTTTTGTATTTATTGAAAATTTTGAACGGCTCCCCGAAACATAGAGCTCTACGAAAACAGAAATAATTCCCTTTATTTTTATAGCACATACGAATAATCAAATTTCTGTAACGTAAGCAGGCCAATCAAGGAATTCCGTGTCAAAAGAGAGAACTGAGTCAAACGTTAATTTTCTTAATGTATCTTGTTAGGGTAGGATCGTGTTCTGCCTGTGAATAAATTACGGCAACATTAACAGTAAAGACGATCGCTCCTGTACCTGTAACGAAGTTAGACATGAATTATACAAGTCAATGTCTAAAATCGTATATCTCAAATAATTTTCATAAGAAACTTTATGTTTCAAATGTACGACAATAGGTTTATAAAATTTTCGTCTTCTCAATTATTCTTGTGTGTCATATATATATACATATGTAGGTAGGTAGGTAATGTCTATGTAAAGCAATGTTGTCATAGGTAAATATAAAAACCTCTTCAGCTGAAAACATTAACATTTTTATGTTTCGACATAGGTAGGTTATAGGTGGTATATTGCTCTCGGTGATTTTCAGATAGAAGGTTCTTTGCAGCTAGCTATGTATCTTATAAGACAACATAAGTAAATCAATCAATAGATTAATTAAGTTACCTAGTGTTTTTGTTTGAATCTATTGTGCTGAGATTTCTGACGCTGAACACAGCAAAGTCAATTACAACTACAAGTCGTGAGGCCATGTTCCCTCTAATAACATTATTTAGAACGTGTCTGAACTCTGAAATAATCAGTAACATAAGAAATACGTTAATGTACAACAAAGTGCAATTTCTCTGCAAAACTCTTTTCAAAAAGATTTAACAAACGATCCATTTAAAAAAGCATGTAGGTATGAACACAGACACAGATTAAAAAGAGCAGTCTTATCCAGTGGAACAATGCCTAGTTCCCATTAGAGCTCGTGTCGCGACTGCGTCCCAACTTAATGTTGCGTGTAAAGTTATGGCCCACATCGCAACTGCATGCGCTAACTTCGCGGTCGCTCTATGACCTCTTACAGAAATTCATGACACGCGGCATTAATTCGGCTAGCGCACACTACTGTTAAAAAACCCACAAGAAAAAAATAACGAAAGTATTTAGGTGAAGAACAGAGCAAAACGTTACGACCGAGTCGTAATGAGGTTACACGTTTATTTTCATACCTTGAGCGAAAAAACTTTTGGAAACAACAAAATAATGGCTAAGACCACATTACTGTTTTTCTTTGCTGCCTTTTTGAGGTTCAAGAGCAACCCTTCAACTTGGACGTTAATTGCTTCGTGAGAATACTTACACCTGTACAGCCTTTATGGAGAGAGTGTAATAAACAAAATAAGTAAACAGGAATTAAAACATTAGATGTTTTACGACAGAACGTGCTCCCCTTTTATGTTTCTTGCTATAATAATAATAACTGGCTCCTGGTTATTATCTAGCGTTAATTACTGCTTGCTCTTATTAATATTATACTTACCCATTACAAGTTAATCAACTACTAGCTACAGCTTACGAACACACCGTGATTATTCAATAACATTGCTGTCTATACAATAAACAACACCTGTGGATAATAAATGTATAGATATCTTAACTTGCTCTATATTGCCACATAAATATGATGTACGCGTTTAATTTGTTTAAGTAGCTATAAGAAAAAAAACTCTGTTCGAAAGTAAATGAAAATTCGTATCTAATTTAAAAAGATTAGTGGACTAGCCCATGGGCGTCTTTTTAGATTAAAAATCTGAGGGCGTGTTTACTAAGCTGCTTATTTTTAATTGAACTTTGCGTTGCTCATATATATTTTGTAAAGTGATGAACTGCCGGTCGATTCTGTAAAAATCTCACCGTGAAATCATAAGTGAAGTGACCACTTAATAGTGTTAATCCCTAGCGAATGACAGCTCACTCCACGCTCACTTCACCCAAGCTTTCACGGTGAGATAGTTACAGAATCTCACGGCTGGTCGACATTTTCATTGTCATCAGAAAATTAAATAATTATCTAGAAATACTGGAGTCTCAATAAAAAGTATTAGGTTTTAATTAAAGTGTCGAAGCGTTTGGTTGTAAAACTAAAGTTCTGACTACCACGAAATTATGCTGACTAAATCTCTATTTTATTCTCGAAAACACAGGACCATGAAATAAAGGAATGCAAATTGGACAGCCATAAAATAAAATATGTATTTAAAGCATCGGGCCGTAGAATTCAGAAATGGAAGCGACAATAAAATTAAAATCAAAAATTCACGCGTTCACTCATATTACCCGGTCGACATTTGTAATGTGGCCTACGGGGCGTATAAAGTGAAACATTTAAAGCAGATATGACAATATTTTAGAAGGAATAGCTTTATTTTTAAAATGAGCACCGTCATAAATCCCACCCCGCTGCAATAACGCACGCTCGTGTACATGTGCCCTGAATATAAAACGTATATCGTATTAAAATGTTCGGCTTACCTATTGACAAATATACTTACCACTTGCAACGTTTTAGCGTGATGAAAAAAAGCGTATCACTCTACTTTATCTCTGAAAATATAAATGCCATCGAAAACTTGTGTATTATAGGTAAGTGAAATAATAAAATCCCAATCTACCCGGAGAATTTCAGATTTTATTTTTTCTCACGTTTGTTGGAGCCTTCGCAGATATATCTAGAAAATGAACGAGAGAGCTATTATATAATTTGTATGTAAGCTAGATTCACAAAACAATTTAAGAAAATAATCTCATAAACTTTTAGGTTTGTTAATTATTTATTACTTTAATAATGTAATTTCATAACATTCGTGAACAAATTGGTGAACATTGAAATCCATCATTTCTAAGTGCATCTTCGCGTGAAAACTTATTTTTGTTATTATTAACACGAAATAATAAAATTATCGTCAAAGTCAAAGTAAATTCATTTATTTCAAATATGCACATAAAAGGCACTTTTGAACGTCATTCAGAATTTACAAAAAAAAAAAAAATGATTATAGTCGCCCCTTCCAAAAGGTAGTTTCATATGGAGAAGAATGGGAAAGAAACAACACCGTTACTGTTTTAAAAATAAATATTTTCAATTTTCGTTAATATTTTTAAATTATAATATGTGAGGACAATACACCTAGAATACAATTACTACACTAAAATCGGTAATAGGTATCGAGAAACCCAATTTTGAAACAATGTAGCAATCAGTAACACAGTAACTGAACTACCTACACAGTAAGTGACTGTTCACACTACGCGACATTTTTGTTCCAGTAGCTACAGCATTTCAATTATTTTGTAGTCAAAATGAGTGTGTCGTACAATTTTGTTAAGTTCAGAATAAAACTGTGAGAGGCAGACGTGTGAAAACATTACCAGCAGCGTACCACTAGAGTTTCACACGAACACGGAATTCTGTCGTAAAAAGTACGGATTTGTATTAAGACAGATTTATGTTCTAATTAGTCGCTCGGCGAACGTAGCAGAGCTGCGTAAAACAAATTTATGCGACCACGTCTTTGTTTGTACAAATTGTTTCATATGATTTAAAAGCGACAGGTAACTGCGGCGTCTGTACGAGGATTGATGGCGCGGCTCGCGATACGATATTGGAACAGTTTATTACGCAAATGTTGTATTGCAGCCGGTTTGCCTGATTACAGAACCACAGTTAGTCACAGTAGGTTGGTTGTTCCATTATTTTAAGACTTAATTTGAATATCGCTTCAAAGGTAATTTTTATTAATAAAAAAATAAACATTAAAATAACATTACGTATATGTGAGTGAAAACAACCCATGTTTTTTCTGCAACGTAGCAAAATGTAATTAAATTAAGTGGGCACCCTATTTATCTACCTGTGGCCCACAACACAATGTGTGCACGCCCAGGGGTCAACAACACAAAACACAACAAATACTATACAACCATTATCAATTCACGGTCTGTGGGTTATGACAAAAGGTTCGTTCGTGTCGCCGCTTTTACTCTCTGCACCCGAAGCGTCACGACAAAAGCCCTTGCCTAACTTGAAAAACTTAACCAAACTCCGTCACACGGCAACCGAACAAAAAGGCCTCAGTCAGGGTGTATCTTGTACAGACGCCAGCACATCAAGCTACCTGAAACTGTCAAATTTTCCCAATGAACTTTGAACCTTATGCTTTAGCGATAAAGTTGAAAATCTATTAAAGAAATTTGACAGATTGTAGTAGCTTGATGTGCTGGCGTCTGTACAATAAACAATCATTTTCTTCAAATAAACATCGAGTTACTTATTGGTTTTTTAGTAATCAGATTACTATACAAGAATTTAGTATTTGACTTTGTTCTCAGGAAACTCCAATATTTTTTAGTCTGTGAAATAAGACATGCTATATGTTTAAAAAATACACAAAAAAAAAACAATGATAAGACATTCAAATTCTTTATTTAAGACATGAGTCCATAGAGTTAGTATCAACAAAATAACTTAATAACTAGTTTTAGTAATGGGTAAATAATACTTAAATATCAAGTGGTATGGATTCTTAACCAGTGGCGCAGCAGAGGGAAGTCCCACCGATCTGAGAACACGCTCAGGAGACCAATGGTGGTGGCGTGTAGCCGACCGGCTATGGAGGCGGTCCTTTTTCTTATTATGGCGTAAAAATCTTCTGTGCGCGCCTCCGCAAACATTATAGTCGCACTACAACGCCAGGAAAGCCCCAACAGTATCCTAAACGCGTTATTATATTGAACACGCAGATCGCTGTATATCCTCTGCGTAAAACGGGTCCAAATTACATTATCACCATCATCTGCGTAGCCTTTTCCAAACTATGTTGAGGTCGGCTTCCAGTCTAAGCGGATGCAGCTGAATACCATTTAACATGGCATGACGGCCTTTTTTTTTTTTTTTTTTTTTTCGCTGAGAAATGACATTACGCATCTGGAGTATGTGGGACTCCCTGCCAGAGTGGCAGTATACCCACTAAAACTCAGCGGTGTTCCCTCATCGCCTTGATGGGGGGGTCATGGGAATCCGGCTCAGCCTTTGCGTCCACAATCCCCCCGGCGCATGCCCGCCTAGCTGGCGGGCCCTGCATGTCCCCCCGGGTGGGGGGCTACGGGATGGGCCGGGAACACCTGGCCATTCCCGTCCGGCACTGGTGTAAGCCTGTACAATGCAGGCGAGAGTGAAACCCCCGCACCCGTCGCCTGCTGGCTTCCACCTGGGAGGAGTCGGAGATGACTGTCATACTGACGTCTTCTTCGGCCCCTCCTCCGCCTTCGGAGCGGCGCCGCGAGAGGGTCTTCCTCCCGCACGCGCTCCGCCGCCTCCTTCTGGGACATGACGTGTTCGCAGAAGGAGGCAACTGCCGCCCAGGACCCCTCATCCCCCAGCATGGCGTTGACCAGGCCGGGGAGCGAGAGGTCCGTTCCGATCGCCGCGGTGAGACTGCGGCGCGGCCCGGACCACGAAGGGCACACCTCGAGAGTGTGTTGCGCCGTGTCCTCCACCGCGCCACAGTCGTGACACGACGGCGTCTCCTCTCGTCCGATCCGGTACAGGTACGATCCGAAACAACCGTGTCCGGACAGCACCTGCACCAGACGGAAGGAGAGGAACCCATGCGGCCGCTCGAGCCAGTCCCGCAGGACCGGCTCAATCGCGTCGAGGGTTCGGCGGCCGAAGGCTGCGGTGGCGAGGTCCGCCGTCCAATGGACGATGATGGCGTCCCTCGCCTCCCGCCGGACGGCTTCCCGCTCTTCCGGGGCGGTGCGTTCTCCTCTCGCCCTCCGCCCCGCCGTCCATTCATATACTCTGGCGAGCACCCACGCCTCGAGTTCCCAAGGCGGGGTGCCAGCCAGAGCACATGCCGCTGAGAAGCCGACCGTGCGGTAGGCCCTCGCCACCCGCTGGGCTATAGCCCTTTGGGGTGCCCGCAATGCGGCAGCGTTCTCCCTCCTGCGGAGGAAGTCCTCCCAAATAGGGGCCCCGTAAAGGGCCATACTCCTCAAGATGCCGGCGTACAGTTGCCGGCATCGCGCGCTGGGCCTCCCCAAGTTGGGCAGTAGCCACGAGAGGGCGCCCGCAGTCTTCAGCAGGCGCGTCGACAGCCCGCTGAAATGCGGACCGAAACGCCACCTACTGTCGATTACAAGACCCAGATATTTCATCTGGGCCTTCACCTCAATTCGGACGCCCTCCACAAAGATGTGGGCATCTGGTGGTTGGCGCTGCCGAGGCCCGTGGAAGACACGGCCTCGGTCTTGTGCAGCGCCACCATCAATCCTAGGCGGCGGATCCTACCTGCGACCAAGGATCCGCCCGCTGAGGCCAAATTCGCCGCCTCCCTGAAACTCTCCCCCCGGGTGGTGAGGAGAGTGTCATCCGCGTAGCAGATGACATTCATGCCTCGGAGGAGAGTTCCCCGCAAGAGCCAGTCGTAGCCGACGTTCCAGAGGAGAGGTCCTACGACTGACCCCTGTGGAACGCCGGCTTCGACTGCGTACCGCCGGACTTGGCCAGCCCTGTTCACGAGGACGATCGCCCGATCCTCCAGGTAACTGGCCAGTAGACGCCGCATGTATTGAGGCACCCCGTGGAATCGGAGCGCCTCTAGGATGGTGCTGTGGGGAACAGAGTTGAAGGCGTTGGCTATGTCGAATGACACCGCCAACAATCCGTCCCCCGCTTCCATCGCCTCCTTCACCTGGCCCTTAAGGCGGGCCAGCGCGTCCACCGTGGAACGCTCAGCCCGGAAACCGAACTGAGCGTCCGACAAGTCCGGCCCCACATTCCGGAGATGGCCCTTTAGGCGGGCAGCGATTATCCCCTCGAACATTTTGCCGACCTCATCGAGCAGGACGATGGGTCGGTATGCCGAGGGGGAGTCTGCCGGGCGGCCCTCCTTGCGAAGGAGGCACAATTGCCCCTCCTTCCACGGTTTCGGGAACCTCCCAGACGCAAGACATGCGCTAAAGAGGTTCCGAAACCGCTCCTCCATTTGAGTGGCGGCAATTGCCACCACCCTCGCCGGGACACCGTCGGGGCCCGGAGCCGTCTTCTTGGCGCGGATATGCATAATCGCCGCGCTGAGTTCCGACTCCGTGACAGGAGGGGCCTCCTCTTCCTCCTCAGCTGGCCGAGCTATCCCCCGCGGAGGGTCCATCACTGGCGGGGTGAAGTTTTCCCTGCACGGGAACAGGGACTGAACCACCCCATCCAAGAATGAGGGCTCCAGGGTCTCGGCCACCGGGGGACCAAAGGGGCGCAGCTTGTTGCGCGCTGCCTTGTATGGCCTCCCGTAGGGATCGCTGTCGAGACCCTCCAGCATCTCCTTTCTCGCCGAGTCCCTAGCGTCGGCGATGGCCCGCTCGAGAACCAGCTTTGCCTCTATGTACACCTCATAGAGGTGGTCCTCGTGGGCGTGGTCTCGTCGACGCCGCCGCCGGCTCCGCGCGTAGGCCCTCCTAGCCTCCACGCACGCCGCTCGAAGCCCCTCCAGCTCCACCGACCACCAGTACACCGCCCGATTGGGCAGCGGTCGACCGGACCGAGGCATGCTAGAATTGCACACCTCGGTCAGAGACTCCCTCAGGTGTCCCGCCACGGTGTCCACGTCCAAGCCAGCGGAAGGCGGCGAAAGCCAGTCCTGGATAAACGCCGCCTCCGCCGCCGCCTCCCTGTCCAGGCGTGTGAGAGCCCACCGTGGGAACGCTGACCGCCCCGAGAGGGGCTGCGTCTCTCCGGGGCCACCGGTGGAGATGTCGAACCGCACGTAGCGGTGGTCAGACATGGTCTCCACCAGATCCACCCGCCAGTTCAGCACGCGCGCGGCCAACGCAGGGGTGGCAAAGGTGACGTCCACTATCGAGCCACCCTGCCGCCGCACGCATGTCTGGACGTTTCCTCTGTTGAGGAGAGAGAGCCCAGAGTAGGCTGCCCACATCTCCACTGCCCGCCCGCGAGGGTCAGTGGCCGGGTTGCCCCAGGTCACCGACTTGGCATTCAGGTCTCCCAATACGGAGACCTGACGCGGCGCCGCCCTGCCGACCACGGCGGCCAGGGCTCCGAGATAGTTCTCGAAGTCCTGGAGAGGGCGGTTTGGGGAGAAATAGACGCCCACGAGGGCTACCTCTCCCCACGCGGCGGCCACGTATCCCGGTCCCCTCTCTAATAGCGAGAAGGGAGGGGAGTCTGTGGAGGACCGCGCCGCTAGTGCCACCAAGCCGTCCTCGTCACCCAGCCAACTGCCGGGGATCGAGTAAGGCTCGGCGACCACCGCTACGTTCACCGACCACTCAGCCATGGCCTGCACCAGCAGGTCCTGGGCCGCTCTGCAATGGTTGATGTTCGCCTGGAGGATGCGGTGATTGGAAACCATTATTCCGACATCGCATCCCCCTCCTCAGCTACCGCCGCTGGAGCTGCAGTTACAGCGGCGGCGACAGCGGCGGTGGCGGCGACAGGGCGAACCTGCGCCGGCACTATGCCCTTCCTCGCGGGTGGCTGGCAACTCCTGCCCCCCATCCTGTGCCCCGCGGGGCGGCCACTGGCAGCACACGCCGGGCAGTGTGCCGTGGCGGCGCTGCAAGTGGCACTCCTGTGTCCCTCCTGTCCGCACTGGAAGCAAGACTCTCCCCAGTCGGACTTGGAGGGACATGTAGATCGGGTGTGGCCTGGCGCGAAGCACTTGAAGCACCGCGCAGGCTTGTCCTCAAGCGGCCGGACCACAGCCGAGCTGAAGCCCACGAGCAGCCGTCCCTTGGTTGCCTTAAGGGCGGCCGCCGCCGCGGCGACTGGGCACTCGACGCGGATGGCGCCCATGCCGCGGCGGCCGGGCCTGATGGCTCCCCCCTTCACCGCACTAGCGCTGCAGCCTCCCGCAGCGGCAACGGCCGCCATCACATCCTCTCTGGTGACCGAATCGTCCATATCGATCACCTCCAAGGATGCGGTCTTGACAGGTCTGGCGACCGTCGCTACATCCGCTATGACCTCTTGCAACTTTGTTGCAAAGAGGTCCGCGTTTGCACCGCGCTGCTCCCCCCCGAACTCAAAAATTCGGGCTCCGGCCTGGGTGCGGCGGCACGTAATGTTGCCGATCCCCAGCCGGGAGGGATCCGCGTTAGCACGAGCCCGTCTTAGGACGGACTCGTACGTTTCGCCCCGCTCCGCGGCCTCCGGGGTGATGGTCACGACGACCGCCGCAGTTTTGGGAGGAACCAACTTCCTCCCGCCCGCTGGAGCCTTCTGGGCTGCCGAAGCAGACGCAGTGGGCTTGGGCTTTTTGGCCTTTCCTCCCCTGCCCACTTCCGTCCACGCCTGGTTGGACGGGGTGGTAGAGGGAAGCATGGCGTCCTCCCGCTGCGTGTTCTGGGGGGCTGCCGAAGTGGCAGACGCTCCCTCCGCGATTGTGGTGGGAGTTTGAGGAGCCACAGTGCTCCTCTTGCCCTTCCCTTTGCCCTTGGACGGCTTCGGGGCCTGGGTCTGCGCACCCGATGGCGGGTCTCCCACCAGCCGCGCAGGTACGGGTACCGGCTCCGTCGGTGGCGGACTCTTATCCGCCGCTAACGGCGGGCGGAGCCGCTTTTCCGGCAAGAGCCGGTCCTCAATTCCCGCGAGGCAGCCTCTGATGAAGGCCCTCTCCTCCATGACAACCCTGCAGATTATTTCCTCAAGGTTGCCAGATGAGGAGGAGCCTCCCTCTGCAGGACTAGGGACAGGGGCAGGCGCAGGTTGGGCGTGCCGGGCCGTGGCCTCGGCCAGCTTCTGGTGCAGCTGGCTGACCTCCAGCTGCAGGCGATCCACCTTCGCCTGCAGCTGCCGCGTCTCGTCTGTAGCCGTGCGCTGCACCAGCTCGGTGATGATGCCGTGCATGCTCACAGCCCGGCATTTGAGGGCCTTCTGAAAGGTCCCCTTCAAGTTCGAGGACTTGGAGGCGACCTCCAGTACCTCCTCCTTGTCCTGGAGCGCCATGCGCTCCAGCTCCGTCAGGGAGTGGTCGGCGTACAGCACTGTGGACGTGCCATAGCCAGCCCTTGACCGGGCGATTTGCGCCTGGCGCTCCTTGGCAGCGACCCTCTCCTCCAGGTCTTGCTGGAGTTGCACCCTTTTACCGAGGTTTAGCTGGCGCTCGGCGTCCACCAAGCCCACATCGTGGGTTGAACCCGTATTAGAAGTCGAAGCCTTTTTGGACTTCGACTTCCTCTTCGCCTTGCTTCCGGCCGACTCCGAGGAGCCCTCAGACCCGAGCCTCAAATAGGCCCTCTTTCTATTGAGGCGGTCGTTTTCGGCCGCCGACGTGTACATATTTGAGTCGTCGGAGTCCGACAACTCGTCTGGCCTGCTATTCAAGCTGGCCGCAGATGGTGCGCGGTCAGCTTCCGACGCCAAAGCGTCGCCGGCGTGGCCCTGAAAAGAGCCGTTGGATTGGCCCTGAGAAGAGCCGTGGGGTTGGTCCTGAGAAGGGCCGTTTGAATCGCCCTCGGAAGGACGATTCGAAATAAAACGCCCAGAGGCGTCACGCAAAGTCTTTTTCGTCATATTCGCAGACGACCGCGTTGATGTTTGCGAATCACAGCGCACTTTAGCCGCCGGTCTGCCACTCCGTTACGGTGGTCAGACACGGCGTTGCCCGGGGGAAACTACGTGGAAGTATGCACTGTGGGGGATCCCCCGGCATGACGGCCTATCTAACCTCCATAACCCAGTTACTCGGTAATACGATATCCAGACTAGTTATCTGATTTTCGGGCTTCTGGCGACCCGTAACGACTATCAATGATCGACGAATTACAGCCGGGACCAACGACTTAACGTGCTTTCCAAGGCATGGAGCGATCTTGGTATGTAAAGATGGTCATCCACCCACGGTCCAACCGCGGTAATTGTAGCTTAACCTGATCGATCGACCTGAGCGTGTGCGTAGCAGGCTTGTAGCGTGTCCGTAGCAGGCTCGTAGCGTGTGCGTAGCAGGATTAAGGCGTGAACGTAGCAACATCGTAGCGTGTGTATCAAACTCATAGCGTTTGAGTTGTATGCTCACCACGCGTCTATAGCAAGCTGACCGTGTAAGTAACGCAACATGGCATCGTTGCGTTTGCGTAGCAAACTCGTAGCATGTGCGTAGCAAGCTAGCCGCGTGCGCACAACGAGACCAATTGACGCGAATGTTGAAGAGAAACTGAGAGAAACGAGTGTATAATATTGTACATATGTTCGTCTCCTCGATCTTCTACAGAGTCTCTCTTAACTTTTTTGTGTATTTTGATGTTACCACATATATCTTATTCATAGACATTCATCTGCAAATTTTCAGCGCTGTTCAGGTCGGCTTCCAGACTTTCTCATACGAATACCTAATATAATAAAACTGTTATATGTTACTGTAATACTGTATATTTCTGTGCAGTCACAAATCTGCTCGGTATTGTCGCTTTGTTGGTAACAAAGGGAAATTAAATTAGAACTTAGTGCTTTAGTGTTTTTGTTTATTAGGTCTATTACAACTGTGGAATTTATTTTGTATTTTATTGTTACACGTATAAAATAAATCCTCTTTACATGACAGAAAAATATAAATTACTTGGATTTAAGAAGATACTTTTGAAAAATAAAAGCTGCAAGTGATTCTGCTAACTTGAACTATACAACGTGCAACATTAAATGCGCAAAACCTCAGACACCCCAACTGATTTTTAATTCAATTGACCTATTTCAGAGAGAAAATAAGTCATTAAAAAATTCTAAAGGTATTATGTGCTGTTTTAGTTTTACTGGCCATTCTGATCGTTTCTTGCGTCTGCGACGACGCTTTATCGAGGGAGGAGTCATCACCGGGCCGCTGCGCCGTGCTGACATTGGTTTGCTTGACCTATTAATAAATAGACACGGCAAAGCTTTTAATTAATATTTTTTGAAAAATGTGACCTATATTAAAAAGTGGTTCAATGAATTCTGCTCGTTATTCTGATCAAACTATTTTCAGGTTTTGCGCATTTAACATTACACGTTGTATAGAAAAGATGTGGATAAGTTTTGAAATAGATTCATAAAACCTGTAAGGAGCAGTGAGGGTCAGCCGCTTGATAAAGATTATTACAGCACTTGTCACAGATAAATCGAGTAGACTTGTAGATACCGTCGGGACAAAGTTTAACAAGTACTACTCGTAGGTAGCTACTACATATGTACATATTATGTTAAATTCAACACATTTTACGATTTATGGCTCTCCGATAGCAACGTGTGTTCTTTTAATTTACTTTTAACATCTTCTACACGGGGAACGTCTATAAAAATAACGTAATGATACAAACTTTACAGCTTCTTTTATAGTGATCAAGCGCTACATTAAACTTACATGAAGCGCAACCGCTCAAACCGTACTCAATATTTTCAATCGAAGTGTCTTTGATGGTATTGTCATAGAGCAGGCTACATCCCAAACGCGGTGGAACAAATGTTCGGCCCTGGTATACCGACAGGAACCTGTTTTGAAGTTAAATTACCAAAGTTTGACAAGCGGTCCGACTCACTAAACTACGCTAGCAATAATTCTGCATAGCGTGGTCGGAAGACAATCACCCTCGAGGTACTTATCTACTATTAGTGCAGCTAGATATGCATTTTGACATAAAAAAGATTTTTATGACTTATATTTTATTACCGTTACTCCCAGACATGGAATTAAAAACTTAGGATTAATTTTATTTCAAAAGTTTAACGTGACCAGCGAGCAGGGAGTCGCCGGCTGCTGGAAGCACAGGTGCTCGCCGCGACCGGCCGCGACGTCTAATGAAATACTTCTCCCAAGACACCCTACCACGTTTCCCCTCAAATTGATACCGCAGATTATCTCATTCCGGTGATTTCGTCGTGGCTTTATACTTTTCATTAAATTGAACAGACGTTCTCCACAAATCGCCTTAAGAGCTACGTTCGTCGTAGGTTTTCATGTTCGGTTCGCGCACCTCGCGCCTTTAGAACGGTGTTGCAAATGTGTTAGGAGCGGGGCACGTCAGCGGGCCGACCCACATGATATTAATTCCGAGCCGAGCTCTGGGCCACCGACAGGCTTATAAGATTAGAATAATTTTCTCATTCCGAGGACTCCCCGCGAGCGCAACCAGCAGTTTAATTAAAACTAACAGTTGTCTCACACAGTCTTATCCGGCAATTTGCGAGGTATTACAGGCCGAACTTCGCCCACAAATTATCTTGACTCCATTTAACAAAGCGGTTATGTTAATACAATCTCGCCGGATTTAGAAGAATGTTTTTGTTATAAGAGGCGTGCACCGAATTACGGCATTAAGGTAAAATATGATATTTAATTTGAGGCTCTTAATAATACAGCAGCAACAGCTCCGTGTTGCGGTACACAACGTGTCGGAGATGTGATCATTAAACCGGGGCCCAAATGAGCTTTTTATAGGCGCCATAACACTTACAGACGTTGGAACCAACTATTGAATTAGTAATATCGTTTAATACGCTCACTTTACTGTTGTACTGATGGCGTCTCTAAACTTGACGCTACTATCAAATATTAACTGTGTTCCAACTCGTAAAATTATAAAGTAAAGCGTAAAGGTTTCGCGAACTAGATAACTTATTAAGTGCTTTCCGTGGCGCTGCGAGCGCAATGTCTGTGTGATAAAACGCTATCGCTACAGCATTGGAATATTACAATAACATATTTATTGGCACGTAAGTGCATATGGCTTCGTTGGAATAAAATAAACTGCCTCCATATGTCCGAATAAAATCCGGTTGTCTTCATGCATATAAAATTTTGTCGCTCCTGCCGTGAAATATTATATGACGCAAATGTTAGGGGATGAATCTGAAGGAGGCTGACGCAGAGTCAGTTAGCTCCCTCGTACCAGTAGCTACCCTTTATCTTCACTATGAAATAAAGGAAAAAGCACCACTCTCTCTGTAATATCTTATGCGTATGAGTGCTTATGAAATATGAATTCTATCTCGCAAAACATATTATTTCGTTATTACTGAATATATTGCTACACGTTTCAGAGTTATATGGGATAATACGCTTTTCTTTATAAGCAAAAATAAATATCGTTGAGCGCATCGCGTAAGCCATTGTGACTGTGGGCCCGTTGTTAAAATGTAAATTTCTCTGATACCGATAGGAAGAGCTGACGGGGACTTATTTCATATTATAATAAACTGACATACGAGGTAACATAAAGCGATATATTTATCATTGTGGATGTGGATGTTCAGGTAAAATAGAAAACAGTAAAATATATGAGCAAAGTTAGTTCCACTTAAAATCAAAATTTGATAAGTACTTTATGTTATGATCATATTCTGTTTAAATAATAATGATTCATTTGAGATAATTACATTACAGGCAGCGGTCATATTTAATGGCGGCTGGTGACCGCAGTTTTATGTTTCTCATTTCTGACATAATCCTGATTACGTTTTCCCTCCCTAAAATGAACTACTGAACAATGATAATTTTGAAAGTTCATTAATTAATTACGAGGCTATAAGCACGGGGCCAATAAAAGGGCAGCAGTATTGTAAAGTGTGTAAAGATTTAGCTTTGGGGTGCTTCGGGTCGGTTTGCCGGTAACCGGCCCGTGACGGCGACGGCGAGACGCCGGCGACCGCGTCGCACAGTGCGCTGTGTTCGGATGCAGGAAAAAAAAGAGTAAAGAACGTTGTATTTTGCAGTTGTTCACAAATGTTTAAATTAAGGTCCCAGTCATAGTAATACTTAGTCTACTGGTAGCTCTGCTTTATTTAAATAGATAATTGACTCAACATGTTTATTAAACGACCGTCTGAACTAGAGTAAAATATTGATAGTTTCGTTTTTAGAAATAATATAACTTCTTATTCATTACTTATTCCTCTTGTTATATTATCGCGAATGGCTCTTCATCTGATCCTAATTAAACCCTTGTCTAACTAAATTCCTACAAAATCTCTAGAAACCAAAAAAATCAAACAAAATAAACAGTCAATGTTGTTGCTACGAAAAACCCGAATATGTCTCACAGTGCTGATCCCCAGCAATCTGTCCCGAACAATAAGTCTCTCTCGAACAAAAGCTGGCTATTTGAACAAGTCGGAAAGTTTTGTAAGTTTAGCTCTTTCTCCGCGGGGTCTTGGCAACGTCCTGCCGCTCACAATGGGACGAATAATCGTTAGAGCCAGTCATAAGAAAAGGCATTACAAAAACAACGACGCACTTTAACCCGTATTACTCAACATTTTGTCAGTGCCAACTACTTGATTTCGTCACTTTTTTTGCAAGCTCTGTAGTTTTTAAAGAGTTTTGTATTTTGAATAGGAAAGCCGTTTTCTTTGACGATACACCTGCTAAATAAATAATTGAAAGTGCCTCTTTTGTAAAACTACACACTACAGAAATAAAATGATACCTGCTATTTTTTTCTGGCAGGTAAATATCGCTCGTTGTCCCTACGTTCTGAATAATCATGTTTATGATAAGAACATTTTAAGCTTGACACCGAAATATATTCTCTGTGAAAAATAGCATATTTTGCAACACTGACAGTCACATATTTTATGTTATCCCTGGTGTCTATACTTCAGTGTAATTGAAACGGTTAAGTGTCTAAGAAATTGCTTTAGCAACTAGATGAAAATGCGCAGTTATTTATAATAAGAAATTGGATTTAATTATAATTCTTATCAAGAGCTTACAGAATAACGAGAAGACAATAATATCGTTACTATTATTTCTTTACCATATCTTTGCTTGAGAACATTTTCTATGTCAAACACTCCGTAATCTTCCCGGCAGTAACACACGTCAAATATAAATGTAATACCTCAATTTACCTCTGTTTCTCAGACACAAGTATGGCGTCTATTGAATACGGCTCAGATAAAAGGCTCTAGAGAGTGATGTTAAGGCGACATAACGAAGGAACGCGATCCGGCGCGCGCCGTCACTTCCGGCATCCGTCACGTGGGAACGACTTCCGGCCAGGCGCCAGAACTCGCCTCCACTTACAATCACTTAGCTCTCGAACAACACCCGATCTTCTGCAAACATACTGAAACTTACTCGCACAAAATATTCATTTATTCTTCCCATGCATTTTATTATTAAAACGAATAAAAGTAAAGTATTGGGTATTAAATTATTACTGCTCTCAGACACATAGTTATTTGATAAAAATCTCGCTAATGGCTTTCAGCAAATTAATATTGCTACGTTTTCAGATATACGGCTCAATGAACAATTATCATGCATTATTCATCGAATAACAATACCAAAACTGATTAAATCCATACAAATTCAAAACCTAAAAACATAAATCTGCGTCCATTTGAAGATTTCAGTTATTTTCATACATCGGTTTAATTTCCGTTTCGGCATTGTTTTCAGAGGGAAATTCGATTGGAACAAGAGACGGCGTTGATATGAACCCGTGTAATTTCCTCTCACATTCAATTTAATTCTTTGAGGGATGCATGTCAGGCGACCCTTACTTTAGGAGAATGAACTCGTTATATCGGATCGTAAAAAGGAGAATTTATTAACGAAAATTGTTTTCCGAACTGAAACATGTATTAACTTTGCGAAAATACGAACATTTACGTAGCATTTTACGGGATTTGTTTAGATACGCTCTTTATTCTATTTGCTTTTAAATAAGAACAAAGGCTGGAGGTTCATGATGATATTTGCAGTGATACAGGCAATTTGCTTGTGTGTTATGAGCAATCCGTAAAATAGTATACATTTTTTTTTGTTTTCAGACCGGCTACACGGCTCATCATGCTTCAATGCAATCACTCACTACCGACTCAATATCTATAATAAAGCTAATAATAAAGCTGAAGAGATTGTTTTTGTTTTTTGAACTATCGCTGAAACTACTAGTCGGACCTGAAAAAACATTACTGCATTTGATAGCCCAATTCTTCAGGAAAGCTATAGGTTATTTAACATCAGCAAGGACCCTTAGGATACGTGCAAAAAGAAAAAAAGAAAAAACTATTGTATAATGTGCTCTTTTCCCCTTCCACCCCTCTCTATCTTAAAAAAACGTTTTCAGTTTCTTTGCGACTCCCACACGTAGTTTTTGAGTTCATCGGATAATTTAAAGCTTATAATGCCAATGCATTCCACAATATTTTTCGACAAATCCTTTCCTGTCCAGGCCACTCGTTTATGGAACGCATTGTCAGTTCAAAAAAACGTTCGCAATCGTTAGCTGTATTTAAGAAACTCGTGAAGGAACATTACTGGTTGTTGTGATCTTGTTTCCTTAGCTGCAATAATCCGTAGTCTTCATTTGTTTTCGTTGTTTATATGTTTAATTAATACGTATTTATTATACAGCAATATATATCTGTGTATCTAAGTATTATATAAGTAGTATACCTATTATTTTGCATCAATGACACCACAATTTTTTTATATCCACGCAATCACTGTCCAGTCCTAGGTTGCCTGGAAGAGATCGCGATAAGGCCGCCTATTGTATGTTTTGTAGTAACAATTGTATTTTTTTTTGTTATGTATTTTTTGGTATGTATTTTCTGGTATGCAATAAGTATATATAAATAAATAAATAAAGAACGCTAAGGGAAAACGAAGTAATAGCGCGGTCAGACGAAGTCGCACGTCGAAGCTAGATAGTATTTTTTTATTGCCATAGAATAGAATAGAATACTCTTTATTATGTAGGTACACCATATAAATTACAGACATAAATGTAGAAATTTTACAAAGGGTGACACAAGAGCGATCTTTTAAAGACAACCTTGGGATGGATTGAAAAGGGAAGAAGAGATCTTAAACAGAGGAGTGCCATAAACAGGAACTAGACTAGTAGTTAATATTCTGCATAAACCTTCGTAAAGACACATAGCACCACATAAAAAACAAGCGGCTTACAACGAGCAATTAGGCTTACGCGTGCGTATTAATTTTATCAAATATTTATATAGAACAAGTGTAGGGCTTTGTAAGTGATGTCTATATCGGTGCGTGCCGCCTCACGGGCCCGCGGCACGCCACATCGCCTGTCCCACTATCGACTTACACCCTGTTAAATCTGGCCCAATATTAGTACAGCCTATTCATTACCGTCACGTTTCATTTTATTGTTTCTTCTTGTAACGACGCGTTTTCATTTTC
This sequence comes from Eremobia ochroleuca, assembly GCA_949629135.1. NCBI lineage: Eukaryota > Metazoa > Arthropoda > Insecta > Lepidoptera > Noctuidae > Eremobia > Eremobia ochroleuca. The sequence continues at coordinate 11,478,549 of OX451392.1, forward strand.
GTGTACCCCTTAAAATTTGTTCAATGAAAATTTATAGCCAATTATACACACGTATGAATTTAATTTTGTGCTAGTATTTTTGCTTGTTAGTCGTGTTTTGGGTTTAATGTTTAAATTTATTAGGGACATATTTGTTTAGTTAATTAATTGTTAATTTAATTTATTAATTAGGTGAATTCTCCTCTCGTTAGACCCTAAACTGTAAAACTGAAATATTGCAACCTAGTGGTAACAATGAAGTACGTAATTGGTTAAGCAAGGGCCAGCATTTTTTATTAATTTTATTATAATAAACATGACTCATCATCTGCCTGCCTTTTACCAACTATGTTGGGGTCGGCTTCCAGTCTAACCGGATGCAGCTGAATACCAGTATTTTACATGGAGCGACTGCCTGTCTGACCTCCACAACCCAGTTATTGGGTAATGCGATACCCCTAGGTAAGACTGGTTGTCAGACTTTCGAGCTTCTGACTACCCGGAACGACTGTCAAAGATCCACGAATGACAGCCGAGACCAACGGCTTAACGTGCTTTCCGAGGCACGGAGGGGTCTCGGTATGTAAAGATGGTCACCCATCCACAGACCAACCGCGGCAAGCGTAGCTTAACCTGATCGATCGACCTGTGCGGCTGTTATTATTTAGCCACGGGCCCCTCATAATAAACATGATTCAATGCATGCATAATCAACAGTCAATAACTGTTTCAAAACCCCAATCAGTTTGAAAACAACACCGACAATGCAGCCAATCCGACACCATCAACTTAATTTGTAGAATGTCGTCTACTTTTTTCCAATTAGCCGCAAGTCGCAGTCTTACAGAGGTATGGTAAGGATAAAAGTTAAGCCGAGCGTCGAGACACGGAGCACAACGCCCGATGCCGGAAACCTGTCAATAGTGAGAGGCAGTGAAAGAAAATCTAATTTGGATTTGAGGGATTACACCCAGACTTGTTTCGGCCTAGTAGTTGCCCCCGAGCCTCGCCGTCTTCGCTTCAAATTGAATAAGAAACGCGAAGGCTTCCTCGACACGGCCATTTGATTTCAGAAAATCCCGCACTCCCATTCTCCGGTAAATTATTTTGTTTCAAGCACGTTCCCCGTTTTAATGGATACAAAGATTTAGTAGATGACAAAGGTGAGGTGCAGGTTTTAAATAAACAAGACAATAGTTTATTTTTTGTTTAACAAGATTTTGGGAAATTAGGTTTAGGTCATTTGCTTGTAGTAGAAATAGATAAAGTTTTTAGAATTTTATTTTGAAATTCATGCTCATGGATTTCGCGAAAAGCTTACGCAATTAACGTTAGCGATTACAGCGAAAGAGTCATGAAAAAAAAAAAAAACGTAATTCAAAAGCCTACGTTCGTTCGATTAAATTGTCAGTTTCCCTACACAAAAGCTCATTGAACGTTCTAACACATTGGTGTGCCACACGATCGGTAATTAACGAGATGACGAGGTGGAATAAAAATACACGAGTCACAGTTATTGTCTCGTGTGACCCTGGGCTAAACGATGACCACCAAAACTTGGCGTTATTGTCAGCAGAACAAAATTAAATTAAAAAAATTAAACCTTGGCCTGTGACATGGGCTTCCATGCTTACAAAGCAACGTATGCAACAGGACTGATAAGCTTTGAAAACATTTTGCATTGTTTATAAACATTTTTTTTTATATTTATAAATATTAGGTACCCTGCCAAAATCATGTAGGTACACGGAAATTGTGAGCTTATTAATAAATGGTTATTGTATTAAGGTTACCTGAGTACCTATAAATAAATGCTTTGAGTTTGAGTTTATACCCCGAACCGTTATTAGCATTTAAAAGTTTTGCAGTTCAATGTAGCTCGAAGATGAGTAAGAGTTGCCTGGCGTCCAAGTCTGAACGCAGTTAGCTTCATATTTCATATTGGCAGTAGAACAAGCTCTTTTATTTCTGTCTGCTCGCTGACATGTGGCTTTTTCAATCGTTGAAAGTTTTATTAAAATTTACTTTGTACGTTTTTGGTATGCAAATATTTCTGCATTTAACTGAAAGCGTGAATAAGATCGAATTGTTCAGCTGAGTTTTAATTAATTCCTTTTTAAGAGGCTACTATGTTTTACAAGGCTTGTTGACTGAAGCAAGCCCGGTAAATTAACATTGCTTTCTCAATACAAAACCTTTACACGACCTTCCGTCTGTAAAAATGCAAGTTAGCATGTAAACCCATTTAGAAAAACAATACAACAGAAAAATTACGAACGAAAAAACAGGAAAGAAAAATACGCGATATGAAAATATTCCAATGAAATAATTCATCAGGAGAATAGACATGTTTGTGTGTAGGTGGAAGGGAAAAGTCGCGTTTCATCACCTAACAATTCTTTTTGGGAGCATATTGTGAGCCAGATGACGAGGGGAGGCAAGATTGAATTAAGTTATCGACGAGAACCGTCCGACGCACGTTATTTATTAGAGAGAAAACGTAACTGGTGCTGTTATCTGCTAACTATTAATTTCGGCAATAATTAAAGCTGACCAACTCATTTATATCTGCCTGGCTGGATCCGAGGTAGAATCCGATTTCTTTTGTTACGTGGAATGGAAGTTTTGTATAAAGAATTTTGAAGTTAACTTTTTCGCTTAATTTTAGTCCATTGTCCGTTTCTTTTTAAATTTGTATCTACCCTTTACTGCTTTTTACCGTTTTACGTGACCTGAAAAAATATTGTATGATTTTCTCAACTGATCACGCAAACCATGAGAGTTGATTGAGCTGTAAAACGTGACTTTCTTGTCACAGACGATAGGCTAATAATTTAAAGTATTTGATCGTGTTTGCTTTGACTGATGTTCGTTGCAGTGGAGCAAGGATTCATAACGAAGCATCGGTTCATACCCGCGCTAAGCGCCTGACATGAAAATGAATTGTATTGTATATCGTAAAATAAAATTAAAAGTCTACCTCTCTTGATTTGGTTAAGATACCTACTTACCTATGTAAGTCACTTGTAATGTACACTTTGAAAAAAAAAAAAAAACACATAGTATAATAAATAAATACGTCTTCAAATCCAGCCCCAATTATCCCTAATGGAAAGTTAATGGGATCGGTAATTTGCAAAATGTCGACCTGCGTAAATATCATATACACGACATTTTTGATATTATTTTATCGCTCGGCACAATTTGCCACCCTAAGGATCAGGTAGGTAGACAATCGATCATATTCGAGCCTCATTAGCCCTACAGATAAAATATCCGAAGGCCTGTTACGTACCTAATCGAAACCTGAATCTAGATAAGGGCTTTCTGTCGAATTTGGGGATATTCAAACTTTGGTTTAATAAAATTTCTTTTCTACTTTCCCTGGTATTAAATTTAGACAGATTTCTCCATATTATTAATTTCTAACTTTTACAATCTCTTTTCTCATCCTAGCTGATTTCAAAATTATTAATAGTTTGTTTAAGTTCTTTCTAAGTATCGTCTAGTTACTTATAATACGGTAAAGCGAAAGTAAAATACCTGAACTAAAGAAGTTTCGTACAACGCACAAGCACACACAATGTATCAAGTAGGTAAGACGTGCAAATAAATCCACATATTAGTGACTCAAAGCAAACACTGAAACAAAAGGAGGAAACAAAATTAGGAACAGTAGCAGTCATTGACGCTGCACCATTTAACATCTTATCCCGTGTAATACATTTGGTGCACATGTTCGTTTTCCGGGCCCGTCGACTATGGAGATAGATAACTTCCCGATGATTTAGTTTTATTGTTATCCGCCATCGGAATGTCTCTTCGAACCAAACCCCGCCATGCGTAGCTCCACAATTATTACCAACCAACTTCCAGCTTTATTTTATCCCGAGCTTCGTGGCTCAGCTCGAATCAAAGGTTTTCCTTAGAATACGATTGGAGAAATAGATTCGTTTCTTTTCTTTGTAATGTATATCTATCTACCTATATAAATGTCGATATATTGTGTATGATAATAACACAAGTTTCTCTATTTTGTTTTATTTATTTCATTGTTTTTAGTTTACCTAGGCAGTTCACACAAAGCTCATTCGCAACGAAAGAAAATAAAGAAAAACACGGAAACTCGTTTCTGTATCAGCATTCCAGTTTGCGGCGACGGGGCAGGTCGGCACAGGATCAACGGTTCGTCTTTGTCACGTCCGACAATTTTTACAACATAGGACCAGCTAGCGTTTCGGAAAGATTTTATTGGCTCGTTCGGTCACGTCTCGCCCAAAGATCGTCCCCGGATGGAGTGGTGGCCGTTTCGCGCGATATGGGTTAACAGCCTCGATTCATCGACGGAGAAGATCGTTTTATGATTTCGGCGGAACAATTTTTATGACGGTGCCGATACATCTACTCGTTTTCGTAAGAAAAAAATGAAACGGGGTTATTGGGAGACGCTCACTTTTTAATAGAGTTCAGACTATGCAGTAGCAAGCTCAAATATTATTAACACAGATATCGCAGCAGAGATAAAAGGATCGCTGACAAAATAGCACAGTCGCTCACGAAACGACTGCAATGCACAAAGCATCTAATTTAAAGGTTCTCTTCGTCTGTTTAACCCGCTGAGTCGGCGACTAGTAGTCGGGTTTATACTACCCTTAATAATAGGGGTGGCGTCTATGAAATTACTATTCAAAGGAGTTGGCCAGCGCGGAGGGCACATTACAATGCGAGGTAAACCGCTTGTACTCACGTGAAGGTTGTGCCATGACCCTTTTATCATCCCTCGTCACGGATGAGTGCCAGGGACATCGTTACAAGTTTATCAAACGTCACCTTTACGACTAAATAGATTTCGTATAGCAATGACCCCAATTTGGGACGCTTTGCATATGATGTAGATATTCTAAGTTGACGGAGGGCTTAGAAGACTGATATTAAAACAACAATATCACCTTCTCGTGAATAATCTGGGTGCATATCGCAGCGAATGGAGGGTGCATGACAATAAAACTAAATCACTGAAGGCTCTGTGTATTGTGCCCGTGCGGCGCCGGCGGAAAGCGAGCGTATGTGGGGGACAACTTGTTTCTCTCCGGATATAAAATAAACTATATTATGGTACCTATAGCCAGGTCATTGGTACGCAGTACTCGCGCTGAACGATTCAATCTCAAAGTTTCCGCATTTATTGTGATTTGCGAGGGATGACAAACAACGCTAGGTTACCTAGAAAAGAGTGTTTTCCGGAAACAGACAAAGCTTTAAAACAGACATAGTTTAAAATAGATAAAATGTACTGTACATTTAATAGTTTTGTTCTATTTATTTTACGAATTTGTCCTATTGATTTACCGGTTTTGAAAGTGGAATCGCAAATGTTTTTCTTTCACCAAGTTACCATAGCTCTTTTTCTGCCTCTTTGTTCATAATGTATTTATTCATGCCTTAAGAATATATCTACATATTTAAAAATGTTAACTTGTTGTGCTTAAGATGTGGATCGGTCACATACGAGTGCGTTCATAAACTGTTCATTTTCCCGTTCAACCCTATTTAAGTTAGTTACGTCATATTTTCTGTCTTCTATACATTATCCTGTGTAAAAGACAACAATATGATTTTTATACGAGCATGATTGAGTTTACTTATTGTCTATACACAATAGGCACACGTAAGAGACTAAGAACATGGCCACGCGTATAACAACTAAACATAATAAAAATCTGTCCTTACAGAACTAGAAAAATTGTTAGAGTTTCCGCCGTTTGTGACCGGAATATCGAAACAATCAATGGAGTTTGTCGCGGGCCGGACTAAATTGAATCGTCGGAGGGACGGCGCCGGAAACCGGACGCGCTCCTCGAAGCCTCTCTATCTTAAACATTAACCGACTGCCGACCATTTCGAAACGCGTTATTTTAGCCAAATATAGTTTTTGGTTGTGTAATAGTACTTTAGGCCGGAAATTAAAAATTTAATGGATTGTGAAATAACTATGGACGGGCTTGAAATTTTAGAAAATATTTTAATTTTAATTTAGCTTCATTCATTCTTTTTAAAGCACAGTTTTATTATGTTAGCACAGTTTAGGGTCCCCTAAGCTATCGTTTACTATCCCTGAGGGTGCCAATACTAACATATCATTCCATCCCCAGAGATTCATGAGCGTCCAATCGGCACAAAGGAAGCTACGTGCCATAAATCATGCAAGTAATTCTGTTACAGAATGTGGCAGAAAAATAGCAACAACTGTAATAATATTACTTAATGTTATCTCGCTTGAGTTGGAATAGTTGGTAACTTTGGCAACAGGTAAAGTTTGCAAGTTAGGACAGTTGACTTCGCACTGACTTCTCTCTATCCGACACGTTAAGATCTCTCCGTTCAAACGTTCATGGATTCTGGTAGAAACCTTGAGGATTATAATACGAAATATTCTAGGTACTGGTACATATTTCTCAGAAGTATGAAACTATCTGAAGTGTGTCGGTGTTTTGTCGTCGTTCGGCGAATTTTCACGTTTGTAACATGTATGTTTTGGCACATAAATTAATGTACAAATATTTAGAATTAAGTGATTGGGCTCGTATTACTTTTATATAGGTGTGATCGATCAACTTGCTTGTGAAAATGAAATATGCTTATAATAAATTGTAAGGACAATTAGCTCTGTACGAGCATGTAATATTAATGGCAGGATTACAGTTTTTTAACCTAAATAAATAATCTCAAACGATATCCGGCTTGAAACCTATACAGCGTTTTTCCACCGCCAGCGTCAACGGGACGTCAACAAGAAACAAAATTATACGAATTGAACGTGACGTCCCGTTGACGGACGTGCGTTGGACATACGGACATAGTAAATGTATGTATCACTACTTTGGTGCCGTCATCTCGTTCTCGTTGACGTTCCGTTGACGTGACGGTGGACAAACGGCCTTATGCATTATCTAACAGCACGCGCATTGTAGCGCTGTTTGCACGACAGCTCACAATAACATAACCACATTACATTCACAACGATATCTAAATGTGAACAGAAATGGTCGGTAAGTTTCCCCTGGGTGTAGTTTCCTGTGTCCTCCGTGAACCAGGTAAGGCGGCCCATTAAATTTGGTTGAGCGTGTAAATGCTGCTGTGATAACACCATTGTATAATTAGGTTTTCATAAAGTGGTACTTAATTAGGTACCTACATAATTTTGGATATGATGTGGATTGGTGATATGCTATCCATCTCACCGTGAAAACTTGGTGAAGTGAGCGTGGAGTGAGTCGTCAATAGCGTCAATCCCTAGCGTCAGCAAGACTCACAGCTCACTTTACCTTAGTTATCACGGTGAGATTTTTCCAGAATCGACAGGCTGATTTGTGAACAGCAGGACTCCTTCGATAACACTGATTGACTTTCGATCCAGCACGGAAGCGTATCGAATGTTGGTGAATAGTTATGCAGATATATGAGCGTAAAGGAAGCAAAAGGAGTATTTAGGTATCGTAGCAGGTGGCGTTCTGTCTACGTTCTGGCGTTTCTGCCTACCCCCATGGGAAGAAGGCGTGAATTTCTGTATGTATGTATTTTGCAGGTATTCTTATGTAATTTGGAGAAATTAAGATGATAATGCTTTTTGCTTAAGTGTTAAAGTCGTATTATTTATCAGATGAACTTCATCTATTCTAGTACGTAGCACTATCAAATTAAAGTCATGTTTTTATTTACGTCACCTGCCGGTCGATTCTGTACAAATCTCACCTTAAAAAATCGAGTGGAGTGACCTGTCAGTGTCATCCCGCTGATGGTAGGGATTGACCAAGCAAACATTTACAATCATAATAGAGATTTTAATAATATTTATTATGCTAATTCTATTGCTAATTTTATATAATTTCAAAGCTAGTATTTTAGTTGTCAAAACCCACGTTTAATCCCACGTAGTTTGTGTGGCGTGATCACTTTACCCGATTCACTAAATGTCGAGAATCGGGTGAAGTGATCACGCCAACTAGTCTAGGAAAAAAACAAAGCAACATTGAGATTCTGATAGAGTTGCTATTTTATTTTAAAACGGCAAAAAATAGTAATGTTGTAATCCCTAGCATCAGTGTGAAAGCACTAACGTAAATTAAGCCTAATGTATTACCAAATAAACATTAATGTTAAATAGTTAAACAACTGGCCACCTACGTGATTCGAACAAAATCAGTAATATTATAATTAACGAACCCCGAGCGATACAAAATACCAATTAGTTTAAGCGATAATACAATTAAGCTATTGAAATAAAACATTTAATGAGTTCACAGCTACATTCATTACTATTGTCCCATAATTTGTTGTCCAAAATCTGCATCACACAGTAAATTGAACAATTTACATATTTAAGTTCTTAAGCTAATTACTTATTGGTGTTAAGATAAACTTAGCATCTTTAATTGACAGTGACGAAGGTGTACCAAAAAGAGCCAATAAAGCTTTGTTTTTTTTCGTCGAAAAAGAATTTGAAGCTAAAACGCTGTCTAAGGATTTTCCTCAACCTTCGACGGTACATACCTATAACACGTTATTAAAAGCTTCAGGCTTTATTGCCAGTTCACTGATAAGAGACAGAAGCAATTACATTTTAATCTTGACTGGTATTCCGTAGGTTTCTTTTGTGGGTCTTTAATATATTCGTACCCACCACTTTCTAATTTAAGGCGTTGCTATAAACAGTTACGAGCGAAATCAAGGGTTACGACGCGGCGAACCCTTAATGACCCGAAAATAAAGTCGTTTTATTGCACACGCATGATATTACGTCGGTTACCATAATTTTATTTGGCATTTTAATATTCATTGCATTTTTTGTGTGGTGTGAATGTGGCAGTCGAATGTCTTCCATTTCTTTTCCTGCGGATTATTTTGACCATTTTTTAGAAACATTGATATGATTTACGACATTAATAAATAAATATTCTATGAAAAATATCAACAATTTCCCTGGCCATTAAATAGATTGCCTTATTTCTCAAAAGACTCATAAATATACATAAAAAAACCATCACAACTTGCAATTCTTTATAATTAATTAACGAAAATATATTTGACCATAATGTGCTAATAAAATGCCAAGTAATTAGTGGTGTTCCATGATTTAACTGTCGCGTCTCTGCGCGGCCGGCTACATAAGTCGCCTTGCACGGATTTATGGGCTCAATTATACGCGGTCTGCCCGGCGCACACCTGGAAGCATTCACGTCTTTTGCACTTACCCGGATTATGCTGGAATGGCATACATTATATATCTTCGAGCTATCTCTTTCATGGAACACGAAATTAAACTGTGTTTTGAGATAAGTTTTTGAACCTATCAACTAGGTTTTTGTGCCGAATTTTCAGTGGGTTTGCCGTGCCCGAACATTCGCTATATTATTATGGATGCCTGTTATCCTGTTCTTTTTCCAGTAATTGGCCTACACTAAAGTCCACTGCTTAACAAAAGCGATCTCAATGTTTCGTTTTAACACCTGCCGTGCGATTCTGTAACCATCTCACCGTGAAAGCTTGGGTGAAGTGAGCGTGGAGTGAGCTGTCATTCGCAAGGGATTAACACTATTAAGTGCTCACTTCACTTATGATTTCACGGTGAGATTTTTACAGAACCGACCGGCTGTTTTTTAAAGCAACAATATGCCTTAATGGCATTAGTGCCGCAAGGAGTTAGCACTTTTATTACAAATATTCTTTGCAAACTATACCTACACGGTTACATTTTTCTGTGATTTTTGGTACCGTAACTTGAACATTTTCCGAAGCAATATTTCCCGAATATCGCCGCGCCGCGCATTCTTTACAAGTATATTAGCTAGTGAATCTGGACTATTCTGGACAGTGGTCAGGTGTGACCTACTTAGACTAGCGTTAGATCAATTTGACGTGCCTTTACAGCTTGATTTAATTGTCGTCTCCGCAGGAAGTGGAGGCAATAAGTCGTGATTTGCTCACTCCCCCGGGATTTATTACTTCAATTACCTATAGATGGTATTCGCAGGTGTAGCCATAACTATTTGGAAAGCCTTATGTATGTAATAGTGCGACATCTGTAGCACATTAGTAGGTAGACAGTTGCTAGGTGTGCGGATAACGATGTTTAACTAGATGGAATGCATAATTTTAGTTGATTGTATCGTGATATCTACATGTTCTGTTTACTAGCTGTGACGTCAGGAAATACGTTCTCTATCTCTAACTTGTGAAATGTTTCAGTACAAATGAAATGTTTAATGTTGCAGCAATTTGGTTAAAGTTAATAACTAAACAATTAACCCCGGGTAATCCTCTAAATAAAATAAAACAGTTTCATGATCACAAAAGAAGAATAAATTTCCGCTGTGATTCAGCACAATTTTATGGGGAAAATAGCTGAATTATTTCATTGTTGGAAGAAAGCAAACTATACGCACATATAACCTATTTGTGATGTCTTGAACGTTCATAGTGGTTGTTCGGTGCCAAGACATAATCTGTTATGGTGACATTATCTGGATCCCCTGCCAACAGCGGATCCGGCCAAAAAGTTAAAACATTCTGCTTTCAAGAGTGCCTACATCTCCGCTACATCATGCTCCCAAAGTATGCATTATACACTGATTTTTATAAAGGAAGTGTTAGGTTTTAGTATTCTGAGAATGTTGGGTTTGTTATTTCTATCTCAAAACTCCAGATCCTGTTCTAACAAATGAGACCTACTCAATAATTTCTGTCGAATAAAATACTATGTTTCCACAAACATTTAAAGTAAGTTAACATTACAGGTGTTACAATGATTTTTCGCTGTATGTAAGTAACATAGATGTTTATGAAAGCATATTATTTCGCGAAGGCGGTTTATAACGTAATATTATTTCCCCGGAGTGACATTACGGGTTGGCTAATGAAGATGTGTCGGTGAGGTGGTCCGGGTCGCAGTGTCGATGCCGGCTAACTTTGTCCTAATAGAAAATTAACATTTTACAACATCGGTAAGCTCATTTGCCAGAGGTTTTGTCTGCTCCGCTGTATAATGAAATGGAATTGTTTCTGAATATTATATATAGTACCCAATCTTACAAAAAGGAAAATGGTATACGGACGGAAAAGCATATTTTATTCATAATTTCTTTCTTAACGCTATAAAGAGTCGGATTTTTTTTGTGTATGTAAAATGTACGCTTAAAATCTCCCGTACCAATTTATCAAACAAATTTTAGTGTGAGGAAACTAAACTAATGCAGTTTCATTTCTAGGACAGGCAATTTGAAAATATCTCGGCTAGCTTTTAGGAATAAAAAATGTTATTCTTGTATTTTTCTGGACTGTGAATATGCTTTTTAGAACGAAATTGAATTGTAACCTATATCTTTTGACCAAAATATATACGTTCACGATAAAAGTTTTAACTTTATCCATGGTCCGTAATAAGGTACCTAATAAAAATTCGTTACAAAATTATTTGTTGTTTTGTCTGTAACCCTATTTCACCATATCAATAAGAATAAATAAGCTCGGTTAAAAGTTAGTAAAGTTGATAAGGTACAATCAAGTCTATCTTTGTCAGTTTTCAAATTATTTTCTACAACAAGTTAGAACACATAATACCTTTGGAAACTATGGACCTAAGCAGACTATTGGATAGAAAATTATATTAAATAACTTGATAACAATGATCAGAATAAGATAACGGTTTTAAAAAGACACTTATCGAAGCCGAGGGGCACTTGTTCTCCCCGTCATTGTAATTTTTTTTTTTTGTACTGGACCATACCTGGCAGCCTTCTGATTACGGAGATATTGAAGGTCAACGTTTTATCTACTTTTACTGACATGTTTTTAAGAAAACCAATATTTAATGTTATAAAACAACTTTAAATGCCCCCACGACCCTCTACCGTTGCATGCAATATCTTGCGTATGTTACATTGCGCATTACCGCAAGCAGGAAATGTTCCCTGCAGAAATAAAAATCGTTTCCCAGCAATTACTTTTGTGCAATGTTACTCAGTTTGATGTAAATAATAATAAATTTAATAAATAATAATAAATTTTGATTTATAAGTAGTGGTTTGTACATGGCATGCAGAGTTGTTTTATAAACTAAAATGTTACAAAGCAAAACCAGTACAACAATAACAGGGGTCAAATGACTCCCTTTTCCTAAACTAGGCAGAAAAACCTGTATGTATCTTAGGAAAGAGTATCCATTTATAATGGGTCTCAGTGGTGGTTACAAAATTATTGGTACGTGCGTAATGCGTAGTTGTCGGCGATCTGATCTATATATACAACGTGTAACGTTAAATGCGCAAAACCTCAGACACCCCAACTGATTTTTAATTCAATTGACCTATTTCAGAGAGAAAATAAGTCATTAAAAAATTGTAAAGGTTTTATGTGCTGTTTTAGTTTTACTGGCCATTCTGATCGTTTCTTGCGTCTGCGACGACGGTTTACCGAGGGAAGAGTCGTCACCGGGTCGCTGCGCCGCGCTGACATTGGCTTGCTTGACCTATTAATAAATAGACACGGCAACGTTTTTAATGAAGTTTTTTTGAAAAATGAGACCTATATTAAAAAGTGGTTCAATTAATTCTGCTCGTTATTTTGATCAAACTATTTTCAGGTTTTGCGCATTTAACGTTAAACGTTGTATATATATATATTCAATTTATTTGTCAGAATCTGAAAGTGACACATTTTTATTTCGGTCTGACAAATAAAGAAGATGAGTGAATGTCATTCTGCAGTATTACCACTACGAAGCAATATAAAATGCTGAGTCGATAAAGCAAATTCAAACGTGCAAAGAGCAGATAAAAATAGCTGTTAAGGTGACGAACATATTCTGGCTGACTGTACTTCAGCTGTTGTGAAATACGGTGGTGGGCGGGCTGGTCCGCCCAGCCGAGCCCGCGCGCGTGATCCTGACAGTTTTGACTTACTGAACAAGTCCCGGACGCCGGTCGCTGCCGGACGAGTACATCGACACACTTTTGACCTCAAACTGATCCGGTATTTCGAATTTCGTGAAAAATAAAAGTTGATTTTAGCGAGTCTAAAAAATTCGTACCTATACATTTTTTCTGGTTTTGACAGGAAGATACACACATAGAAGTGCTTATTATGGAATAACGCTTATATTCAAAATCATCCTTATAAAAAAAAACATAAACGAACTCTCCTGCACAAACATCAAGATTAGAGACAGCAAATACCTACCCAACGGTAGTAACTGCATTGACTCAAAGGCACTCATATTACCAATGACCTTATTTATAAGACCCAAGTATTACTGCAACCTTATCGCCATTTTAATTAAGCCCCTCAAAATATTAAAAACTCCTGAAGCGAAACTTTAAACATATGACAACATAAATCATCGCGCTAACTTGGCGTACCTACTAGACTAAAAATTGTTCGCATTTATTCATAAGAGAATATGAGAGCCATATATATTTCTAGCTCTGTAATAACTTGTCCTGCGAATTACCTTTGTGATTTTTTTTATTAAAGCACGCACTCGACTGGCGCCCTATAAATCTGTTGTTGGCTCTCCCACTTTACTGCTATATGTACCTATCAATTGGCGGGAAATATTTAGGGGTTTCTTTTTTTATGTTGTCTTTTATTGGGAACTACGGTTCCTGGAAAATCGTTTCGGGAAAATCACGCGTCGAGATTTTTGGTGGGCTGACTTGGTGGGGATTACGGCGTTTATGCTTTTCATGGAATTAGAAATTGTTTGCTGCTAATAGTATTGTACCTTTGTGGTATGTGAGGTATGGTTTTGTAAATCACGACTTAGATATCTTAGGTAGCTTAGAATGTTCGAGTGTTGAAATAGAGCTATAATATTTAAAATATACTAATATTTGTAGAAAATAGTGGTGGCCTAGTGGTACCCAGACAGGCGCTTTGCTTTAATGTAAGTTATTTCATCACTACTGCTCTCAAAATGGTGAAGGAAAAGATCGTGAGCAAACTGGCATGTCCTAGAACCAAACATTTGAAGGTATGTGACATATACAAACAAGCAAGCAGTCACTGGCTCCTGAAATACAAGTACTCTAATCTAGCTCTGGAGCCAGGGTCTCAATTTTTCTGTAACCTGTTTTTATGACACTAAAGAAATTTATTATTATTATTATTACCAACCTGCACCGGGCCCGCGTGGTGGATTACGGCCCAGACCCTCTCACCTAGAGGAGGCCTGTTTCCCAGCAGTGGGGACAGTAAAAGCTGCTTTTGTAAGTATGATGTTTGTATATTTGCTATTGACCGAAAAACTTTCAGGGATGGTTAACAATGTTAGAAAAATAGTTTAAATTATTTTTACACAAAGTTAACAAAGATCATATTTCCTAATTCACAAAGTTTTTATTATTCTTTGTGCCCAAACCGAAATAAAGACACATAGGTGGCATTTTATTTCCTCCCCTCTATTGCTCTATCTAGCCGAGCGAGTGAAAAGGTTAATTTAAAAAGTTAATTTCTTCGTCTGGCTGCCTTCTTCAATTCGCGTGATGTCCCATAAAGTTAAAAGCAGCTCCACCACCGGTCGGTGTAGAATATTAATGTCGTTTTTGTAAGAAGTAGTGGCTTGCCCTTGGGGGGCATTGTTGTCATCTTTCTGCTGTCTCGTCTTGGACAGGCTCCATTAGTTACAAATTCTTAGGATATAAATATTCGCACCCGGCAAGACACCGGCTAGAAACAAACATCCATCGTTTTAATGGAATTAGAAAAATTGCGCTTATTGGCAACACTGATGAAAGTGCAGATTACATTGAGATTCGTAATAAGGACTCCGCAGCAGATTACTAGTGTAGGTGGTCGTATAATCGGCTTTCAGGTTTTTTAACGCGGTCTAACGACATCGGTGCTGAGTCTTGTCTGAGCAAACATCACTCGTCACTCGCACTATAGTTTTGCTTTGATTGACAGACAACAGTAGAACGATAGTATCTGTAGCGTCTACTTATTTGGGAGAAAAAATAATTTATGCAAATCGTAAACAGGACGATGAAATTGGAAGAGAGCGTCCAGGAATAAATTGGTTTCTTTCCGAGTTTGGTAATCAAATTGTACAACTTTACATAAGGACCGGTACACAACAATGAAACCGGCCGGATTTCTCTAGATCTGTGACGTAACAAGGAGCATTCCATATCAATAGATTATTCAGTTATATATTCATCTTACAGCTACGGAAAATAACTGATTTAAATAAAGCAAAGTTTACAAACTTTCAAGCTGTCACTTGAGGTTCTGAAACTGGAGCTTCTGTTTTAATTTCGGAACCCAGTCTGGCACATCCTCTGGCTAAAAGCAATCCATTAGCTATTACTAGATTTTCATTAGACTAGATTATCCAACTCAGCCGTTCCAGGCTACTTTTCACGCTAACTGACCCTTTCTTTGTATACGATATCACAATTCAATTAAACATTTCCTTGCCAGCTTGATTGTGGGATCCATTTTATTTGTTCTTCCCATGAATTATTCAACCAACCTATTTCTTTTGCCATCCTGTTTTGCCAACTACTCGTATTTCTATAACAGTCTCCGTTTACGGTTCGTTCACATTTAGTGCTATAGTCATCTTTGGGTGTAATTACTTTTGATAGAATTATATGTGATAAGGATACGTCCTGCGTGATTAATTCTGTCATCATCATCTGCTAGGCTCTGCTCTAGCCTTTTCCTAACTATATTGGGGTCGGCATCCAGTCTAACTGGATGGTAAGACTGGTGGTCAGACTTTCGGACCGCTGACGATTTGTAATGACTGTCAAAAGTCATGACAATGACAGCAGGTACCAACGGCTACAGGTTAAGTGTCCACAGACAGTTATTTACTTATTTATATTTATGACATTCTATGACTTAATAATAACAAAAATAATAAATAAAATGATAATTGATTGATTTTAATGATAATTTTGCATGCCTGAATTGGTACAACACAGTGGACTCATTCACTTGTAGTAGTGTATTATTATGTACTGTGTTGAGCATTAAACGAATTGAATTGAATTGAATAGACCGCATGTGGTCTGTAGAGAGACTTCCATACCAGTCCACAGACCGTATGTGGTATGTTCTTCCCATACAATTTCTAAGCCATCTGACAGTGTGGACGTAAGAAGAAAGTCTCATATTTAATACGGAATTTAGCTAAACAATGGGTAACTAAGTAACAAAAATATGTGAAATTAATAGAAAATTTATTATATAGAACAAAAATAATACATGAACTATTGAAAATATTGTAAACAATAAGGTTTTGTATAAAAATTTCATGTCTGCGAAACTCTTTTCACCTTATTAGTGGCCGGCTTTGCTGCCTCGCCTGTCAATCTATGTTGTTTGTACCAACCTGTACACCTTCGTCTTCGTCTTCGTCACCTGCAGTTGAATTTTGCTGTGGAGTAGCTACAGCTGGAGCTGGTATCTGTGCTATATTTACACCCACAAGTTTATCACAATATCTGTTTGTGCTTGTAGAATCGAACGTTAATTTTGAGGGTTCAGTTTTTTGTAGAGATACAGCCCTTTTGTTACGGCTACCCCAAAAATTACATCAACAGCAATCTTCTTGTACCACGTAAGACTTTTACGTATTGAACCACTAGATATTTTTTATTGCCAAATGGTAAGAAACGAAATAAAAAGGAAAGTATGCGCAGACCATATATGTTGTGGACTCACGAGGTGATTTTTACCATCCTGGAAGCGCTATGAGTCCATATTTGTAGTCTGTGTTAAAATGAACTATTTCACTAGAGTATAAATATTTTGTAAAACATACGTATACATTTTAACCACAAATATACCGACTTTTAATAAAAAACATAACTGGACTTATGGACCATTCCCACTCTGGAGCCTGGACAGACGTGATTTCCGAGGTACGGTGGGACCTTGTTATGTAAAGATCCACGGCCCAACCGCGGCAAGCATAGTTTAACCTGAGTGATTAATCCTAAGTTATTCATTAATAGTGACCTGTCCCTGTTTCGCACAGTATTTCCGACTTGGCAAAACATCGAGATTTGTTTGTTATATGTCAGTTTAATATTAAGTACTGTTTTAAGTATACACATAAACCATCCGGAATAAATTCTCTAAAAGATGGTGAAATCGCATTAAAATCCGTTGCGTAGCTTAGACGAGCAACGCGGTCACACAGACGGACATGAGACACGAATACCGACTTAAAATAATATTATTATACATACATTATCACATAGGTAGTAGGCATGCAGTAATGGTGGGTAGTGGTTTTAGTGATTAGCTTTGCAGACTAATGGAAGTTGAATTTAGGCTGATACCCTAGTAAAATAGTTCCGTGGTTGTGTTGGCTCGCCGGTGCTTCAGCAGCTAAGCCACTGTTTAACTACCGATTTCAAACTCGGGACTCGTGTTTGTTCACGTCAATGTGACGGATATGACTGGTTAAACCTTCAAAGAGTAACATCATCGTTAGCTACTGCTAATGGATAACTGGCTTTATAACTTTAAAGCACTCAGTTAAAGGTACACATAGTTTCGACGTAATAAATCGAGATACGACTAAAATCTACAGAAGCTTACATTTTGTTTGCACATCACCTACGGATATCGACTCACGGTTTATTTTGCGAATCTGTGTAGAATACATGAGTTTTCGAACGTTTGTTGATTTATTATTCACGAAACAACAGAAACATCGTTTTTTAGATCCGTTTCTATCTCCGCAAACACGCGTTCACATTCAATTAACACTTTTTCGTAGCGGATGTTTCCAGGCCACCGGAAATTAAACCGTCTAGTTTAATGTACCTATATATAGAAAGTCTGTGCCTACTTCATATTCAATGGGTATCATATATCATACGACATAAATAGATTTGAAATTGAACGTCGTTACTCGGCCAGAGTTCGCCCTGATTGGAGAGTAGTGCGTCTGTTCAGTTATCAAAGCACGACTTATCTTTTTCAATCAATCAACTCAGCCAATTCCAGTCCACTGCTGGACACACGCCTATCCCAGGTTGTTCCAAAACACCCTGTCCTCCGTCTTCTGCATCCAGTCTGTCCCAGCCACAATCTTTAGGTCCTCGATCCATCTAACCGGGGGGCGTCCCACGCTACTTTTGCCGATACGCGGTCTTCACTCCAGGACTCGTCTGCTCCACCGGCCATCGGCCCTTCGACAAACATGGCCAGCCCACTGCCATTTCAACTCTGGTTCTTTTCCGTCACGTTTTATCTTTTTAGTCGCAGTTAAAACTAGCTTATAGACGTGACTCTAACTAAATAATAAACACATAAACAGTGAACAGGTGCTCTTGAAGAGCAAACAACTACAAAAACAGAGTCCTTAGAGGTCACCAGTTGAATATAGAATTAATTTAACCTCTCACAAACTCGTGGCGGGTCGCAGTAACAAACAGAATGTCCATACAATAATAATGTGGCTGCAATAAAAGGCTCGCAAACTAGGGTTTGTCCTGTTAGCCTTGTTATCATTAGATATAAATAAGGAGGTAGTTAATGTGGTCCACTGAGTATCCAATCCCGGTTACATTGTTACCCAGGAGATTAGATAGGTGCGATGATTGCCAAAGTTTGATTGAGCCCCGTCCGAACCCTTTCGCGAATCTCCTTGATTATGGGATAGGTAATTGGCGTCTACGGATTGGGTACACAGTTCACGGAACGAGTATAATGGGAGATAACGGTTGCTTTGTTGCTATTTCTGTTTTGATGTGAGCAGGATTTTAATGTTTTAAGGTTTACTGATTTGAGGTATCCAGTTTAAGACTTTCCCTTTAGCAGTGGAAATTGGATTTCTATTATTGGCGATGTTCTTCAGAAAGATCAGGTGCGTAGTACTTGGACCGGCGCGGCGGCGTGCATTTATGACAAGATGTATGAATGTAAAAGAAGCAAGAGGAGTATGTAAGGGTCATAGCAGGTGGCGTTCTGTAGTTTCTGCCTACCCCCATGGGAAGAAGGCGTGAGTTTATGTAGATTGGATTTATAATTCTCTGACTGATTCCCATGCTACTGTCATGACGGAGTAGCCGTCGTGATAATGGCATGAAAATCAGTTTATTTACATAAGTCTCGATCCCTTGTGAATATCGGGATAAAAAGTATCCTATATGTTAATCCTGGTTAGAAACTGTCTGTTTGCCAAAATTTTATCAAAATTGGTCCGTTTGAGCGTGAAGAAGTAACAAACATACAAACACACACACACACACACAAACTTTCGCCTTTATAATATTAGTGTGATTAGCTGCAATTTATTTTAAGACAAACAAACAGCAGAACAGCCGTGCGATTCTGTAACCATCTCACCGTGAAAACTTGGGTGAAGTGAGCGTGGAGTGAGTCGTCAATAGTGTCAATCCCTAGCATCAGCATGACTCACAGCTCACTCTAAGCTCACTTCACCGTGAGATTTTTCCAGACTCGACAGGCAGAAGTAAGATAGGTATACCTACATGAGGCTACATGGAAGCGTCTGTAACTTACCCGCACTGTGTAGAGAAATCTCACAAAACAAAGAGTAAAATCTAGCATACTTGAATAAAGACGCCATTGTGTTAGAGTATTTACAGTGCAAATCAATAATATTTGCATTTCTCACATGCAGATCGGACGGTCTACACGCACCATGAAGCCCAAGTGCGGGACGGCGACATCCGCGCTGCGGGACCGAGGTGCAGTGAGTACCGGTCTTATTTGTTCTCTACTAGAGATGCTGTGGCCGTGTCTCGCTGATGTTTATTGGTTACTGTTTTATTTATACATGTGTTTCTGTTCATTTTATTTTTCTATTTAAATTCAAATTCTGCATTTCCTTTCGATATTGTTTTTATGTTTCCGTAGTCAACAAGGAGCCTTATAGTTTCGCCATGTCCGTCTGTCCGTCCGTCCATACATCCGCAGCTTAGCTCAGAGACTCTTAGTACTAAAACGCTATAATTTGGCACGGATATACATATTAATCACGCCGACAAAGTGGTAAAATAAAATCATGAAAAAAATTGTCAACACGTAAAGTGGAGATGTTTTTTTTTTCTCGTCTACCCCATAGTGTGGATTATCATTACATAGATCTTTTAAAAATATTGCGGGGCTGTGAAAACAATCTTTCGATTCGGGAAACCTTTTGTGAAATATTAAGCTTTAAAGTGCTAATTTTTGTTAGAGTCAAGGGTGCCAGCCAGCTAAATGGTTGATTTTTGATGTGAAAAATTCACGGTAGTAGTATATACAGCGTGTAACGGAAGGGGGGTATCAACCCTGAAGGAGGTGAATGTGCTCATGAACCTCAACAACTTTCCCCAAAGAACATAAGACGAAATATGAAAAAAAAATTTGGCCCTCCCTTACAAAACTGACTACCTTTTTGATTTACTATGGGAGGGCCAAATTTTTTTTTCATATTTCGATCTATGTTCTTTAGGGAAAGTTGTTGAGTTTCATGAGCACATTCACCTCCTTCAGGGTTGATACCCCCTTTCCGTTACACGCTGTATATAACGAAGTTAGAAGGAAAACTATCACAGCTAAGTAGGCTTGACAAGTTTACGACTAATAGTCTCCATTATTGATGGGGCAAAACTGTAACATAATGTTACCTTGTTGCTATGCCGCCTTTCGGGTTGACCTTCGCAGCCCTAAGGGTAGCGGTCATCTGCCTCCGCGACCAACCTTTAGCCGCCTTTTATGATACCCAAGGGTTACAAAGAAAGGATAGTAATGCTTACAGTAGGATGAAACATTTTCTTTCTTTAATTTTAAAGACTAGACAGACTCTATCAGATTTTCCTGAAAAGTCATGAAAATAATCCTGTCTGGATTTTTTACATGACTTTTCATAAAATCAAAATATTTTATTTCATATTGGAACTTATGAAACGTCAGAAGCATTGGACATTTCCTATGAGAAGAGCCGGCAATAAGCTCCACGGTTACTCTTTTAAAAATAATTCGGATTTTACAATGTTTCTAATTACAGTGTTGACAGATATGGGAGGAAAGTGTAGGCCTGTAAACAAGTACCTGCCGTGCAATTCTGTAACCATCTCACCGTGTAAACTTGGGTGAAGTGAGCGTGGAGTGAGTTGTCAATATTGTCAATCTATAGCATCAGCATGACTCACAGCTCACTTCACCTTAGTTATCACGGTGAGATGTTTCCAGAATCGACCGGCTAGTGCTAAATAAAATAGAAAATGGTCTACAAATCTACAAGTCTACAACTAGTTTACAAGGCCTAATACGTTTATTTCCATTATCAGATGCTTCTAACAACATTAGATAGTGTTTGTGTAACAAAACAAATAGAAAATAATCCGATCTATACATGTTAGGTATAACGGCCATGTTTTCTTACACGTCATAATCTTGTGTTTACCAGCATCGAGTTCCGGCGGTGAGAGATCGAAATTGCTTTGTTTTGCTCCTTTTTACATATGTATTTGTGTTTACACAGCACTGTTTATACTTTTGAAAGTTTTCCTTTTAGGGCTGATTTTTCCAACGCCAGATAATTTTATCCGAGGAATAGTTTTGAATTTTTGACAGTTCTTTCATACAAAATCTGTCATACGTCAGTTTTATTCTACGAATAAAAATTATCTGTCGATTGAAAAATCAGCCCTTAATTAATTAGTTAGTTGGTCACCTATACTAATATTATAAAGCTAAAAAGTTTGTTTGTTCTTTTTGTATAACGCCCCAATATACAACTACCAGTTGGATGGGATTTTTTTTTTGCATTTGAAAGCCTAATTCTTGAAGAAGGATTGGCTTTAACATCACGATATGACTCTTAGGAGCCGAACAAAAAGAAAAAAGGCGAAAACTAAGTAACGGGGTACAGCTATAGGATATATTTTACGTTAAAACAAGAAATTTCACGCGGACATAATCACTAGCAGAAGCTGGTTTCTAAAGGCGTCTGCAAAAAAGGTCATATTTCGTAAATTAATAGTACAGAAGAAAAAAAGACAGAATTAAGTAAATATTGGCATCATATAGATAACTTTACCAAACTGTCTTTGAAACAAGAACAAGAAAACAAAAGAAAACTTTTCCTCACCTAATCTTTTGCAAATTGATTCGGGAGTCAGAGATAACCCCTGCATTTTACGGTAAAATTATTACAGTTTAACAAAATAGGAGCCGTGCTTATTGGCTGTTCGCTTTATTGGGATACTTCATCCTGTTTTACAATTACATTGCTGTTTACTCGGGGCAACTTCGGATGTTCAGTTTACCTTTTAAAGATTTATAAGTATAACATACATATTTAGCCTATAATGTTCACTCCTGAGACACCGGCCTTCTCTCTTCGAGAGAGAGTGGACTAATAAACTATAACGCGGGCCCAGTGTGGGTTGGAAGACATCACGTCTTCGATTTTTTGGTTGTAGGACATTTTCCTCACGATGTTTTCCTTCACCGTTTTCAGAGCAGTGGTGATGAAATTATTTACATAAAGTAAAGCGCCTGCCTGGGTTCGAACCCATGGCCTTCAACTCGAAACCTTCAACTCGTAAGACGGGGCCATTACACTGCTCTCAAGTATAACATGAATAATAAAAAAATAATTTATTGACGTAAAAAAATATGTACAGAAAAAGTTAAACCCTGACTCCTGTGCTAGGTAATACACACCTGTGTTACAGGAGCCAGTGTCTTCTCCAATCAATATATAGAATAATAATGATTAGCTTTTGGTTTCTTGAAGGTAAGTATAAAGAGATTGAATTTTATACTTATCGTTTCATATCACCGTAAATGCTCTCTGAAAACGGGTTCCCAAAGACTTTCTAAGGGGAAAATGCTTTAACAACTATTCACGTTTGGCTGAAAATGGCAATCACAACTATCTTTTATTAGCAGACGTCATCCTGTCTCATCGATGTTGCCGTCTTTTTGGCGTTAACTCTTACTGTCTTTTTGTCTATGGGTGAAAATGTTTATTTTATTTTACCATTTATTTACACATCAGACAAGAAAAAACAGTACAGAAAAATAGGTACAAAGGTGATGCTTATTTCATAAGAAATCTCTTCCAGCATACCTGCGATAGGACATTAGATAGAGAGATGTAGACAGCGTGTGAAACAGTAAAGGAGACAAAAAAATACATAAAATCGTAAACACTTAGTCACTTAACGAAACTAAACAAATACTATGAGAATAACCTATAATTTGTTAATATTATGTACTATACATGTTGTAGTTGTTTATTATCCCTTAATAAATAAAATAAAATATATATACAAATAAACATATATACGTACTTCTAAAATAAAGATCACTAGAATGTTAATAAATATCACGTAATCAAAATAATAAATACATACACAACTATGGTAAAGGGGAAAGATAGTGTTCTTTTACTCTATAGATATTTATTTTCTCAAAGAACAAAATTCAAGATAAACTTAACGAAAGTTACAATAGGAAGTGATTTATGTTACGACATATTAATACATTACAATACGTGTGACTAGCGTGGGTGCTAAACGCCGTGCATTAACAGATAAGTCACACGTATTGTATACTATTTTATAGCTCGTGTGACCTAAACCCGCACTTAAGTCACGCTTTTCTGTGTAAAAAAGCGTGTTAAAAAGGACTACTTTAGTCACAGAAAAGGTTTAGGTCACACAGTGCTATAATGATTATTGAAGTATCAGAACACATTAAAAAAAACTTATTGTCTTATTTAAAATGTAGGCTTTTTTAAATGCATACTTGAGCCCTCATTGACCTTTTTTGTTCATTTTTCGTATAGCGAACCCCCTCAAACTGGATAGTTTTCTCGTCATATATTCGTAATGTTCTAACACTTGGTCTCGCTTCAACGGACTCCACCGTGACAGATGCCACTCCTTACTTAAATTATTAATTGTTTGTCCGGGAAAGTTTATATTTGTAGAACAGACTGCATTAAACCTTATTGACTATTTATATAGTCCACTCTTTCATTGCTCCCCGCGCTAACATTGGTAAATCGTCCTTATTACGTATGTTATAATATAAATGAGTCTTCTGTTTTAATGATGATTGTGTATGTGTATGTATGTGCGGATATGTTAAAACCTTTACCACCATACAGATACCACTTGATAGTATTATAATATTTTCAAGTGTTATATTTTCTGTTACTATGGAATGAGGAAAATGTCGTGAGGAACGTTTTGGGTATGAATATCGACGGCTATAAGAGTAGGGGTAGACCAAAAAAACGGTGGATGGACTGTGTGAATGATGATATTTTTTACAAAGGGGGTGACTACCAAGATGACGACTAATAGAGAAGTATGGAAGAAAAAGACATGTTGCGCCGACCCCAAATAAATTGGGATAAGGGGCCGTCTCCACGAGCGAGAGAATCGCGGCAATATTATCGTCGTGCCACGTATTTCGATACACTCTCTTAGAACGTGTCTACACACGGCGATGCGACGAGTGGCTGAGTGCGAGCGAAACGTCATCGTATCGCCGTGCGCCTGTCGCTACTGGCGGTGCGCCCGCCACACGTTCGCCACGGATCGTGGCGTTCTCGCAGCGAGAGTGCGGCGAGCGTCTGTGTGTTTACGATGTGCAGTTGCCAGTGTCGTCTCGGAAACGCGGCGATTCGGTTACGAGTCGCGACGATACGCTGACGGAATAATCGCTCGTTCGTGGAGATTACCCGACGATAGAAGCGCGGAATCGTCGCGATTCTCTCGATCGTGGAGACGGCCCCTAAGGGCAGGAGGATGATGATATTTTCTGCTAAATAAAGCCTATATTTCTAATCAAGTTATTAACCGCATAGTTCCCTACATCGGGTTTCCCATTTGATTCGATCACTTGTTTATCAAAAACAGATAGCGGCATTGCAGTCCGTTGCGGTCTTGCCAATTGCAGTTAAGTGCAACTGATAGCCAAATATTAGCTCAGTTGTTAGATATTAAGTGATATGATGCATATCTACATCGGTTCTAACTGTAGTTTTAGTCGTTCTATTGATATAGAGTTCCTATATTGCTGGAACCAACTGATGATTGCCAGTAGGTATTTTGGATTCGATCTGAGTTTGCAAGAAGATTCTGCTTATCATTAACAAAATTTGAAATTTACAGTGTGTGCATTTCTATTGCCACTATGACACACAATTATAAAAAAAAAGTTAATAAAATTACAGGGCGTCTCCATACAAGCGACGTGTTTTTTCGTTATTTTTTGCCTGGTGCTATGGAACCCTTCGTGTGCGAGTCCGACTCACACTCGGCCGGTTTCTTTAAATTGTTTTCTTTCTTTGTAAAAGTGACTGTTGATCTACAATATGACTAGCCGTCATAAGAACACATTTGTAAAAGTTCCGCTTGAAGAATTTCCCGTTCACAATTTTTTTCATATTAAGAGTCAGGCATATTTAGACATTAATAGCAAGTTGAGAATTTAGTACCTACTCGTACTTTGTGCCTAAATCATTAAATTGTGCTGCTTTAAGTTTTTTTCGAAACTGGCCCATGATCATCGTCATCATTGGAAAATGAAGCTGTAGCGCGATTCTGTAACCATCTCACAGTGAAAACTTAGGTGAGTGTGAGCGTGGAGTGAGCTGTCAGTGTCATCCCACCTGATACTAGGGATTGACCAAGAATACGAGTACATTTACAATCATTTACATTTTTAATCATATTTTTTATGCTAATTCTATTGATCATTTTATATAATTTCAAAGCTAGTATTTTAACTGTCAAAACATTACTATTTGCCCTTCAGGTACTACTTACTTGCTATTATGGAGTGAAAGTGCACACAAACTGTGATTGAATTGTGATAATGAATAGTAAGGTTCTAATAATTAGTGGACATAACATTTCAATTTAGTAAATAATTTTAATATATAATTACATAAACATATTTATATATAAACTATTACTAATTCTGCTGTTAGCCTCCATCTTTCCACTGCTGGGCAAAGGCATGACTTTCAGCTCTTTCGATCCAGAGCTGAGCAAAATCAAGGACTAGCACACAATATTGGCTTAATTCGTTCAATGGAATATTGGTCTGTGCTCCATTCCGATGTTAGGATCGTCCAATTAGCCACACAACTAGTATTCATTAATTATGCGTTCTAAAATCCACTAGCATCTAACATTACAAAAGCCACGACATGTGGCCCGTAGCGGGGGCTAATCCGCCGAAATTCGCACTAATATGCCTGGAAAGCATAGTGAGTCAATTTCTGGTATGAATTTGCATTCGTGACTGGACTCGGTCCAAGCTGCCTGCGGCGATGACAGGTACATCACTCATCCTATCTCTGTACTTAGTCAAGTCGTCGACACATACGCACCTACTCCACATACATACAGACCACGTACAGCACCTGAGGTCACAGATTATTGTTATCTGTGCAGCCGTGCCCGAGTAATCAGTTACTTACGTATGCCATATTATTGTGGTCTGATTACATAGCAAACATGAATTGATAGGTCTGAACTATTGTCATTGTTATAGATGATGCCATAAATAACACACTCCATTAATTGCACTTAAGTGGTTGTGAATTTAATGAGTAAAAGCGTATGCTCACTATTTCTACAGCTTATGAAGAAACGCGAGACCAAATCAATTCGGTCTCAGCATTTGAAATAGAACATCGAAAGAGCGGCGGAATTTATTAAAATGGATTTAACTTACCTACAGAAGATCCGTTGCTGGAGCAAGTTCTAATCTAGTCGAGACAAAGCAAGCGTAGCGGGGGGTTACGATACACGAGCCAAATGCAAAGCTTTATTTAGTTTAAGGCGCCATTACACGGCTCATATAAACTGTCAAAGTTCGAGGACGCCGAGGGTCGTCGGAGCCACCGCTTTCCTATCCTCCTTTCAACTTTACGCAACCGATCGAGATTTTTACCCGTTTTATTTTTACTACTCGTTCTTACGCGCGATCAATTTAATGGTAGCGTCTTCAGATGCTTCCATTTTAAAATTGTTATTTTTTATGAACGCAATCTCTACGCTTATGCGATTGTTGTTTCGATGTGTGTTGATCTTAAAATATAGGCCATTGATCAGCCAATCAAATTCTTCTCCGGAAACTCTGTTGTGGTATTTCCGCTAGAGGTTATGAGTAAAAGTAGGTAAGGTTGTAAACTGAGTAGTAACTCAGGTTATAACCGTAAAACCCGTAAAAACAGTAGAAGATGAAAGATTATAGCCTAATAAATAAATAACATGTGTCCAGTTTCTGTAAGTATGAACAAAACGTCGTTACGCGCAATCCTCGTAATAGAACATCTAAAGAGAGATCCTTACCAATACAGGAAGACCACCCCTGCGTTCGTGACGTAATATTTCGAGCCGCAAAATAAAATGTCACCCGCTAAAAAATGGCGCTCGAGAAATGAAAGATTAGTTATTGCGGGCACATAAACCGGTGTGTTGCAATTACTGCGTCTGTCGTATAGACGTCGCGATGCCGCCGCGCCGTGCCGACTACCCTCATGTTTGTCTCACCTCACGACACCTGACACACAATTTAAGTAATTTGTTTTACTCATTCGCTCCCTTATTGTAAAATATGCCCCTAACGCGATGACATTCACGTTCTATTTATCAAAATAAGTCGTATCGTATTCGTATCCCCTTTCAACAAAGAATTTATTCGCTGTATTTGAGTAAGTACCAGTGCAAACGGCTTCTTCTCCCTTGATTTTTCTTTCGTTGTTTGTTGTTTCTTTCAATCCCCTAATCAAGTTTACAGCTCGTCTATGCATTCGGCTGTCTCCAGCTTCGTCGATCTAAAACAACAAATCTAAAGGAGGTGTTTGAGAGGTGAAACAACAGAAATTCGATATACAACGCGACCTTTTCGAGTTACACAGGTACAATATATACGTGAATAGATTATAGAGGGATTTTGACCAGCGATACGAGAAATTTAATATATAAAAACGTACCGTTGAGAATGGGTAAAAATAAAGGTAGAAACAATTCCTTGGCAATAAAAATTGGGCCAAATTTTACCATATATACTCATAACTATCATTGATAGCGTAGTGGGGAAAATAAATATTTAGTTTTCGCATTGATTTTCCGGCTCTATTCAAATACAAAGGTAACGTAGTCCTATCATAATTGGTTAAAATATTTGATGTATTATTTCATAAGATATAAGACAGAAACCTATGCACATCGAGCTAGTTTTGTACTCCTTTTGTGTCTTTGCTCCGCTCAGATAAAATGAGCTAAGATAAATAAGTACCAGTATTTACAAACGAGCGTAGGCTCAACATTATTACATGTCTGGGATTTAATTACTCAATATTTCAGCTGCGTTATTAAAGTAGGTACACTAGAACTTCTTCATTAAGACGAAGGAATATGAACTGATTGCCGACAGTAGGTATACGTAAAACAATCCAGGGTACATAGTTGCCGAGATATTTGTACACTTAGTCTGATTTCTTTCAAGACAATTGGCTGGCAAAAAGCTGGTGTAAAAGACAATGCCCATCTGTGCCCCAGAAATGCCCAGATAAAGTATATTACAAGATTGCTCTAATAAATAAAAACTAGAATTATGTTGTTAATTTTAAAAACTAGATGAGGTCGGCGTTTCCTATCTGACTATTCTGAGAAGAAAGGCCAAAACAAACTCAGAGGTCACAGTCTCTTTTAAAGGCCAGACATAATCTTGGTCAGATCATGTGAAGACCATGTAGATTGGTGTCTGAAATGGTCTTTTGAGTAAAGAACCACACAGGATGAGCGGACCTGTCCAGTCAGTGCACGCATTTGTCAAAAATCGTGCAGCTCAACTCAGAACTTGAGGAACATTTGCAGGCACTTTTGAATTGCCAAGTAGTCGGTCAGTCAGAATCATGAAGCTCTCATATCATTCCAGTGAATAGTAGGCTCCTATGGACATGAACAGGAAATAAACTCCTTGGACACGCTTTTAAATCAACCCTTTATTAGTTCTTACCATGCAAGAGAAGTCCTAGTGTAACGGATGTATTAATTAGTACTCGTATCTTACTACAGCGAAAATCGAATATTATAGAATTTTAAAAATAATTGTCAACGGGGCAAGTACAATGCCGCGAGCAGGTGCCCTGAAAGTTCTGTTATAATAAAGTATTACGTTTGAAGATTGGATAGCGCTCTAAAATATGGTCCCGGACGTCGTCTATAACTTCATTATGATAGAACAATGGCTAATTTTAGAATAGAATCGAAATAATTTTGCATTTGGTCAGTAGAATTACGTAACTTAACGTCATCATCATCATCTGCCTAGCCTTTTCCCAACTGTGTTGGGCTCGGCTTTCAGTCTAAACGGATGCAGCTGAATACCAGTATTTTACATGAAGCGACTGCCTATCTGAGCTCCACAACCTAGTTAGGGTGCGTTTCCACAGAAGCGGAGCTGGGCGGAGCGGAGACGTGTAGAAATCGTCTAATCACAGACGAGACGAGTGACGCGATGAGGACTTCAACCATTGTGATTAGTCGATTCCTGCACGTCTCTGCTCCGCTTCGCCCAGCTCCGCTTCTGTGGAAACGCACCCTTACTGGATAATACGATACCACTTGGTAAGACTGGTTGTCAGAATTTCGGGCTACTGACGACCCGTAACGACTGTCATAGATTCACGAATGACAGCCGGAACCAACGGCTTAACGTGCTTTCCGAGGCACGGATTAGAGTGAGCTGTGAGTCATGCTGATGCTAGGGATTAACACTATTGGCGACTCACTCCACGCTCACTTCACCCAAGTTTTCACGGTGAGGTGGTTACAGAATCGCACGGCAGATGTTAGCAGAAGATTTAAAGATTTATATTTAAATAAATTAAGTAGGTACGTAATTATGGGCGTAATTTTTACAACAATATCGGTGTGTAAACCTAAATGACGGTATATAAACTCTGTTGGAACATTTAACAAAATCAACTCAAAAAACGTTACTTAATTGGACGGTTTAATTCCTAACACTGCATAAAGTCGAACATCAGAGATATCACAAACGAGCTCGTTGCCAAACTACCAACAATTTATACTGCCTGGAACCTCTTCTCTGTGTACGGCAATAGATTGTGACTAACAGCTCCTCCAGTACACAGGTAGTTAACCTTTGGCTGAAAACAATCAACTGTGCCGTTTAAGGGCGGGGACGTCGCCTAAATAGTTTGTCACCGCTACACTCCAGGGGTGAATAACAATAAGACCCCTTTGTTCCGGCATTCAATCTGGTCGAGACATAATCAAGACGTTGCGGGGGACTCCTTGACTCCTTGTACATATAACTTCAGTTTAGTATCGCAACTCCTTAACTTTTTCTATTTACTGTCTTATTTAGTACCAGAAGCAGGTACATTCTGAGCAGAGCTTTTAAGCAAGTTTTATGAAAGTCGCACTGGAGATTATGAAGTCGCAATGTGAAGTTAACATTTTATTTTCTTGTTCTGCGTTCTTTGCTACAGCAATTACGGGCTATTCTAAAGGCAGATCTTGGGTTTTAAATAGCTTTAAATTATTCGTAGATTAATAAAGAATAAAGAGTAGATATTCATAAGTAGGCACCTGGGCCAAAAATATAAAAAAGCTATTAAATTTTGTTGGATGTCAAAACGGCAAGTCAGTATACAAAATCAATTACGTATTATCCAGATTACATTTTTCCCACACAACCGCCCTACGTCTACAGACGTATAACAAATCGCTACATATTTATTAAAAACGATAATATCAGAATAAAGAGCATAAAATATGAGGACCAGGTAATAACCCACAGCTGGAATAATAGCACTAGCAATAATTAACAGTCGTCGAGTGAAAGCCGCAACCATCAATTTTGAAATGATTGGCATCGGCTGAGAGTGATCCAAATGGGTGGCTTAAACACTCATTTGATATTCACATTTGGTCCGAAACGGGAACGTTGCGACGCAAATTGCTACTAATTTGTCCGCATTCAACCCGTCGCGTCCTAGAGACGCGCTCGGTATAATTTACCTACACTTTTACTGTATGCTTCCCTTGTTTATTTAGTTTTCCGTAACTCATTAGGGAAATCAAAACAAATTGATTGATTACGCCATTTTCCCGATTCGCTTGTAATTAGGCTAATCAAGTAGACGTTTATTGTATGATACATCACACAATCAGCACACGTATTCAATTACTAAAATCAATTCATATGTATTTGTTTATCGGAATCATAAAGTGTGTTAATTAATCCATACATCGGCGTGCGGAACGTAGTTATTTAATCAAAAACTTTTAATTGGAAGAAAACTGAACTGCGAGAATCCATGTTGTAGCTTTGTGTTTCTCTTAAAGCAGGAAATAGAATGAAAACCGGCCAAGTGCGAGTCCGATTCGCGCGCGATAGGTTCCATACCATTATCTATAAAAAAAATCAGATCAATCGGAGATCGGAAAGTGGGTCATATTTAATTTCCAAGATTCCAATACATGCAAGTGAAGCTAATATAAGCGTGTTAAAAAATACGTTTGTTGTATGGGAGCTCCCTTAAATATTTATTTTATTCTGTTTTTTAGTATTTGTTCTTATAGCGGCCACAGAAATACATTACCTGTGAAAATTTCAACTATCTATCATGAGATACAGCCTGGTGACAGACGGACGGACAGCGGTGTCTTAGAAATAGGGTCCCGTTCTAGCCTTTGGGTACGGAACCCTAAAAAAGAGCATGAAGTGGGTACTACTATTTCAGTAGTTCATTATTTCGCGTCAGAAGAAAAATATCAGAATAAATTCGGGCAATGGGCAAGTAGATAACCAGTCTTGAAGTCAGCAGCAGCTCTTGTGAATTGCTGCAAAAGTACTTTTTATTGGATTATCGCAGTCTATTACTTTGCCATACTTCCCGTAGATGCTATGATAACATAGCATCTACGGGAAGTATGGCATATGCAATAAGCGTCGAATTCAAGAGTAGAAACGAAAAGACCAATTGCCTCTTTTAACCCTTAACAACCCAGTATGCTTTAGTAACGTAAATGACCAATAGTGTCTAATGGACACATTAAAAAAATAGATGGTATTTAAACGAAAATAAAGGTATTGTGAATAGAATTTCAACCAAATCTTTTTAATTCTTTATTTGACTTGAAAAATTACCTTATAAGTACAACCATTAATTACAAAAAGATAGCAAAGTCTGGTAAAAAAAAAATATTTACAAATATTGCAAATAATTTTTTTTACAGAGTGTTCTGCGCACACGTTGCGGTTGCACTTGTCACAACACTGTTTTGAGGCCCTAGATATTTTTGAAGGACATACGTGACAGCGCTTCTTTCTTTTTACTGCAGGTTCAGATGACTGAGAAAATGATTCAGCTGATCCTACCACATCTTGTATAGCTGCTAGGTGGTAACTTGTTAAGCCTTTTTTGCTTCGCCTCCGTATGTGAGGACTTACTAAATCCGTAATAATTTCTCGTAGAAAAATTTTTTCTCCTTTAGTATAGTTGTAGTACAAATTTACTTCCGATTTATTCTTATTATTTACATCTATTTCATTTGTGTGATGCATCGTTGATAAGAAAATAACAGCACGATTTTTCTTTGGCACATACGATACCAATGTCATATTTTTAGAAAATCCAAAAATATTCGATTCGACATCACGAGTTCTATTAGGCTGAAAAGATGGAGGTATACAAGCCTTATTTTTTCTCATTGTACCCACTATTGGCCATTTTGTGACAAGGATTTTGCAACTTCAAGACTCGTAAAATAATTGTCAAAAGTGACGTTTCTGTTACTTCTAAAATATGGTTCACATAACTGATTGACAACATTGTACGCCATATTTACCGCCCTGCTATTGCCTTCCTTTCCAAGATATGGTATGCCGAAGAGAGGGTAGCTCGTTTTACTGTCACAGATCCACCAAATTTTCATACCATACTTATCAGGTTTGCTGGGTAGATATTGTTTGAAAGATACTCGACCTCGAAAAGGTATTAGTCAAGATACCAAATGATTATAAACAATGTTTAGTTTACAATCCGACCTACCTACCCACATATTCCTGTTACAAATTGTTATTGTGTCTTGCGGACACTTGTGGGTTGCTGAGTTACTAACGTGGTTTATTGATTATAAAAGAAAAACTAATAATATTATAAAAACTTTCATTACACTTTTGGAATCAGTAAACTATAGGGATAGATTAGATAAAAGGGTTTTTTGCAGAGACAACTTTCGATTTTATACATCTTTAAACCTAAAAATGAGTCCGAAAGACACTTGTGGGTTGTTAAGGGTTAAATGAGCAAAACTTGTGCCGGTCCATAATCAGGCCTTTCTAGATCGCACCTGCAGCAACTGGGAGGCAGGTTGGCAGCCAACTCCTGAGTGTGACCTACTTGCACCCTGGGCCAGGACAGTTGGCTCCGTCTCCGCATAAATTGTCCATATCTCTGCCCT
This sequence comes from Eremobia ochroleuca, assembly GCA_949629135.1. NCBI lineage: Eukaryota > Metazoa > Arthropoda > Insecta > Lepidoptera > Noctuidae > Eremobia > Eremobia ochroleuca. The sequence goes on from OX451392.1 coordinate 11,512,037, forward strand.
GGTGTCATCGAGATGTTTAACATTGTGTGTTATTGTCAATGGAGCTATTGAATTTACTGCTGTGTTGTGAAGTTATTTATGTAGGTACTTTCCTTTGCCAAAAGATGGAGTATGTAGAAATTCAGTAAGGCAAAGCAGATCTATGAAAATCATTCGACTACTTACAAAACTGATGAAAGTAGGTTAGAGATAGGGTCGATTGTAAAACATTAGTCAAGCTCCTATTCCCTTTTATTTTGTAATTGTTATTTCTTTAGACGTTTACCGTTAGATATTGTCTAAATTATCTCGCGGCAATCGTTAAGTATTTTCACGCAACGTCCCTAAACTTGTTAATTAAAACTCATTAAAAGCTTAATTTCAACATTGTTGGTAATTAAGAAGATTCACGATCTGCGAACCCTATTATCTTAACGGAGCACTTTTACGAATTATTAAGATAGAGAGCAACAATATTAAAATCGCTTTTTCGGAGTACTTTCTTCCTATACCTATTCTTTAATTAGTTGAGAGTCTAGACATTTCTGCAATTGTGGTTTTCTTTCTTTCTTTAAGACCCCAGAGATCATATAAGATAGCTGTAAAGGTCGTAGAACTTGTAAATATTTTGTGAGTTTTACTAAATTTATTCAGACAATGCAAATTGTGTTCAATTTTCGCAGAAAGCCACTATCCGTAAACCTCTAAAACAGAGCACTTGTAACGGAACTATTCCGTAAATACTTAAATACAACGCTCTAACGTTTAATGTATACAGGAAATTAATATTTACGTCAGTCTGAAAAGCAAGGAATAAGCGATACTTATATAAACAATGTTTAAAAATGATTGGAAGTAATTTATGATTTGAAACAAAGGGATTTATTAAAAAAATAATTCTTTCTCTTATATCTTTGACAAATATCGCTTTTACAAAATTATTTCCTTAGAAAAGTTCGGCTTACAATGCGTCTGACGTCCGAGTGAGAAGCCACGAAATTATTAATTGGCTCCTAAAAGCTAATTTCAGAAGAGTCTTAAAGAACTTGAAGAACTTAATGCTGTGAAGTTTATTCGTTTCTCCGATTGTTGATACTCATTTTCCTTAAAACAAAGGGTGGGTAGAGCATATGTTTATTGCCCGTCTGTGCCGCACAAGCTCAATAACGTAAAATTGTCTTGATAATTAAAATTTTCGCTTGAAAACAGTAAAATAATGACAACAATTAATTGAAAACCAGCCGGTCGATTCTGTAAAAATCTCACCGTGAAATCATAAGTGAAGTGAACACTTAATAGTGTTAATCCCTAGCGAATGACAGCTCATTCCACGCTCACTTCACCCAAGCTTTCACGGTGAGATGGTTACAGAATCGCACGGCGGGTTTTGTTATTTTAGAAAAGCTCGTAGTAGCTAACTATAAATATTTCGCAGAACCGAAACATAATCCAGAAACTCTGATTTTTGTATTTTTGGAATCCGTCGTCTCTTAACAAAAGGACCTTACCTATAACTGAACCGCAGTAGCTTCGTAACATATTATCTCCGTGGAAAATTAAAGTTTTGGATGTGTCTGAAACGCGGAAAACCACTTAGTGTTTAATTAAACGTCGCGACGCGCGACGTCGACGTCTGATCGTCTAAGGTTCCGCAGAGGGCGGCGTGTGTCGGCGTCGTTCGACGAAACGCTGCGACCCTTGGAACGTCGCAGCATCCGCTGCCACGACCACTGACGTCGACATTTTCGGTTTCGTATCGTTATTGTATCGCAACTATATTGTGTACCAAGATAGGTGACAGATATAAAATGTTGTTAGTTATACATTTATACTCCCATTGTAGTCTTAAGTTCCATACCATAACACTGTAATGTGTAACCGTTTATTTTCCCAAATAAAATAAAAATAAAGATAGCTTCTTAATAAAAATCTTAAATTAATTTTATTCGGAATGAATAAAATGAATTTAAGATTTTTACCCTAGGTTGTATGGTTCTAGAATCATAGAATTTGGATATAACAAAGGATTTTGAAAATTCACCTCTCAAAGGGGTTCAAAAGGGGATGACAGTTTGTATGGATTTTCGGCATTTTTGTCGATAGGAAATCACACGGCTTGTTTGACTTATAAAACGGCATTCAATGCTTGGTTGTATAAAATCAAATAATAAGGCTTTATTTTCATCAGTCTAGGCACAGACTAAGCTTTATCTTAAATCAGGTAATTTAGACATGAAGTTAAATTACGGGTTACAGTTTCAAGACTACCTTCCATGTTTGTGAGTACAAGTATATGAAATTCAACGTGACAATATTCAGCAGTTGCCTAGATTAAAGAATCTTGTCGACACATATTCTTCTTAAAGAAGAAGAATATGTGTCGGAAGATCGCTATCCTATTTTTGGGCACAGACTTGCCACATTCGTCTGAACACTGAGGGCGCATTTCACCAAATTCTTATACCTAGAATAAGTCATATCATGAGAATAAATGTTATATTTTTGACATTTTTTCCATACTAGAACTGACAGACGTTAATTTTATTCCACAGATAAAAGATAATATCTGACTTTGGTAAAATCATCCCTTAACCACTTATGGGGCTCTGTCCATATATTGGACACCATACATTTTAATTTTCAGGGCTAAACTAAACGCTAGACAAATGCAGCAGAAAGCTCTTGGAAGAAAGAGCAAAATAGAGTGTGTCAAATGCAAAGTAGCTTTATGTATTGCACCATGTTTTGCACAATTTCATACACGAGAAGGGGCAGTGTCCAAAATGTGATTTTTTTTTATGTAAAAAAAAGAACCGTTTTGAATAAATATTAGTTTTAATTTTAACATACAAGCCAGGATCTTCTGCCCTATAAAGGGTTAATAGAATACCTCTATATATTCTTAACGTTACGATACAGTAAACAATCTCGCATCGACATGAAGGCTGCGACAAAGTTCTCTATTGGAATAGTCGCACGCCTCCCCCGTAGGTTCGCTGCTAATTACGTACATGTCACGGACACACCCGTGATTGATTGTAACTCTAATATCTTAGACAATGGATGACATGTGTGACATTGTGCTTGCGATATTTTGCCTCTTGTCTCCCATTATTAGGGGCCTCAGCAACAATACACCAATTCTAGTTAGATTCCCTTTGTTCTCTGAAACAGCTTTTGTACAAAGATACCAAGTTGTGCGTAATCCTTTTTTGGATTTTATTTTCTTTAGTATCTGCGGACAAGTCCTTATCTTAGATGTAGGAGTAAAAGTAAATGGAGCTATACCTATTTTTGTACCGTAAACTCTGTACAGTATTTGTAACGTAATTGATATAAGCTTAATTCCAGTTAGTCGGGGAGTTTTGGGAAACCATGTTAGTATTTTAGTGTTCATTTTCTGAGCCTCAAAGGTCAGTGTTTATATACATGGTCAAAAAAAATATAGTGTATATATTTCAGTACCGCAGGGTTTGACGAGTGGGTTGTTCGTGGTCGTTCCAATCACGTTTATGTTTAATAAAAACAAAGTAATAATTATGTTATTTTATGAAGCATCTCGACACGCTTCAAAATCATTAAATATAGCTAACCATAAGCCCATCACACAGCAAAGTAGACTAAAAATTAAACGTTTTTTCACTGCGAAGCATAGGTACCTACGACTTTCCTAAGTTGCGCTGTCAGGTGCAACAATCTATACTTATTTATTTATTATATTTATTTAATACTTCAAGCACATTAATGCAATAGACACACACACACAATCACCACACACACTGCATACTTCTATACTAACAGACAAACTTTGGACGGACCAAGGCGCGTGTAGGCAGGCTAAGGAAGCACTTCCCGCAATGGATGGCCGCCTCACGAAACAGGTTCTCCGTCTAACTAAACAAAAGCTGCATACGGTTACTGCAGCTTTAACTAGCCACGGGTCATTTAATAAACACCTCTTTGTCATAGGAGTAACAGACAGTCCGCTGTGCAGGGTCTGCATGGAGGATGACGAGACAGCGGCACATGTGCTTCTAAGCTGCCCGGTGGTCGCCACGTACAGGGCAAGGTACTTCGGTAACCCAGGTATCCTACGTGAGACGGTCAGTAATATCAAGGCATAGTTGGCCTTCCTTGAGGAGCTGGGGTGGATCGAATGATCGATTTTCCCACCCGTAGTCAAAATACACGCATTGACGTGGAGTTGCGGACACCAGCCCGTATTACCTATTACCTACTTCTATACTAATATTATCACCATCTGCCTAGCCTGTTCCCAACTATTTTGGGGTCGGGTCCCAGTCAAAACGGATGCAGCTGAAATACTAGTATTTTACATGGAGAGATTGCTTATCTGACCTCCACAACACAACCAGTATCTAGGTAATACGATACCCCTTGGTAAGACTGGTTGTCACACTTTCGGGCTTCTGACGATCCGTAACGACTGTCGAAGATCCACGAATGACAACCGGGACCAACAGCTTAACGTACGTGAAGATGGTCACCCATCCACGGACCAACCGCGGCAAGTGTAGCTTAACTTGATCGATCGACCCGTGCGGCTGTTAATACTTAGCCTCAAGCTTCTATACTAATATTATGAAAGAGGTCAAATTTGTTTGTTTATAAGTTTGTATCTAGGAGTAATCTCTGGAAGTACCAGTCGGACATGAAATTTCACGCGGATTAAGTCGCGGGCACAGGTCTTCTATACAATAAAAATGAAATTCTGTTCATTGGTAAGCGCATCACTTCAAGCCGGCTGGACCGATTTGGCAAATTTATATTTTGAAATGTTTGTAACAGTCCGAATCAGCGGTGTTATTGCGCACACTATCAGTAGCATTGGGTTTCATTTTGACAGTTCAACAACATTCATTGCGTTATTTACGTTGTTGAGCAGACACATTTTTCGAACATATGAAGCAATGTATTAGCAATAACCTTCGAAATTATTCAGATAGAGATTGCTAGTGTGTTACGCAATAAAGGTGCTGGTTATTACGGAAAAAAAAAATTAAAAGTGGCCGAGCAAATTGGAAAAACTGAAAGTTTATTTTCTATGGGAATTTTATATGAATTATTGAAATTTGGACAGGACAACGTCTGGCTGGTCAGCTGGTTAAGTATTATACGTGGGTGGATCAAATATAAACCGGACTTAAGTGAAACAAAATACGCACGTATTATTATACTCGTGAAAAAAAAGGAATATATTTTATTTTTATACATAATCTCCCCTTCTACTAACACATTTTTCCCAGCGCAGGGGATGTTTCTTGATGCCAGTATCGAAGAATGTAGTCGGTCGTGCCTTTAGCCAATTGCACACAAATGATTCCACTATCTGGTCTGTGTGAAAACGGCGTCCTCCACTTGAATTTTTTTTTGTGCCATTCCTACACTTGAGTTCTTGAAAGCGTATTCTTATCGAACTGTAGAGTCAATGGATGCAAAATTTCGGAAGGTTTTATACCCTCCCGTGTTAAAAAAATTATGATAAGTCGTTGCTCAACAGACTTATATACCTCTTGCTCATACATGATGCTACTGACGCGCAATAAACTAAAGTGAGCCGGAGCAGCATACCCCCCTCCCCTAGATGATACCCCCTAACACATACAACAGCACCAAGCGCGTTACTTCACTCAGCGACCAGTAATAAAAAAAGTCCTGTTTATATTTGATTCACCTAATACAACCATGAATCTGATGAGGAACTCAACGATCGCTGCTTACCCTTGACTGTGTCCCTGAGCATCAAGGCGGCGACACAGATTCCATAAAAGGCGTGAACATAGATATTTTGTAGCAGAACCGAAGCGAATTACCAAGCGAAATAGAAAGATAATGTCACTTAAAATTATTACGTCCCATTTTCTGTGTTGCCAACTTTATGTGTTACAGAACTAAAATAATGCGGCATCTATTTCAGAACAAATTCTGTTCCTAATACCACAGACTAGATTAACTCATGTGTTTCTATTATTTCGGATAACATTGGTAGGTACCTACTCATAACTTGGATTCGTTAATTAAATACGATTCAAAATAAAACTTTACTTGATTATTATGTTTATCATGTCAAAAAATCAAGTAAAGTTCAATCAGTTAATCAATTTCTTGCACATCACTACATAGTATAAAACAAAGTCGCTTCCCTGTCTGTCTGTCCCTATATATGCTTAGATCTTTAAAACTGCGCAACGAATTTTGATGCGGTTTTTTTTAATAGATAGAGTGATTCAGAAGGAAGGTTTATAGGTATAATACATGCAAAATATAGTAGAGAAACACTGATAATTTCAGAGGTTTCTAATGTGATGTCGTAAATAAACACATTTTTTTGCGCTTACATTGTAAACGCTGGCTGAACCCGTCGAGATAGATCAAAATAATGTACTACAGTATTGTACACCTTAAAAAGGTATACAAAAAAGTCCGCGATAGTATATGTCTATCTCTTAGGGATAACCCACAATAACCATTTTTTATCCTATACTTTTTACGAGAAATAATGGCTCTAAAATTATCAGTGTTTCTCCATTGCACCCGTGCGAAGCCGGGGCGGGTCGCTAGTAATATATAAATTTAATGTTAGAATGTATGTAGTATTTGTCAAAATCGATATAAAGAATGACTTTCTCGATTCTATTTAGATATTTTAGAAGTAGTGGTGGCCCAGTGGAAACGTCTGCGACTTACGAGTTGTAGGCGGTTTACTTTGTGGAAATTATTTCATCACCACAGCTCTCAAAACGGTGAAGGAAAACATCGTGAGGAAACCGGCGTGTCCTAGAACCAAACATTTGAAGACATGTGGCAGGAGGCCTGTGTCCCAGAAGTGGGAACATGGAAGGCTGGTTATGCAGATCTGATGTCATATCCAACGTCTAGGCCATAATTACGGCGTTTGGCTTGTAAGTTGAGCTTAAAATACTATGGTTATCAATTTTAATAATCCTTCAGAACATTCCCGTGGCAGCATTTAAGAGTCTTCTTCTTCTTCCTGCCCTTGTACCATTTTATTTGGAGTCGGCGCAACACGTTTTCATCTTCCATTCTTCCCTGTTAGGCGTCATGGCATCATTTACTCCTATCTCTTTCATATCATTCCTCACACCGTCCATCTATATTTTCTTTGGCCTTCCTCGGCACTAAAGAGTATAGCACCAATATCATCATCAGCCTAACCTTCTCCCAACTATGTTGGGGTCGGCTTCCAGGCTAACCGGATGCAGCTAAATACCAGTATTTTACATGGAGCGACTGCCTATCTGACCTTCACAACACAGTTACTGGGAAATACGATAACCCCTTGGTAAGACTGGTTGTCAGACTTTCGGGCTACTGACGACCCGTAACGACTGTCAAAGTCGTCAACGGCTTAACGTGCTTTCCGAGGCACGGAGGGATCTTGGTATGTGAAGATGGTCACCCATCCACGGAACAACCGCGGCAAGCGTAGCTTAACCTGATCAATTGACCCGTGCGGCTGTTATTACTTAGCACAAGCCCCTCGTATAACACCAATACTTCTTTTTAAATCTATCGAATATCACCCAAACTAAATTAAGAAAGATCTGCCTCGAAAGTCGAAAGTAAACTCCGAATAATAAATAGTTTAACAGATCAGAAACTTATTGCAAACGAACAACTTAGCGGCCTATTACTTTAATTAGAGTTTTGCAACTTGAGAGAGAAAGCAATCAGTAGACATTACTGTTAAGTAAAGTTTTAACTTGAACCTCAGCTCGGATTTGCACTGAAACTTTTATAGTTGTACATACACAATCTACGTTTGTAATTGTTGCAATAGGTACCTAATGTTTAAACGTTAACATAAACGAAACAGTTAATTGCATAAAGAAAGTTACACTGAAAATATTCAGTTACTGTCAGAATCAAAATTGGTTTTATGCTTTTTAGAAAACATGACGCTTTTTGACTTGGTAACATTTTTGCTATTTCGTATGACCCAGAAACTCATCGGAATTTATTTACGATTGACTGTGTTTTCAAATCACTTCAGGCCCCAACTTTGTTTCTCGGTAATTGAATTCGTATTCGTACTGTACGAACATGGACGAATTCCTAGAAGCTTTTAAGTGTTATTTTCTAGTTCTAAATTAGGCTTAAATTGCTTAGTCAGAGCAATTTAGCAATTACTTTTTACTTGGAATTGTTGAACTTTAAATCTTCCATTGTCAGTAATCAACGCTGACGCGGGAATGATTTGTCACCATAGGTCTTGGCGTGAAGAAATAGTCGAATACTGTATTGCCAGTTCTGTTCTAAGTACACTACAGGCATCAAATAAACAAACAAAGGCATATTGCGAACTCATTATTTATTTTATATTTGCTAAATATCTTTACCTATCTGCTCTGTCTTTCCCCCATCGGTCATAACACTCAATCATAGTAAGTAAGCACGCACGGATCAAATCACTCATTACATGAAATTCAATATATCGTTGGAAAGCAATCTTCACAATATAATTCATCTTGTTAAGGGCAGACCACAACTGAGAACAGATTAATTAAGGCAAACGGCGTTCATTAATCGTTCGCTAAAGGGTTCGAACTCAAAGGTAAATCATTATAGCTTTTCAGCACGAGTTGATCCACTCAGGTTTGCGGATCCCGAGGGAAGACACATATCCTACATCTCTGAAGGGGGTTAATTGAGGTGAAAATTTCATTTTGGGGGTATTTTTTAATAAAAACTAAAGCAAATACCTTACAAGAAATGTATCCCAACGTGTCACATCCGATTTTTTTTGTGGCTGATATATGTTATTCTCCATCAAAAAAAGGCGCGTTGGCAAAAAAAAAAAAACCCGTCTCTTAAAATTTGATGGAGAATAACATATATCAGCCACAAAAATATCGGAGGTGACACGTCGGGATACCTTCCTTGTTAGTATAGACATTTTAAAAGTCTATCCAACACAATGACTACCGCAGCCTCAAGTCTGTTGAAGTATTTATGTGAATACATTGAGTAGGTAATCGCTTCAGCTGCATACTATATCTGTCACGTGCCATACGAATGACCTGCAGGCTGCACTCCCGACAAATAGAGCTGTCGGTCAAATACCGTCGGTAAACCATTCACCCAACATATCGCACTAAACGCATTCGCTGTTAAAATTTATCTGAGTGGATTTGAAAGGTAGATTAAATTTTTGGCCGTCGATGCCAGCCGGTTTACAGCTGGGGATTGTAACCCATAGTCACATAACTACTGCATACGTGCGTCAGTTTTAAGTGCGTAATCGAATAAAAGTAAAAATGCCACTCAATTCAATAGCGTATTGCACACATGTGGTACGTAGGGGATGAAAATAATTTATGAACTCTACAGTAGACTTTTCATTTTCATGTTGTTGATAAAAATATAACTTCACGTATAAGCTTCTGCTTTCTTTTAACTATTGACGAAAATATTGTGAAGATATGCTTATGAAAAGAAAAGTTACCGGTCTCCACAGTTACTACAATTCATCCGAACAGCCAACTGTAGTTTCACGCTTCCTCTAGATATCATACCTTTTACATATGTACCAATAAGATAAATATGATAATTATGTGATTATTTAATCAATTATTGTTACCTCCAATCGCCTGAAACACAGGATTACCTAGTTCAAGCAAAATTCATGGGTGAACTTGCCATAGATTAAAAAAAACTGTATTTAACGTGACCCCTCATACTTTTGAATACATTTTATTTATTATTTATTTATAACATCGCGAGGACTTGACACAGCTAACCTCCCTGTAGAGATAACAGCGTAGTCTCGTAGGCTAGGTACAGTGGAGTACTATTAAATTTTAGCCGGACGGGGTGGGTGAACCGCAGTCGGCGGTTTGACGTATTATCGTCGCGCCACACCACTTAGTGCCTGCGCCCGGCGGCAAGGCACGCGAGCTTCAGCCGCGCCCGCGCCGCCCCGCGCTCGCACTGCACACCCAAACTGAATAATATATCTAACTCATCACGTACTCAACAGTAACCTTTCAACTTTAACTTTTACTACGTATTTGTATCGTCATTCCCGAAAGGGTCGTCCGCTATTTCATAGCCGGCCAAAATATCTAAGCCGCAAAAAGTTCTCGCCGCTATATATTACCATTCCTGAGCGAAAAAGATAAACTAAGTCCTTACTATCCCGAAACGACGTCGAAAATATTCATAGATGTAACTTTTTTGCGTAAACAAAAAGCGGTGAAGTACAGAGGTCCGTGCGGTCCGTACTTATATTTAGAGATTGCATGGGAAACAAAGTAAAGGTGGAGGTATATAAAGCTCCTGATACAGGCTCGGAATCTGGAGGATCCAGCGGACGCGCGTGCTGCTACAATATTCATGAGCGCGGCGGCTATCGGGCGGCACAGCCCGCGAACACTATCTCACATTCGGACCCGTTCCATCAATATAACGAGTCGCTGACCTGAATTGTTTAGTGACCACCTTTATACATATATTGTCCGCTAAAGTAGAAAATACGATTATTGCCAGCAAGACCTATTTCTAGATACTTACATATGAGCGAATAATTCACACTGTATATTTCACAGCTTCAATAAATTTCAGGCTCTCAGTGACTAAATCTGGTGATGCAACTTCTCACGAGTTTTATTAAGTAATCTATGAAGCTATTAAGGCAGATTTTCCTGATGCAGCTGTACATAGTCGATTCCGATGTGCACGTCATATAAGTACCTAAGTTTATTTTAAAGCTGGAATCAAATTGAATTCTCACACCCAACAAGAGAAACGAGAATAAGATGTTTTATTTGGTATTACGAAACGAGTAAACTTGTAAGTTTATCGGTGTTTAGTTACGATCATCGCGGTAAGTGCCACTAAACTTACTTGGATTATGTTTTTAGCGAATTGTTTTACTCTCACGTAGTATTGCTGTTTTAATTGCAGATGCGAAGTTGGTGCTTGTTGGCTGTAAAACTTTGTCCACGAACACTGACAACAATGACAGTGGGATAGGATAGCTCTATTAACTTTGCTCGAAGCTATTTGCTGCATATACCTATGTGGTTTCTAATCTGCACCCAACTTGTTAGGTGTTTTGGTGTTAGATGAGGTGTAACACTGAAATTAGGTTTACCTACAGTTAAACTTTATAAATGTCCTATTTTATTGGCTAATTGCAAAATAACTACCAGTTTTTTCCTCTTCCGAATTTCATATCGTCGAGACTTGGTTGGTGTAAAGTCTGCCCTCAGAAAAACCAGCCAGATTCATTTTCTTTCATAATAAAACAGTGTGAACCTACCTTTGAATTTTTAAAGTTTTCATTAAAGTTTTTTTCGAAGAAAATTACTGTGGGCAACTATTAAGTATAGCGGGAAAAAATAAATTAAAACGAAGTTGATTTTTCTTAAAACAACTCTTTTCTCTTACAACGAAATATTATGTAAAATAATTTTTACTTTAACGCTAATATTTTCTCATTGTTTATCTTATTTCTTTTTCAAATCATATTAGGTTGGCAAATAGAAATTTTCAGAATTATCTATGTAGATTTTTTTTATTTGTTCATTGAATGTTCTTGAAATTTCCTTTGACGAAAGTATAAAAGCGGACGATATTTATAGTTTTAATAAGTTTATACGTATCTTTATACTTATTTAAAATATTTATTTCTCAATTTTCATGATTGCACCTACTACTGTTTGTCTCTGCATCACCCAAAGGTTGACTGGTAGAAAATGCCTATGGCATTAAGTCCGCCTCTGTGCATTTGTGTGCTTGAAGTAATAAATAAATAAACTTTTGTAGTAACTTACTTATGTAATCTCAATACGTCATCATGAGATTTAATAGAAAGAAAATTGCCGAATTTTCATTGTATGTTTACTAAAATGGTAAAAGTAGAGGAGCCTTATTTGGCTCAAAATAGGCTGAAGGAAACCGTAGGCATGTCAGAAAATTAATAGAACAATGTAATCGTTTTATATTCACTTGTAACACGCGATCATAGTCGTGTATACTAGTTATAAATAAAATAATACTTAATTGCCGTCAACAATTGAACTAATCGCTTTTCGGGAATGTTAAAAATGTACAATATATCTGCGTAATTATGAATATACAATGGGCCATAGTCATCATGGTGGACACACAAATTCCACTAATATTACCATAGATATCATATCTTGCAGTTGCTGATTCATGCCTATTTAGTTGCTAAAACATCCCTTTCGTTAAAAAAGGAACTGTTTTCTGGACATAGGTAAATTCGTACTTCAGCAATCTTTTAACTAATTCGCATGTAAAGCTAAGTGCATATAAGCGAGCTCTGAAAGCGCCAACCCACAAATTTGAAAGTTGGCCAAGTTGTATCGACAGAGGGTGTTTGTGGTCGCGGCCCACTCCGTTCGTCGCTCCGCCGGTCTACACCAGCTTTACAACATTGTACGTTAATTACTACCAACAATAAAAAGCAAATCACGTAACGATATGGCTCTTATAGCTGCAAGATTTTATACTTCACTATTCACGCTGAGCTGCTTGCATAATGAATTTTCTGTATTTGTTTTTATGTTTGTTCTACTTAATATTATGTAAATGATTACATAATATGAAGTGGATAATATTATGTCAAGTTAAATTGGGATACTTGTTTTTTCTGTCTATAGGTGTCGTAAAAGGTGACAGAAGGTCGAAGCAATTATACCGTAACTAGCTGGCATCTTCCGCCTATTTCCGCCTGTAGACTACTACCACGTAAACTAAGATCTTTTTAAGTAAAAGAAAGAAATAAAAAATGTTTATTCTGCACAAACAAAACGCACGTTACAAATAAAAAATAAAAAAAGACATAAAAGAGTAGAAATCGTAATTTGCATTGTTTTCATGTTCTTTTTTCTCCTCAAACTACTTATGCACCTATGTTTAAACAATATAACGTTAAACATCTGCATCGAATCTGGTGCTATCAAAACATTGACGATCTCCAAAAAAATTGGCACAATGCCTTAATTCTTGCAAAAAGCCAAGTTTATTCAGCAACAACAAAGCGTTCCTAATTTAAGTAACATCGTTGCAAAGAGAAAAAAGGTGAACATAGAATGTGTTGCAACCTGAGCAAAATTTAGTTGTTGGCGTCTGCGCTCAAGCAAGCGAAGCGGCTCCGAACAGGGCCTGGGTAATTGAACTAATAAATCTAGCTGTGTAACTGCGCGCTCCCGACTCGCTCAGGATCAAGGCGAAACCATTAAACCTACGCTCAGATTTCGCCTTGACTCGACTTGCATTTAGTCACACGATATATACTTGACGGTTCACTCCGGCTCCACGTTTTTTAATAGAATTCTACCTTCTTTCGATAATGCGAATTTAAACACCAGTAGCTATAAATTTTTGCAACAAAAAAAAAATTAAAATAAGAAACTGAAAAAAGAAAGATTAGCGCCGATCGTAAACTCGCAGCAGGAAATAACACCTTATCAATTGAAAACGATTTTAGTGTGAGGCTGTACTAGTTTCGATGCTACATGTTGTTCAGTTCGCTTGTTTTCATGAGCAGGACGTTCCGCGGACAGTGGATTAGTGTTGCTCTCATTTTCGTATTAAAGTTGGATATTGCTTCAAGTTCACAGGTATCCGCACTGTTCTACCTTATTATAAATAGAATAGAATATTATTTACTATTAACAAATAAAAAATATTATTTAATATAAAAAAAATATATTAAATAATTATATTTTTTTATAAAAAAAATATTTATTGAATATTATTTACAGTCACCAAAAGAGATAAGTAGCCAGGGTGGTCAGTTATGGTTGAAGTTTAGTTAGAAACCGATGGATGTTTTCGAATGAAATTTAATTTCATAAATGAGCTGATTGTTTTCTATTTATTAAATTAAATTTTATTCGAAAACTTCCATTGGTTTCTTACTAAATTTCAACTATATCCGAAGACACTGGTTACTCATCATCTTTGGCGACCGTACACCATAAATATTACAGAAATCAATGTAAAAATGAAGTATATTATTTGTTTGTTATTTGCGTATTATTATTTTGTGTATTATTATTTATGAATTAAGTGTTACGTCAATCTCAAGATTTATACAACGTGTAACGTTAAATGCGCAAAACCTGAAAATAGTTTGATCAGAATAACGAGCAGAATTAATTGAACCCTTTTTAATATAGGTCACATTTTTCCCAAAATCTTCATTAAAAACGTTGCCGTGTCTATTTATTAATAGGTCAAGCAACCCAATGTCAGCGCGGCGCAGCGGCCCGGTGACGACTCCTCCCTCTATAAAGCGTCGTCGCAGACGCAAGAAACGATCAGAATGGCCAGTAAAACTAAAACAGCACATAAAAACTTTACAATTTTTTTAATGACTTATTTTGTCTGTGAAATAGGTCAATTTAATTAAAAATCAGTTGGGGTGTCTGAGGTTTTGCGCATTTAACGTTACACGTTGTATATAATACAAGTATTTAATTCAGATCCCAAACGATAATGTGCCGCACTTCGATAGTGATTTCGGCAACTTCCTAAGAGACTTGGGATCAATGGTATACAAAATTAAGAAAACAAATGTAAGTCAACATGAAGCGCGTTCCACCCAAAGTACACACTCAACGCCGTCGATCAAGAACTATCGGAGAAATCAGGTTAGTGATAATGAAAATAGGTAAATTACTAGCAATGAGTACCTACATACCTATCCAACTTGAGTTTTGAGAATTTTCAGTAGATATGTGTTTGTAACGTTCTACCTAGTTCTACTCAGTACCTATTAATTGCATTATTGCTAATTTATTGGCATTGCGCCTCAGTTGATGAACAGATTTTTAGTGTTCAGTATTCATTTTGGTCAATGTCCTTTTTTACTTAGTTTTTTGAACTGCTAGTATTTTTTTAAATTTTTTTTTTAGATTACTTTCAATACGCAAAAAGCTATTCTTGAAGACGTCCTCATGATGAAGCTGGTATCATATTATGAAGACAAATATAAACTGTCGCATCTGGAGCCGACTATAACGGAGAGCATTACTATAGCGAATGGCTATACAAAATATCTTTTAAATAATTCATATAAACATAATATTATCGATAAGGACGAAGTGTTTGATAGTGATCCCAAACCAACAAAGCAGGTGCACTCTGAATTGAACTCGAATAGAAGAATGCAGAGAGACATGGAAAAGGTATGATAATTCAATAATTATTTACAAAATCTGCATTCACGATTTATTTGCCAAAAATGTAAACAAATATGTGTTTATGGAAAAATAACTTTAATTCCTAAGTACACAATAAAGTTCAGTTTACGCTACAACTTCGAAAATTTTTATAACTTTTTCAATAGTACTAGTCACTGTGAAATCAACTCAATATTCATTGAAATAACATTGATATTTGTTTAACATGAAATACCATCAATTTGAAACATTAGTTTGACCCGGGAATCGAACCCAGGACCTCTACGACCACTATACCATCGAGGCAGTTATAATTATTTCTCCTCTCAAGGACCGCCATATTTTGGCCGCTATCTTTTTTTATGGTTGTAAAATAATAGGTACTTAAAATAATAGGTACTTTACCTATGAAATTGCCGTTTTGTATGAAAAAATTTAAACGAATTTTTTCATGTATTTTTTATTTGTATTAATCGAAGTAATCACCCATGCAATCAATGCATTTTGCCAACGCAGTGGCAGTTTATTGATGCCCTTCTTAAAGAAATCAGCTGGACGGGAGACAACTAATTCTTCAAACGCATTTTCTACTGCCTCTCGGGTATTGAATTTTTTACCCGCCAAGAAGTTATCCAAATTCTGAAAAAAGTAGTAGTCTGTAGGCGCATGGTCTGGTGAATAGGGCGGATGACGGAGAGCTTCCAACCCCAGTTCTTGCAACTTGGAGACCGTCTGATGTGCAGTATGAGGTCGCGCGTTGTCGTGCAGGAGCAGCGGAGACGAGCGATTGACCAATGCTGGTTGGAGATGTGCCAGCTTCTCCATCATTGTGTTCAGTTCTTCACAGTACACATCTGCAGTAATGCTCACCCCGTTTGGTAAGAAGCTGTGATGAATCACACCGGCGCTAGACCACCAAACAGTGACCATCACTTTTCTAGTGGTAAGTTTTCGTTTAGGGCATGGTTTAGGTGCTGAACCAGGATCCAACCAACTTGCTGAGCGCTTGCGGTTATCAAACAGAATCCATTTTTCATCGCAGGTAACAATGCGGTTCAAAATTCCTTCATTTGTGTCTCTGTTGAGCAGTGCAGTACACGTCTCGACGCGTACTACGCGCTGGCGATCATTGAGTTCGTGGGGCACCCATTTGTTAAGCTTTTTTACCTTGCCAATTTGACGCAAATGGACCAATATTGTTTTGACGCTAACGTCGAAACTGCTGCTAATTCAGCCGTAGATTGTGTATCATCAGCTTCCACAATCGCCTTTAATTCGTCACTGTCGACCAAAGTCTTCGGACGACCGCGAGGTTCATTTTTCAGGTCGAAATTTCCAGAACGGAAGCGAGCAAACCAATAACAGGTGGTGCGTTGGTTTGTAGTGTTAGCTCCGTAAACGTCGTTGATGTTGCGTGCCGCTTGTGCCGCGTTGCTGCCACGACGGTACTCATATTCCATAATTACTCGAATTTTTAACGTATCCATGATGACGAAAAAGATTGAAATGCGATGAAAATGTAACACTAATCAATAAACAAATTACTACTTTTGGAAACAAAATACCATGATTTTAAATTAAATTAATTTGAAATTAGAATTCTTAGCCAAACAAAAATTATTTTGATTTGAAATGGCCAGTACTGCAGAACGGCAATTTCATAGGTAAAGACCTAACATTATCTGCCGTCGAGAACATTCGTTCAGAAACGATTTTAAGACTTATCTTTACTACAAATACAGTTTTAAATCGGTCGAGTTTGGTGGCACAAATTTGTGCCAGCGGGGCTCAACGGTAATACTTGTTTACTGGCACGTTTTTGTGCTGCTGGGGCTCTAGAGGTTAACGAAATATTCTAACTGGCTTTTTTGTTTAATATCTGTAAACTGAAATTGTGTACGTTAATCTTCATCGATGATCTTTGCACTGGAATACCTTACCTTACATTCTTTTATTTATACTGAGATACGAAATTAGAACAAAAAACTGAAACTTATTATTTCTTTACAGGTTGATGAATACCAAGTACCTGAAGTAGTTATTTTTTAATTTAATAACAATTCTACAAAAAACTGAAAATCAGATAGTGGCTCCGGTGCTGTACCTTTTTAAAAAAATAAATAAATCAAGAAAATACGCGTTTGTTTATATCGGCATGACGCACAAAAATAAAATAAGCAACCAGCTGAAATGTTTAATATATACACACATAAACTCACGCCTGATTCCCATGGGGTAGGCAGAAATTACAAAACCCCATCTGTTACGATCGTTACATACACCTTTTGCTTAGTTTTCGTTCATACATTGGAACCCTAATTGCATAACACACTATCATTCACAGTCCGAATCATTTTCAAGGATATTACTAATCCATTGCTTCATATGTTCGAAAAAATGATCTGCTCATCAGCGTAAATAACGTAATGAATGTCGTTGAACTGTCAAATTTTAAGCCATCTTAATGTCATACACGCACGCAGGTTGCAAGTACTATACACTACTACTACCTTTTATGTTTAATATGTTATTATTATATTATTATTATAAAATAATAAAAGAGGAAAACTTCTTAATTGGAGTCATGAGTGGTCCTCTAGATAGAGATCAGGGTATCCGGAGCACGAACTCATTTCTAGTGGATTTCAGCTTATTTTTACAAATTTTCCCGGAGATTGGTCCTCATTGGCACTTGTTCAACGGCGTGGATCGAAAGGTACTCCGGGGAACAACTCAGTCTGCACTAAATGTCATCTATCAGCGGCGTATGCCGGATTTTAGCAAAGACACCGTGTCCGACGCAACTCCCGGGACTGAACGTTACGGATGATAACTATTAAAATTGAACAGCGCTTCAATTTGAACGTAAGACAGGTTAGGGAGTAGGGCTCAATGTGTTTTTGTTGAATTTATGTTCTTCAGGAGGAATAATTTAATGTTCTTTGAAAAAAAAACTGATTTAGGTACGTGAGAATTGACAATTTTCATTTCCTTAAAAGTTTCAAGTGCCTAACGAAGACTTCATTTACTTATATCTAGATTTAGCAGATCAATGACTAGACAAACATTTGTATGCTTAATTTAAAATTACTTCTTAAATCTCGTAATCATATAATATACTAAATGATATCTGAAACTTCTTGAGTACACCTCATGTACCAAATGTTTGTTTCAAACTTTTAATCGTAATGGCGACAAAGTGTAACTTTCTGAATCCTTACAAAAATTAACAACATGTGACAGTTTTAATTAAATTCGGTCGCTTGTGTTGGGAACATCGTCACGCAAAACATTACATCTACAACTTTGTCCACAAATTATGTTTACACCATTCAAATAGACGTTCCTTGCGTAAATACTTTTGTAACTTAGTCCATTAAAGAAACTCTACACAAGTAATTACCATAACACAAAGTGGTTTGTTTATTAATGTTCCCCCTGATGACGAACTGGATGAAAATATGTATCAGAAAATGGCGTGGCAATAAAACACAAACTTAATTGTGTATCCTGCTCATCATTATGTCGGTTTATGTTGAGTTTTTGTCAGTAATAACCTTTATTTTAGTCATGTTATAAACTCTGCGTGAGCACCATAAACCTTAGCAGTCGCGTGTTTGACCGAGAGGCCATCGTAAAATGCATCATAAACTTGCGCACATAAATTTAGAAAATCGAAGTGACTCGGAAAATGAATAGAAATTGTGTGCCGGATACAAGGCATGCTTAAAATAGGGATGTGGAATAATCTAAATAGGATATACAAAAAGAAAATCAAGTTCATAAAATAGTAATTTGAGAAATAAACATGTATTTCCTTCCTCGAAGAAAAAGAAAAGTCTCATAATAATCATCCAGTACAACTTTGGCAGTGTGCCGGCATTGCAATAAAGTTAAATCTCTGTGGGCAACAGGCCCGACTCGGAAAATAAGGCGAGGAACTTGTTATGACGCTGCTCCCCAGAACAATACCCGAAGCATACCGATCATATGGGGCAATAATAAGACCCCACCAACAATATGTCCTCCATTGAAACAAAATATTAATAATAACAGCCGCACAGGTCGATCGATCAGGTTAAGCTACGCTTGCCGCGGTTGGTCTGTGGATGGGTGACCATCTTTACATACCGAGACCCCTCCGTGCCTCGGAAAGCACGTTAAGCCGTTGGCGGGACCAACGCCTTAACGTGTAACTGTCATTCGTAGATTTTTGACAGTCGTTACGGGTGTCAGAAGCCCGAAAATCTGACAACCAGTCTTACCTAGGGGTATCGTATTACCCAGTAACTGGGTTGTGGAGGTCAGATAGGCAGTCGCTCCATGTAAAATACTGGTATTCAGCTGCATCCGGTTAGACTGGAAGCCGACACCAACATAGTTGGGAAAAGGCTAGGCAGATGATGATGAAACAAAATATTATATAGACACACCGGCAGCCTTGTTTTTATAAATAACGAGCTTAAATGTTTTTTGGAGTAATATAAAATCACAGATTTAATCCTTTCAAAGGAAAAATGGACATAAAAGGCCATATCGGCACCCCTCCCTGTACCAGTCGCGTACACTTTGTTCCAATCGCATTTCCCTTCGAAACGATCTCACGGCGGAAATTAATCCATCCGGCAAATGAATAGACTGCACTTGTGCGTGAGGGGCGACCTACGTATGACTGATGTTTTTTAACTTTAAACTGCAAATAACTTTCGTATGGACAACCACCCTTTTTATAGCAGGACCTGCTGACTCTTCTAACCGCTTTCATTCCGTTGAAAAAATGTTTCGACATCAGCAACGTCGCCAGAAACAAAACTTCGACTTTTATTATGGGCAATAATCATATGTTTTATTCTCTATACATTACATCATAGTCAAATTTTGAATGTTTGAATGCGACACGCGAGCTCGCATGATGCGTATTATACTTTACAGTATACAGTAGCAATACTACCTACTACCTGCCCATTTTTATGTACCTATGTAGTTAGTAGATGAGGGGCCCATGGCTAAATAATAACAGCCGCACAGGTCGATGGATTATGAAGATTAAGCTACGCTTGCCGCGGTTGGTCTGTGGATGGGTGACCATCTAAACCTACCGAGACCCCACCGTGCCTCGGAAAGCACGTTAAGCAGTTGGTCCCGGCGGTCATTCGTGGATCTTTGACAGTCGTTACGGGTCGTCAGTAGCAAGAAAGTCTGACAACCAGTCTTCCCAAGGGGTATCGTATTACCCAGTAACTGGGTTGTGGAGGTCAAATAGGCAGTCGCTCCATGTAAAATACTGGTATTCAGCTGCATCCGGTTAGACTGGAAGCCGACCCCAACATAGTTGGGAAAAGGCTAGGCAGATGATGATGTAGTTAGTATATGAAAACTGAAAGTACCTATACGAAATTCTCGTGCGTACCAAAAATCAGTATTACATGCCTGTTACGTGGAAGTTTTTGAATTAAATTCCTTGCTTACCAGGTTGATATGAATCGCAATGTGCCTACTGTGTGCTGTTGTAACTCTTATCGATTGTAGCCATTGTCGGCCGACTCGATTCTTTCAACGATCACTTCATGAAATCAGTCAATTCAAATGTAATAATCGAATCGCTTTTTAATTTTCGAATTTGTCTGGCTTCCTCTGACTGCTTGGCAACATAGATTTGGCAAATTTGTTGAAATGCAAGTGTGGAGTAAGGGGAACTTGCGATATTTGTCCGCTGCATTAGTGGAATTAGCAA
Source organism: Eremobia ochroleuca (assembly GCA_949629135.1). Lineage (NCBI taxonomy): Eukaryota > Metazoa > Arthropoda > Insecta > Lepidoptera > Noctuidae > Eremobia > Eremobia ochroleuca. The sequence continues at coordinate 11,532,950 of OX451392.1, forward strand.
TCTCATATCCGTGGAGCTAATATTTCTGGAGTTCGCACAGCGGCCGAGAATTAATCAGTTTGCGCTGGCCACTAGCCGCACGAACAATTTCTCTTTGCTAACACACTTTTTTATATTACCATTAAGTTTATAAGCAATATTTTTTTATAACTAGAGTACTGTTGTATAATAATATTTTAACGTTAGAAATAATTTTAAGATCGTATAATTCTATTGCTTTCGTCCATGACCTTCGATAATTATTATTCAAGTGCGTATCTCGAACTAACATTATTTTCTGAAGTAGGTACGTAACTACCAACTAAAGCAAAAAATATTAATTATTTGGAGTTACATGTGAAAATGTTCTACCTATAATATATATAGGCCACGGTTAACGAAGACTCATTGGATTACACGGGTGTCAGTTGATTCGAGACGCGTATTTAGGTCACCTTGAAACGTGGACTTGCTTCCATATTTTATTTTTACACCGAGAAAATTTTACTGTCCTCAACTTTTGCGCAGAACAAGATTAAAAATCGTATTAAGTATATTTACATCTTCAATTTACTGTCCCAGGAACTAACCTCTTATTTTAAGTAGACTCCGAAAAATTATCTTCGTAATAGTTTAGAAATGAGGAAAAAAAAAACTTAAAATGACCTGTGAACGATCCAACCTAATAAAAACCATAAAAATGATCAAGACTGAACTGAATATTAGCAGCAAATGCAGCTACGTTAAGTGCATGCACATTATAATCCATTGCTTATGCAAAATTGGCATTTATATCTGGTTGACTAAGGACTACATAAGCATAACAGATTTATTGAGCATAAAACTCATTTCCTACACGCAAAGATTATAAAACAAAAGGTGGTAACAACAAGAAGGGACGTGAAAACTTCGTAACTGTTTTATATCGTTCATATCAATTATTGACGTGTAGTAGGAAACATGTGTGCCTCTGCTTCTAGTTGGAAAACGTTAACTAGGTAGGCAGCACATAACCACGGCGTAACATCGTCATTCAATATATTTTTCCTTGTAAATTTTCTGGCTGTAACGATGCAACAAGAGGTGCCAACAACATTGCAACGGGTAATAGATTAACTTTTATGTGAATAACTGCAAACGTGTCTTCTATTATAAAAACGTTATAGAAGTCATTTCAAATTGAATATTATTCTGTTTTGAAACGCAGCCAATCAGAATCCCGCCCCAGCCTCTGTACATTTATATGAATAAATAAATCATTGCTGTGTTTTCAGCACATCATTCAAGATGTAAAGTGAACAGAAGGGAACGCATTATTGAGATTAGGTATGTTATTGCGTCCTAGTTTTATCTTTAACGACGCAATTAGAACCGAACGTGCTGAAACGCAATACGGGGTGACACGCAATAATATACGCAATTAAATATCACTGAGAAGGCTTGTTCGCGCCTGATGAAAATGAAAATAGGAAAGACGAGCACGGAATACTGAAGATACCTACTAATGAAAAACAACATGATTATTTGGAATCAGAAGACTTTTGTGTCCCTACGTTTCTGCCATGCAATGACAATGATGAATAAAGATATTTTTGATTAAAAATAGACTGGACATGTGAACTGATGATTCATTGATTTCAGCAAATTCTCATGTCCAGTCCATTTTTAAAATAGGCAAAACACATCTCTCGAACTCGCATTCTTTGAAGCTATCCCCAAAGAATGTGAAATGTATTAAAAAAAACTATTGACTAAAACATTAGTTGTGTTTGATTAAACACTGTAGGTACCTAAGTAATAAAATAATTGAATAGTTCAGTGATTTGGAGATACCGTGGATATTCTAATAGTGTTTCCCTGTATATTTATAAGACTTAATCGAAAATTGAATATCCCATCCTATGTGACCATGAGCTAGGAATTTATTTAAACGTAAAGACAAAACACTATATCTTCAGATGAGTGTATCCTCATTGTACGGTAGATCTTAGTTTGGTTTTACTGAAAGCATTATCTATAGATGTGAATTTTATGTATATGTTTCTGCGATCATCGTCGGGACAGAGCGATGTACAGGTTCGATTTAAAGAAGGAAACAACGAAAATGATACAAAGATCAAATCGTAAGTATCTACGAGAAACCAGAAATACTCTCCCTTCAAGAAGAATTTTGAAATTAAATTAATAATAATAAATACTTTGGAATTGAATAACTGATTCCAGGGACTAAAAGAATCGAACGTAGATACCAATCAGCTAAACGAACTGTTATGCAAGGCCATCACTGCAACTGCGCGAAAACACCTAAGCAAAGTGTGCAAAAAAGAAGGTAAACTGACATTTACTTTGACTCTTATGGAACAAAGAAGATCCATGCAACAACACAGCATTCAAGATCAAAGAGCAATAAACCGAGTTAATCGGCAGATAAGTACAGCAATTAAAAGCGACTCTCGTAAACATAATACAAAAATAATTACAGATGCGATGGAACAGCATAGAGGGCCGAAAATATTTAGGAGGAAAATACATACAAGTATACAACAAATCCTTAAACTAAGAGCAGAAGATGGTCGGTTTCCTACAGACCGCTATCAATTATTAAATATTGTGGAGAAATTCTACGAAGAAGTTTATGCTTCAAAATTGGCAGAACCCACATCGCCAGGTAACAACTCTAGGGTTCGCTCATAGAGCACCGAAACTCAGAAAGTCTACCAAATATCGCTGCTACACTGATTATAGTGAACTTCTGTGGTAGCTCCAAACACATAATATTATTATAACAGCACGGGATTAGATAAAGATTATCTCTATATAAGTACACTAATGAGCCGCTATAAAACAGCTAAGTACTGATTTCGCACCGTCGACGTTGGTAATGCTGAATAATCCCTAATGAAAACACAGCTTAACAGAGTTATTGATTCACAACGCGCAAACGAAGCTCGGCGCGATCCGATATTCAGATGTGATACACATCGCATGCTAAATCATGAACTCATTTGTTCCCATTCAGTTAACGAACAATACAAAATGATGTCCTGTCATGTCGTTCGTCCGATGGATTCAGCCAGCTTACTGGGATTTCACTCAATCTATTTTCCAGTTCGCCATCGAACTAAATCTAGCTAAACTCAAGCTATTTTGACAACGCGATCGATTGTTGTTTAAGAACTTTGTTATATTTCCCGATTGTTGAGTGGATTCCGCGACAGTATTTTTCAGTATAAGGAAACCTGCTTAGACATAAGATAAACGTGAGAGCCTGTACCATAGTTTTAAGATAGAACGGAAACCAAAACTAATTTATTAATAAAATCATCTGCCTTCCAATCACGAATTGCAGCTTCCTTACCATAGTTTTCAATAACTACATAGGTACCTATTAATTTTTACTTTCTTCAAGAAGTGAACACGTGCTTAAATCTACATAAATAAAAAAAGTCGCAAAACTATCTACTAAGTTTGAATTTGAACGATAAAATAATTCATTCCTAGCACGGCGAGCTTTGCTGCGCGGCGGCTGCTGCAGGTGCGGAAAACCGACGGCGAAAATATTCCAACCTTATTGGGACTTATATGTTCGAGCCATTTGGGGTTGAATCACTAAGGTCATAGGGTCCAAGTGCCCACTTGGTTTTATTTATTTAAGGATTACTAACGACATAGATAACAATTTTCTTTTACCATTATAGAACTTATATAATATACATAATCCTGTAATGCACACTTAATTACAGGTAACCCTTGCTTACACAATATCGAGTATACATGCTCTGAATACATTATTAAATTATAAATACAAAAAACATTTTTTTTTTGTATAAATACAATACAAAAAAAAAAACAGTATACATGCTATTATAATAAGAGATTTACATGACATACAAGATAAAGATTACATTTATACAATACAATAAAACAAAGCAATTATCTTTTTTTTTTTAATAATTAGGAAATTAAAAAAAAAAACTTAGTTTAAAATTAAATTTCCACGATTAGTGAGGCTTTGGAGTTTAAGTACTGAACACGATCTTTATAGAAATGTAATTGTATCGCATTTTTTCTTTGTAGATGATACAAGAACCTCTTTTGAACTCGTTCAATACGTTGCTTATGAACGTTATAACGGGATGACCATACCTGTGAACAGTATTCCAAATTACTGCGAACCAATTTCTCATATAGAATAATTTTGGTTTTAGAGTTATTGAATGGCTTTGAGGTCCTTAATATTAATACGTATAAAACCTAGCATTTTGTTTGAGTTTGATATTATCTTATCTAGTTATATGGTCATTGTAGGTCATTTTGCTATACCTATATCAAGATTTTAAGGTCTCGGATGGTATCGACTTCGTTGTCTCGCCCGAAATAGAGTATTTTGCATTAAAAATATTTTTATTGCGACAAAATTTGTAAAAAATAATTTAAAAAAAAGAAAATAATAATAATATGTAAACATTTTTTTAAGTTTAAGCTCATCCTATTTTCTTTGCGCCACTTAACTAATGTATCCAAGTCAGCTTGCAGCAAGTAAGGATCTTCTATAGATTTTATAGGCAGGGTCTACTTGAGATCGTCTGCAAATAAATATGATTCTGCGTGATGGGAGCAGTGTAATAAAAATATTGAAATCCAAGGGCCCTAAGTGGGAGCCTTCGGATTCCATTCAAAACAACGCCAACGACAAACGATCACTAAGGTATGAATGAAACTATAGCTATAGTGGACCGTAGTCTCTGCATTAAAAGTGGGTGGTCTACTTTGTGGAACGCTTTACTAAAATCGGTATACACTGCGTCAACCTGAATCCTTTTGTCCACAAACTCTATGATATTTTCTGAAAAAGTGACTAGATTAGAGTGGGTTGATCTGCCATGAAAGAAACCATGTTGATTGCCTGCTATGTGATTTTTCAAGTACACACACAGATAAGGATACAATAATAACTGGAAAACTTTAGGGATAATAGAGATAATCGATATAGGTCTATAATTTTTATATCGTTTTTGCGACCAGTTTAAAAAATAGGGACTATTTTTGCTTTTCTCCACGTGGATGGGAAACAACCTGTTTCAAGTGAGCGGTTAAAGAGTAATGTTAAAGGCTCGGAGAATGTCTTCGTGCAGTTAACTAGGAGAATTGGGGGAATCTCGTCAGGACGTGGTCTGGCCTGGCCTGGTTTTTCGAGACATCGTCAAGCGGTTGGTCAACTCTTTACGTGACCAGAAGGTTGGCGTATTTTTTGGCCAAAGAATCAGCATCGCTATACTACGTGGCAATGCTGCCAGCCTTTTGGGCACTTTTCCCGCTGACAGCGATGAGTAAGATTTTTTTTTATACCCTACGATTATTTACCCTTGTTCTGTTTTATCATGTAGATATTATTATTTTAAGTGTGTAAGTTTTTATATTATGTAAATATTATCTTGTTTGAAAATAAAAGAAAAAATATTCATTATCAATGAATATTTTTTCTTTTATTTTAAACAGAGTTGAAATAGTTAGTCTTATTTTGCAATAAATATGGGCTTTCGGTAAAAGCTTTTCAGAAAATTCAGAACCTTGCTTAGGTAATAGGTAATAGGTAACACGGGCTGGTGTCCGCAACTCCACGTCAATGCGCGTATTTTGCGTACGGGTGGGAAAATCGATCATTCGATCCACCCCAGCTCCTCAAGGAAGGCCAGCAACGCCTTGATGTTACTGACCGTCTCACGTAGGGTACCTGGGTTACCGAAGTATTTTGCCCTGTAAGTGGCGACCACCGGGCAGCTTAGAAGCACATCTCGTCATCCTCCATGCAGGCCCTGCACAGCGGACTGTCTGTTACTCCTATGACAAAGAGGTGTTTATTAAATGACCCGTGGCCAGTTAAAGCTGCAGTCACCGTACGCAGCTTTTGTCTAGTTAGACGGAGAACCTGTTTCGTGAGGCGGCCATCCATTGCGGGAAGTGCTTCCTTAGCCTGCCTGCACTCGCCTTGTTCCGTCCAAAGTTTGTCATGTTGATCTCTGGTGCGTTTCCTTACCAGAGTGCGTAGATACCTGAAGGGGAGTGGCACGATGGGCTCAGGTCCCACTGGTGCCATGCTCGACCCCCTTCTGGCAAGCTCGTCGGCTGCATCGTTGCCTAGCGAACCGCTGTGTCCTTTTATCCATTGAATGGTTATTTTATTGAAGTTACCCACCTGGTTGAGGCGCTGGTGGCACTCGTATATTAGCCCAGAGTCGACTGTATTACTATTCAGCGCTTGCAGTACAGCCATGCTGTCTGAGAGTATGCGAATTGAGTGATCCTTCACTTCCCTGGCCATGATGGCTGAAGCGGCCAGAGAGATGCCCATGCATTCGGCCTGGAACACTGTGTTGTGGACGCCCAATGGTGTGGCTATGTGTATGTTGAAGTCCTCCGAGAAGATTCCAGCACCTGTACCACTACCTGTTTTGGATCCGTCTGTGAAGATTCGCAGCTCTGCAGGGCGCAGCCCCTCGCAGCGGCGATCCTCGTGAAGTTGGATCTTGTATTTTTTATCAAAGATAAATTGTTTGGGTACCCGGTCATTGGTGGCCTTCGTGATGGGGAACTCCTTGTGGAGTCCCTCAAGCAGCGCAGCGTGTGGTGTATAACTCTTACCCCAGAGGTTTAGTGTGTTGAGACGTACTGCCGCCAACGTCGCTTCCTGTTGTATGAACAGGTGGAGCGGTGGAAGTCCCAGGATGGCTTCCACTGCCGCAGTCGGAGTGGTCCTCATGCAGCCCGTAGTCGCCATGCAGGCCAGTCTCTGTACGCGTTGTAGTTTGCTGGAGGCTGTAACCAGCTTGGTGCGGGGCCACCAGACCACAGCCCCGTAGGTGATCATGGGCCGGATCACTGCAGTGTACAGCCAAAGTGTAATTTTAGGGGATAGGCCCCACTTCTTACCTATCATTTTCCTGCATTGCCAAAAGGTTATGCAAGCCCTGTTAAGTTTATTGTCCAGATGACTACTCCAGTTCAACTTACTGTCTAGTGTGACCCCGAGGTATTTGACTTCGTTGGCCACCTGGAGTTCAGTATCGAACAGTTTTGGTAGGCGAAAATGGCCTAAAGCTCGTTTATGGGTAAACATGACTAATTCAGTTTTAGTGGGGTTCACTGTTAGGTCAAAATCCCTGCACCATCTCTCTACGATACGTAGTGCTTGCTGAGTGAGGTTGCATATCGTGTCCGTCACCTTCCCCGAAACCAGGATTGCGAGGTCGTCGGCATAACCTACTGTGTAATAGCGGTTGGCGTTGAGTTTAGTGATGAGGTCATTAACCACCAGATTCCACAAAAGGGGAGACAGAACCCCACCCTGGGGGCAGCCTCTGGCTATCATGGCCCTCTGCTGCTCGCCCTCAAGGCGAACCACTCGTTTACTTAACATGTTTGTAATCCAGTCCGTTAGTACCTGTTCTACTCCATGTCTGGAGAGGGCGCTGTTGATGCTGGAGAAGTTGGTTTTGTCGAAGGCTCCTTCGATGTCTATGAAAGTACCCAGACAGGTGCCTTTCTGATGAATCGCTGCCTCTATCTGGCTAACTACCATATGAAGGGCAGATTCAGTCGACTTACCTGAACTGTATGCGTGTTGGTTATCGTGTAACGGTAAAGTCTTCAGAGCGCCATCCCTCAGTTCCCTATCACACAGCCTTTCCAGAGTTTTCAGAAGAAAGGAGGTCAGGCTGATTGGTCGGTAGGACTTGGCGTTTGTATAGTCACCCTTACCTGGCTTAGGGATGAATATTACTTTCACTTCCCTCCATCCTTTAGGAACGTATTTGAAGGCCAGGCACGCTTTCATTAAGGGCAGCAGTCTACTGGCGACAGAGGTGCCACCCCACTGCAGTAGGGCGGGGAACACTCCATCAGGACCAGCTGCCTTAAAAGGATGGAAGCTCCGGATGGCCCATTGGAGTTTTTCCAACGTGACTACCCTGCTAACGTAGAGCCAATCGTTGTCTGACGGTGTCTGAATTACATCTTGCCAGTCAAATACCTGTGCGAAGATACATCCCGGGAAGTGAGTTTCAATAAGGACGCGTCTCGTTTCTTCTGGCGAGGATGTTAATGTGTTGTCAGGTTTCCGGAGGGTAGCGGGCCCAGGTGTATACTGTTGCGCTAGTACCTTCCTTACCCTGTTAGCTTGCTGACAAGATTCAATGTTACCACAGAATTTGCGCCATCCTGCGGTACTTCTGAACCTGATGCATTTTTTGTAGCTGGATTTGGCTGCGTAATACTCATCCCAGTCCTCATCCGCACAAGTATTCATGGCCCTATTCAGAGCTTTCCTTACTTTACTGCGTTTGCGCTCCAGATCAGCGCCCCACCAGGGTTGTTTTCCCGGTGTGCTGCGCGGGGTGGTCTCTGGGCAGGCAGTTAGGTAGCTGTCTATCAACGATTTAGTAAGGTGACTTACTTGTACCTCAATCTGTGTCGTATCCGCATATGTTGTCGGCTCGTTTGAAGTCGCCAGCATTGATTCAAGACTGCGTGTATAGGTGGCCCGATCCGTGTTGCGCGGATTACGCCGTGGTTGTGTGGGTGAAACGCAAACCTGGATGTCGAAGCGGATCCACCTGTGATCTGAGCAGGAGGCCTCCCTTGAGACCTGCCACCCAGTGATAGTTTCCGCCGCTCCCTCTGTTGCTAGAGTGAGGTCTATGATTGTGCGGCTTCGTCTGGTTACGAACGTTGGTTCGGAGCCCGTGTTTAGTAGGGATAGGTTAGTCGAAAATAGGTAGTCAACCAAGGCCTTACCCCTTTCGTTTTGCGTGTCCATACCCCACAGTTGATGGTGAGCGTTGGCATCGGCCCCAACGACGACCTCATACCCGCACCTCTCGCAGTAGCTCACAAGGCGGGCGAGGTCGTGCGGGGGTGGCGCCTCTCCCTCGGGCATGTAGACCGAGGCAAAGACGATCCACATCTCCGTGGCATCGTCGCACTGTATTAGCAGCTTTGCTGCAGAGACATCTCTGCAACAGAAGTCAGTTAAGAGCTGTGTTTTGAGGTTACCTGTGATATAGATGCACGATCTGGGATGATCGTGATCTGTGGTGACCAGGAGCTTACCGCCGAGATTGGAGAGTCCTTGTATGCGGCCCGCCCTAATCCACGGCTCCTGGATCAAGGCAATGGCCGTGTGTTGAACCTCCAGCCACTTGCGAAGCTGAGCCGTCGCGGTCTGACTGTGGTGGAGGTTTGCCTGGAGGATCTTACAGGCCGACGAAGGGTACGCCATCGCTGGCCAACCCCTCCTCGTCCCCCTCCAGTTTGAGCCCGGCAAACAGGTCGCCCTCGTCGAAGCCGTCCCGTCCCTGGTCCGAAGCCGGGGACAGGATCATGTCCTCCAGCTCCTCACCCGATGAAGGGACGGCGCCCACGATGGCGGCAGCAGGGGCAGCCGACCCTGCCAGAGCAGGCTCGGCCACGGATGCTTCCGGGTTGCTTATAATGGGAGATGACTCCCCCTCTGGTGCTTGCGGCTGGTTTGGCACCTCGCCGATGGTTTCCGTGGCGGGGTCCCATCCCTGAGGGACGTCGGTGAACCTGCCGTTCCGACCCTGGAACTTCACGTACACCGCTCCCAATCCAATTGAGAGGCGGCGTCCGGCCTTCATCAGGGTCGGGATTTGGTCCATAGGGACGCCGACCACCACGAACCATTGCTCGGCCTGTTTGTCGGCAGAACCTTGCTTATCTTGGATCTCCTATTAACGTACTGTGTATTTTTCAATTTATGATCATTCTCACGATAAGTAAGTACAAGCAATGCATAGAACCACCCTATCAGTTTCCATGGACGCCGTAAGAGGCCATTAAGGGATCCAGTTAAGGGAATTAATGATCCACTCTGTACTAATGGCAACAAAGTACATTTACGACTCTAGCCAAATAACCAGACTTTCTTTAATAAAAAGGAAGCAATTCATTAATAACTGAAAGAACTCGCCAATCACTTGACAAGCGGCAATTCCAATCGGTTAAACTGGAGCCAGCGAATCGGATTCAATTCGTCATTCTCACAAAATCTTTAATTCTTGTAAAGTCCGGCTATAATCCCCCAAGTTCCCAATTATTTCTGTTGAGGGCTGTAATTAAGCAGTATAAAGTGCTTGGCTGCCGTAATCCAACCACTTTTGTGATATTTAAACGAGTTTCATTACGGTTCGGTTATAAAAGTGTGCTATTACGAGAAGTGTAGTGGAAATATCACGCTCAAGTTCCAATGACCGTAATTGTCGAGTCCGGAAATAAATATGAGCTGGACGACGTTTGTTCGATTTTAAAGACTTATGGTCATTGTGGCTTGTTAAATGTGTTGTTTCATGTATTTTCTCTATTGAAAATGTGAACAAATGTACAATAAAACTATGCGGTTCAGATTGAAAATGGTTTAACTGCTAGTCGTTATTAAACCCCTGCGTTTGAAAAATGTTTCATTAACAAACGGTGGAACAGCCGGTGGGTTTTTTCATATTTTTTTTCAGGAAATTGGGATGAATCATCTTGTATTAGGGTGCATGACTTCGTTCGTGTGCACAGAACAGATAAAAGAGGTTTCGTGTGCATGGGTTTTATTTTTTGCGCGGAACCCTAATTCTTTTTTGTAAATAAAATAGTCTTAGTTACTCCTTATAACATCAGCTATCTTTCACTGAAAGTTTCGTCAAAATAGGTCCAGCCATTTCGGAGATTAGTCGAAACAAACAGATAAATTGTCTACAAATTGAGTTTTTGACTTTTTTCATAAGTACTACATACTTTCATATATGCATTTAGTAAAAAGCTGTTATTATGACATAACAAACATGCACTTCAATTTTATTTATTTGTATACCTAGATATAGATGTATAGATGAGCCTAAAACGTCACCAAGAAGGCGACACGTGGTCAACTCTCATTAAATGTGTAAATATTCTGATCATAAAAGAAAAAGCATCAATATTATAAACTTAGCCTATCACAGTTCATAACCGGCCACTGGCCTGTCCTAAGTCTTACTGATAAATGCTATTATAATGATATATTTTACGCGTTTTCTCACTCATCTATCATTATTTTATATTGATGAGCTGTCATCGTGAAAGTGCGCACATTAATTAAAGGTACATTAAGTGTATCTCGTGGTGCGGTCCGTGTGCGGTCTCATTCCGGCATTAGCTCCGACAATAAACATAAATATTTTTGCGTCGTTATGGCTGGGCCGCTAGCGAGTAATTAAATTCCATTGAATCTCACAAATCTTCGCCCTACGTCCACGTACAACTTCCCTGTTCACCAAAAATACATACACAGCCAGCTAAAAAGATATTTGTTTTTCTGTACACCCGTGGTGTACCAACATAAAGTTTTAACTGATAGTAAAAATTCCAACTAGAACCATGGTAAAATAAACCAGGAAAGTGTCACAAAATGAAAATAAAAAGATCCACATTAATCTACCTTCAAACATAAAAAATGCAAAGTTATTTTTACCTTTTCCAGGCACTCGCGAGGAGTACTTGAATATAATAATACTTATAAAATTTAATCACTCTCAACAAGCATCTTGCCTCCCCACACGTTTTCTTTTTAAAAGTTGCCGTCCCCAGCTCGTTAGCGGGGTCTTCCTTATTATTTCCTCCACGACTGTAATCTGGCCTTTCAGCTACTTCAAACGACTTGTTCTTTTTCTTATGTGTAATTGAAATATATTGCCGTAATATCCGCCGGACTGGAGTACCAGCACTCGAGCGCATCAGCTCGAGTTTTCATTACTTGGGGAAGTGATTTTTTTCTCTGAGACAGTATAATAATTCATTTTGTACCCTTAGCCATGAGACGACACTCAGAAAGTTCGTGCCTACGAAAACTTGGCCTCTCATTTCGATTACTTGCAACGTGGACACTTGAAAAATAGATCCTATTTATTTTATATGCGTACATAAGTGTTTGTAATATGCGGTAATATTTTAGGAAAATATACTATACATATAGCATTATTGTGACTTTGTAAATACGCGCGCTGTGGGCACGGAGCGTATCGCCGATGCCCACTTGCAGTCCGCATCTTCCGCTTTAACTATTTTCCCACACTCATGAGGTGATTTATAGCGGGAAACGCTCCCAGATACATACAAACATTCGCCTCACAGCCTCTGCTAGTCAAAGTATTGGCTTCTTTACGACCAACCCTATACTTTATTGCCGGTCGATACGTTAAGTTTTCAGCTCTATTACAAATATGAGTATAAAAGTAATGGAGCGGTGTATTCGTACATTTTGCGAGGAGAAATAGCATTAGCGTGTTAAATTGGTTCCAACGAACGAAATCACAAATGTCGTGTGTTCGTGAGTCAAAGTTGGTCGGTATCTAGTAATTACAGTAAAAGGGGTTGTTTTAAATGCGGCTACAGGGTTGTCGCAGACTCGGAGCCACGTAGACATATAACATAGCGTAATTTAATGGCAGGGTAAAACATACTGTTATTGGCAGTTATCCACGGGCGAGTGCACGGCACGTCACGTGACTGACACCCTTACCCCGCTCGCATAAGCGTATTCATAACCATATAAAAGTTGCCTAACTGCTGAAGTATGCTTAAAACAATAATGTTATGAGGTAAACGGGGACTGTTGTTGCTCGTAGTTGTTTTTTTTACTAAACGTTATATTTACTTGGATAATATTGCGAGATTACTCATTATATTCATAAATAGTATCCGTAATTGCCTCACGACATTGCTGAATCTAGTGGGTCATGTAAAGGTATACAGCTGGTTAGTAGGTCACGCCTAAAGTGACAATTAACGGCCGCCACCGGCGTCTTTAGGGACGGCGTAGATGTCCATACATACCTAAATACATATAGATACAAGCAATTATTCAGGCGTCTAATAGGCTCTGTGATTTGGGTTCCACGTAGGTACACGTGGTTATCTTAAATCATAATCTCGACTGTAATGTCTATAAAGGAGCAGAGTCCTATAATTTAGTTTTCGCCTGAAAAGTAAATTTGGCCTGAAAATAGTTTTTTTTTGGTTTTCCGGTTTTTTTTCGGAAATTCACTATAATTTTTTTCGGTTTAATCTATAATCACACCAAATTTTTAACTTTTCTCAAAGAAAATGATTAGTAAATTAATCAATCTGAAATTAGAAAAAAGCAAATTTCAGCATTTTCACATTTATTGTGATTTTAATTGATGTAAGTATCGATTTTCTGTATAAAGCAGTAAAACCATTGTGAAGATGAAAAAGGTTGTTTTTTACAAACTTATTCGATGACACACGATTTTCTCGAGTCAATTGAGTTGTTGACGTCACCGAAGCTAATCTTGGTAGAGTCGAACATCACCCAACATCACCAATATGCAATATACATGGTCCGAAAAGATGCGTCAAGTCAGCAGGGGACCGCCCGCCATCCCACCCTTGACGTTGTACAGTCACGAGCATAAAAGCCTTACAGTTTAAATGCAAAATTAAAAAGCGTTTTTTTTTCTTAAAACAAAAATTACAACTTTAAGAAAAGTCCTATTTCATAATAGTATAGTTTTTATAATACTACTAGTTGACCCGACAGACGTTATCCTGTCTAAATGACAATAATTCATACAATATGCAGTTTCAGTTTTCCCGTATTTTCTCATTTTTCTTTCAGTAAAAACCAGATTCTAACTATTATTACCTTATGAACATTTTAAAACAAAAATTTTGCTAAATTGAGCCAGCCATTTTGATGCGATGCACTTACCAACGAACAGCATTTCTCTTTTATTATACACGGTTATTTTAAGTTGCCTAGCTAAATTCCTCAGTCACGATGGATATAGGTATCTAAACTTGATAAAACTAAGAAAACAGTTTTCCTCAACACTTACTTCAAGTAACAATACTAACTCACGGCACGGTTGGCGCAGTGGTTAAGCGATTGACTGCTGCGCTTCGTGTCGCGGGTTCGATTCCCGCACGGAACAAATATTTGTATGACCTACAAGTAGTTGTTCCGGGTCTGGCTATTTGTGTAGGTGAGTTTGAAATGTTTGTAAACGCACCCACAATACAGGGGAAATTCCTAGTGTGGGGCAACGTTTTATTTAAAAAAAAAAAGAAAAAAAAGAAATGGTAACTTTTACTTTTTATTTTATCGTATTTGTACATCGATATCCATCGCATATGCGGAGTTTAGCTAACCAATTTAAAATAACCGTGTATAGAAAATGCTTGTAACACCATATACATAATATCTAAAAATACTTTAAGAGAAAATCACTTTTGAAACTTGCGTAAATGTAAGGTATTTATTTACGTGACTGTACTCACTGAAGACCCACTGAAATTAAGTGTGGCGATATAAAGCATCAACTTTAAGTACGGGTTGCCCTTACAAAAGTTAAACAGCGGCTAATTAGGGTAACTACAAGGAGATTTTTGGGGTACGGTGAAGTCAAAATGTTAAAAAATCTTTTTGTTTCAAAACGAACAATAAAGTAAAAGTTTATAATTTAGCTTTTTATCTGTTGGTGTTCTCAAAAACCTTATTATTTATATTATTAGTAAAAAGGTTTGTTCTACCTAGCATGAAGTAACGTCTTGACTTAGTTGGAAATTGAAACCTTGAAGAGAACATCATTCCGGTTTCGAACATTTTGTATCCAAAAATTAAGTGCCAGCTAGAAAATCAAAATACTGTATAAATATAATAAAATATAAAATATAATATTTTATGTAGATACTTGAACAGTTACTTTGCATTTTTTTTTAATATGTTAACGATATACAATAAGTTGTATATGTAACTGATCCTCTAATAAAGGATCAGTTATATATTTCCCAAAGAGAAATACCCATTTTACACACGACACGCTAACGGTGACTTCATATACTATGATTAAGGCACTGCCCAAACGTAGGACACCGTAAAACGCTCAGTTTTTGTCTCACAAGTATGCGTATTGGTACATATTAAAAGCCAAAAAAAAAATATGTGTAATGTGAAATGTTCGAAGAAAAGATTTATTCCAAAAATATTTCATAAAAATAAAACAGTATCGTGATAAACCAATCGTAAAACAGAGCACAAATAATATTTTTGGTCACACACCTTTAATAAATAACCAATAATGGGAATTCATCAACTAAAGAAATACCTAAAAAATATCCCACTGACAGCAATGCATTTTTTGTAATAAAAAAAATAATTACTTTAATGTTGGTGGTCATTCGATTTAAATAACATCAAATGCATCGCTGTTTTGTAGCTTATTTGTTGCCGCGATGCGCTATTATCGTTTAGCTAAAAATTTGCTTCTTACCTCATCTCAGTATAATAAACTGTAAACATAGATCAAGCCGCTGAAATCAGCTGTTTAGGTGGCTGCATATAAACGAAGTTTTTACTACTTTTTAACCGCAGTGAGAAAGGGTTGATGGATGAGGTCGCCGTTGACAGGGCCGGCCGTCCAGAGTCCGTGACACGCATCCTTAATCTTACTATCCGAAGATGCTGCGATACCCGACAATCTGTCGGTTGACGTTTGAGACGAAACACGAAAACATTTCTCGTTCAGCTCCCCATTTAAGTCCGGTCCAATTTTACGAAATGTTTTGTGATTTAAATGCAAAGTCACAGCGTGGTCTTATTTTATTTCAGAGTATTATTAACTAGATTTTAACTTTTTATTAGGTTTATAAACATGAAAGCAAAGCAAATAATAAGCTTTTCCGTTTCTTTAGGTAACTGTTCTATACTTCTATACTTAGGTAACTTAGGTAGGTATACCTAATACATAAATTATAACTTTCAATTTTAGGTATTACATCAGTACCCAGGCCCTTAGAACTAGAATCATAACCATCGTCTGCCTAGCCTTTAAAAAATAAAAACAGAACACAGCGCTTATAAATGACAAATTTCTATAATACCTATAGAGTGTGCGTATTCTGAAAGTTGGCAACGTCGTAGGTACACATCATCATCATCTTCTGCATTATTTTACCAAGTATATTGGAGTCGCCTTCCAGTCTAACCGGATGTAGCTGAATACCAGTATTTTACATGGAGTGACTGCCTATCTGACCTCCACAACCCAGTTACTGGGTAACACCATACCTCTTGGTAAGACTGGTTGTCAGACTTTCGGGCTACTGACAACCCGTAACGACTGTCAAAGATCCACGAATGACATCCGGGACCAAGGGCTTAACGTGCTTTCCGAGGCATGGAGGGGTCTGGGTATGTGAAGGTGGTCACCCATCCACAGGCCAACCGCGGAAAACGTAGCTTAACCTGCTCGATCGACCCGTGTGGCTGTTATTACTTAGCCACGAGCCCCTCAGAACTAGAATGATAACCAAATCTGAATTAATATCTACTACACACGTAGACGTTTATTACATTGGTAAACGGAAACGAAATACCGGGGATTCTGAGACAATTCATGGTCTGCGTAAAGGTATTTAATTAGATCTATAAATCAAGGTAACACAAACGGAGATTGCCCACTTACCTGCAGTCTCCGAATACATATCTACAGAGCGAGTCGGTAACGTATAGCGGCTGCTAAATCTCATTATTGTTCGCCAACTATCTTCACAGACTACACGAAACTTAGACAGAAGTCTTTTAACAAAAAATAAACTTATCGCTTGTAAAATAAGTCTTCATTACGCAAAACAAAATAAAGCTACTCAAAAGTAAAGCCGACGCCAACTTTTATTGTCTTCGCAACTTGGAGAGTAAATTACCCGAACAAATTCGCTCAGCGCTAAATCTGGGACTTATCAGAGGGTTTGGCCGAGATCCTTAAATTGAGAAAGAGCTATCTCGATGAGGCCGAGTGGCCTCGAGGCGTCGCCACCTTGCTGCCGCTGCTCAGATTAAAAAAGTTTAATTAGTGGGCCTTACATATCCATAAGAAATGAAAGCGCTCATCTTTGCACCGAAATAAATATCTGATTACATTTTAACATCTTGCTTTCAAACATCGGCTCTACTCGGCCTTTTCTCGGTTGATTCGGCCTTACTCGGCGTTTTTCTCACTTTATCAAAAGTGACCCAATTAAAAATCGTAGTGATTTGAATAATTGTCACCATATTGTAATAGAGGCCTATCGTTAACGACAAGCCGGTCTAATAGGATTAAAGAACTCGATCCTCTGCTAATCCAAGATGACGTATTAATTTACATTTCATTATTTTAGCCCTTGCTAACGACCGGCCCTACCCGGGCCGGTTCGGCGCTTGTCAACCGAATGTTTCCTTGTATACTTGCTGGAAGTTATCCTATTATTCTGGCTAAATTAACTGTAACTGGAATATCATTAATACCAAATATGTGCCTCCTTACTATAATTAACTTGTATTATCAGCGCAAGTGATATCTTATTCGTGGAAGAACATTAAGTTAGAACTACTTAGTAAGTATTTACGCCTATTGAGGGCGTCAGTTCAAAGTACCTAATCGAACATCAAGCACAGTTTGTAACGTTACAAGCTGGCTTTGAGCTCATAGCAACAATATTTTACCGAAGCATATAATAATGTCGAGTTTTCATAAAGCTAACATTTTCGTGTCTTGGCTTTAACTTAGTTTGAGAGAAAACAATTTCACAAACTGTGTCCTATGTTTGGCAGACTACGATAGGTACTTGTTTTTTTCAAACATTTTCTTATAAAAACTTTTCTTCGTAGTTCGGATAACGAATTGGTGGGTAATAGAAAACTGAAATAGTGTTAGGGAAATAGGAAAAATATAATAAAGAGACATTATCCATAATACTAATTGCTGTTGCTACCCGTATTGACTGTCCTTTCCAAAATCAATAGATAAGGACACTCATTGGCATCAGTTAGGCATAGGTACTAACCATACTAACATAATTTTAGGTACAATTTTTGTTACGAACACACTAATAGTTTATGATTTATGTTTTTGTTATTTTGTGACTATGATTATGTAACTTATAAGGAGATCCTCTCTGAAATAAATAAATACTAATACGAGTAATAATAGGTATGTGGTGGAATGTAAGCTACAGCAGTTGGAATACAATCGAGTAAACCCGAGCAGTATGTATTAGTATATGATACCGTGACACGGCCGAGGCTGCGCGTCGGCGCCCCCGGATTATTAACAGTTATTAGGCTCTGCGGTATAAGTCCGGATTAAATCTGTGTCAATTTGCATTTTATTATGATGACAGCCTTCGAGTCGTAACTCGTAAGACGCTTTGTATAGGTTTATTTTGATATTGTGACGATACTTTCAAACAGAAAAATTTCTCAGTACATTCTACAGCGCTATAAATTAAGTCGGCGGTCTTAACACAAAAATAAAGCAACACTCAACGAGTCGCAGGAAAGCGGTAATTTATGCGGTTCGTTGAGCACTGAGAGAAATAAGAAAGCAATGTGTTTGTAGTACACATGTTGTCGATACTGAAACCGTTTCGAGCTACCCACTTAAGCTTGATGTGGGCGAGCTTCTTAAGTTTATAGTATAAGTAGATTTGGCTAACTATTGTGAATTGTACAGCGGGTTTATTCCATCTAGATTATTTAAGAAAAACATTACCCAGCTTTTGGGCTCAAGCTTTGGGTATAACAAAATGGCTTTTATAGCACTGTGTGACCTAAACCCGCACTTAAGTCACGCTTTTCTGTGATTTTTACACAGAAAGTGTGACTTGCGCGTTTAGGTCACACGATCTGTAAAATAGTATACAATGCGTGTGATTTAAGTAGTATTTTAATCCACGGCTCAGGGCTAATTTCACGCCGTGCAATAATGGGTTATCGTGATGTACTATTACAGATTAGGTACGACATGAAACATTTACTATAAAACTATAGCTAAAGCACTCAAAGACATCGTTCAAAAAGACAAGTCTAACTACTACTATGGAAGGAACTGGTTCAAGCAAGATAGATAAAGTTCAAGTAAAGCAAAGGAAACCTTTAAGTCAGTTAGAAACCCAGTCAGTAGAACTAAATGTGGCTTTTAGTAGGTAAATAGATACAGTACCGATATCTATAAGAATAATTCCCTACAGTTAGTCGAAGCTTATAATACGGATTATAGCGGAGTGATTGATATTATTAACGGATTAAGAACACAAGAGCAAGCTATGGGAAACTACTCGAATGTCGATTACCGAAACCCTAGTGTGGAGTTCTGTTCAGCGATATTATGAATATATTATTGTTTATTCATGAATCAACATTTACTAATGTAACATCAGTAATATAATAACCGTCTGTTTATTTGGACGTATGTAATATAATTTTCCGTACATTATAAATAAAAGGAGAAATGAAAATACATATATGTAAGCAATTTCAGCGAAGTTAATAAAATAACTAACCAAACTTAACCAGTTAGTAGATAATAGGAACCGTATCATGTCGGCTAAACATAAAGGTAAATAAGGAAAGTTCCTGATTACTACAATGGTACAAATTAACTATAAACACTGGTTTCCTCGTAAAGCTAGTTACAACTTTCACACGCTGCCAATGCTTGAAACTTGTGGAAATAGACACTTTTTGTCTCGTCATTAATACATTGTCCTAGTTCTTGACTTTAGTAGATGTTGTACAAACTTAGAGATAGTATTTTTATAAGCTGCAAATCATTGTGATTTCTCAGTTTTACCTATGTCTTGTTGGTTCCATTAAGTCCAATTCAAAAAGGTTTAATTGAAGTATCTACTGGCCTGCAATGAATTAATGGAAACCCCTTAGCATAAAACTAAACGTTACTAGATCTTCTAGACTTTAAAGTTAGGTGAAAATGTAGATACTGTGAAACTCTTGGTTCTTGGAAAACGTTAACGCGCCAAGCGGTACACCTCGGAAGATACAGCTCGATTGGCTAATCCTTCCAAACGGCCCTTTTCAGAGAAAACAAAGGTAGGGAAGGAAGTCCATTCGCCTGCAGTGGAGGCATTCCAGAGAAGCAATAAATAATGACAATAAATTAGAAAATCCTATAAGAAAAGTGAAAAACAGCTGAAAGTATAAGTGCGTAAAAAGCCAAAGGTGACAAAATGAAATACAATGAAAAAAAAAACATGTAAAACAACATCCTTTCTCTTACCATCTTCTGTTTGGTGTCTTACTACCAGGGCTCGGAAATCGGTTGAAATTCTTAACCGGTTAAGGTCATTGACCCCAAACCGAAATCGATTTAGGTTAAGGTTTGCACTTTACCGGTTTTTACCGGTTTTTGCGGGAAACCGGTTTTTCATGAATTTTGGTTTTGAAAGTGAAAATTAACCGGTTAAACACCCCCCGCCCCTAACTAAGCAAGTCGCAACATGAATCTACCCGCGCCATTTAAGTTCTCCGGTTATATTTGACGTCCTCAGATCAAACATTTTTTTTCCTAATGTTTGCTGGGGTACTAAATGTATTAATGTCACTATAACTTGTTGGAAGTGTTAAAAAAGTAGACGAAAAATATTTACGACTTACGGAATTAACCGGTTAATTTGGGTGTCAAAACCGTTTGTGCTTATGTAACCGGTAACCTTTGTCATTTGGGTTACATATGAACAGTTCACTTGTTTAACCGGTTAATGAGGGAACGATATATTTACCGGTATTTCATCGAAATTAACCGCTCTTTTTAAACCGGTTCAGAGCCCTGCTTACTACAGTCTGTTGAAACAATTGAATATTAAATGAAAACAAAAACGATAAATTAAAAAAAAACATCTTTCTTCAACTTTTTTTAACTCGCTACAGAACTGAAGCAGTAGGCGTAGCGTTTAGTTTACATACTGCATGAAACCAGAACATACAGAAACGGAATTAATTAGACTACATTAAAATGAAAACTTTGAAATGAGTTCGACATGCCTTGCCTTGTTTTAATTTAATAGTTCAAGCCGTTGTTAGACGGGGTTATTTAAATAGTTTTTACACGTATTGCAGATTTTTAATTGCTTTTCTATATATATATGTTTAATTAATTTCTACCATTCGTGTATTTTTGCCATAATACCACAAGTGATAGACCTTGACTTTTTACTGGTTGCTGGACCCCCTTTTATGGTCATGCAACGAATGAGCTGGCAGCGTGAAATTGTAACTTACAAGCTCTAAAACACCGTCGTTACCTAGTGGTTTGTAGTTTTTTAATTGGTGATAATGCCGTCGTGTTTTGTAATTCTTCAGATTTATGTATCGTTCCTTATTCTAAAGGTGATACGAATTAGGTACCTCTTAATTGTACAGAAGGAACTTTTTATGTAAAACGTAAAAAAAACTCATTATGATAAAAGAATTTAGTGCTTATATGAATGCAGGTTGATAGCTTAATAAAAAAAGATTCAGTGCACGCAAATTTTTCTCATTAATTTGAACTACTCTTTAAACTACAGTAGTTCTTTCTTTGGGATTACGACTTACGCAACCTTACCCTACGTACTACGAACAGCCTAGCACGGTCTAGGTACGTTACTTAACGATATAAATGAATTAATCTCTGACACAGAATTACTAATTCAAGCCGGTATTATTCAATCTGTCTATATTGACATTAGACGTAAAGGTACACACGTTCCCTTTGATAAATTCAAGTCAATCAGTTGTCATAATTGTTCTGTTTACCCAAGCGTAGTTCGTGTAATTAATTATCTTTCCGATATCCACAGATTTGTACGTCCCTACCTACATATGTTCAACAAAGTCGCGGCATGCTGGCGCCAATTGTCCCATCAATACAATTATTTATAGGCCGTGGCTGCTATGTGAGATTCCGACCTAGATATTTTCTATGCCCAGTAAAATATATCGAGAATAATAATAATTAATCTTATCAATGGTTGAACATCGCTATCCTTCGATTCAATAACCACCGGACATCAGTATCAGCGGGACGATTTATAATTAATTGACCATTTCAATTATTAAAGTATATTAGTGGGCTGATTTGAGGTCAGCAATTAATATCAAAATGAGTTCAGTGGAGGTTCAACGGGTCCCGCTGCGGAAATCTATTAATTTGGCCGTAAAGCGCGGCCATTACAGGCGAGTCGCCAATTATTCCAGTCTCCCTCAGTAATTAAATTCTATGATGTTCGCCAATCTAAGACAGGCGCCGTTTACGATACCCAAATTGCGGTTTCATTGCCCGTAAAAAGATATAAGAATACCTTATTATTGAGAATTCCAGTTATAATCGCGCATAATTTTTTCGGGGAGCCATAATTAGGAAAGCACATTTAAGTTTTGACATTATGTATATTAATTAAAATTAATTTTATCTTTAAAGTTGTCTCGTTTGTAATTTAAATGGGATTATGGAGTATTGAACACACTTGGTGCCGCCGCCGTAAGCCTCTGTGTCATCACAGTCCCGGTTGTTGACACGCATTAAAAGGGGCTCAGACGCGCTGAAACTGATTTTTTAAATTGAATGGATAATGTTTAACGTATTTTTTGTTCTTGTTCCTAGAATTATTCCAGCTTATTGGCCGAGTCCGCTTTCCGAACAAGTCTCCGCCACTTTACTCGGTTTTATGCATTGTCAGCGGATTGATTGTTGACTCTCTGATCGAGTTCTTTTAATATCTACGAGTACAATGTCCGAGATTTTTGAGGGTCCCGCTAGCCAGCCTGCTTGTATAAGGAATTAGTAGGTACTCCATGGGTAGACAGAAATAAAAGACTGGCAAGAAATAGAAAAGTAAAACTTTTTCTTCCTTTAGCGTACCGAATGGTGCACTTAGGTATAAAGTAAGCGTTAATTAAGTTAATTTGTGTTTTGTTATTTTCTTTAAACATAATCAAGAGTATTCTATTTTATTCTATTCTACGATCTTCCAAGTAACCTTAGTCTGGTAAATCTATTTAACTTGATTTAAGAGCATTGAACCAGATACTTGTTTCAGAGGTAATTAATGCAGTTACAGATTCCAAACGTGTTGCCAAAACCCTTTTCTGTATTTCTTAGTTGGTTGGTTTATTCACTCTAAGTGTATTTACCCACAGACTGAAGGACTTAAAAGTCACAGGATGATACCCAGTGTTGTAGCACTTTATCAGTGTGTGGTAAAGCTAAATTGAAGATTACCAAGTTCAGCTGTAGCAGGACTAGTAATAGCTAGACTAGGCGCTGTTGCCAACTTGCCAACACCAATTACTTAGTCATTCATTATACCCATCACCTTACGGCAGTCCACTGCTGGACATAGGCCTCTCCAATCGCAAGTCATTCAGCTCGATACTCGGCAACTCTCATTCAGTTGCTACCAGCCACCCTGCAAAAATCGTCGCTCCACCGAGCTTGAGGGCGTCCTACCTTACGTTTGCCGATTCACGGTCTTCACTCAAGAACACGTCTACCCCAACGGTCATCGGTCGCACGGCTAATATGGCCGGCCCATTGCCACTTCAGCTTGATTTTTCTGTGAGCTATGTCGACAACTTTGGTTCTCTGATATTCATTTTACATTTACACAATGTGTTGCTGTCGGAAAGGTAAGGTGACGAAAGGTCGAAAAAGTAAAACAGTGGAAACTTGTATAGAGTCAAGTTCTTCTAACTGAACATACAGCTGTGGTGCTGGTGAGTATTTGCGCCACTTCTTGTTCCCAGCTAAAGCAGGAAGTGGGGAAGGTCGGGCATTTTGGGGGACTGTCTCATGTTATTTTGACGTTCATAAAGTGCTGGTTCCCAGCCTGGAATGAATAAATTACTTTTGACTGTGATTGGATTTGACTCAAAGTCAAAAGTCATTTATATAATTAAAAATATAAATTTTAAAAAAATCTGAATATTTTAAAAGGATAATAAGCCAGCCTAAGCTTTCAGCCACATTATGTATTAATGCAATAATAAAGTAGAAGATTACAAACACTTGTTTAGATCTAAAATAATTTATTTTCTTGTTTCTTTTATAAAACAATTGCTTACAATCTAACTTAATTATATACTTTACAATAAACATATTTCATAGCATTTCTTCTACATTTGTAATTATTTACAATATTTTTAAACATTAACATTTGAGTAATGAGGATCACTGTTAATTTTTAACGAAAAATGTAATTAATAAATAAAAATGCAAAGATCTCTGATGCCACATTGTATAATTTGAACTGCAGTAACAACAACACGTACGATAGATATTTTATACAAGGTAGCATTAGAATACAAGAATATAATTATTATAGTAGGTGTGTATTATCTGACTAACTAACCGACATCCTTTTTTCCACCGCTCAAACAAAACCCAATCACCATTGGCTAGCAGAACAATAAATAACAGCCGTGCGATTCTGCAACCATCTCACCGTGAAAGCTTGGGTGAAGTGAGCGTGGAGTGAGCTGTCATTCGCTAGGGATTAACACTATTAAGTGCTCACTTCACTTATGATTTCACGGTGAGATTTTTTACAGAATCGACCGGCTGGTCTGAGGACAAAATAAGCAAGGCTCAGTACAGCCGTAACATCGACATAAATCGTATGTCTTCATTATCTTAAACACTAGTTTTTCTCGAATACAATCACTATCTACTCTCTGCAGATCATCATAATATAATACTGGTGATTATTAATTCAGTGGAACGTTATTGCTTTATTTTACGAATGAATCACATAACGACTATCTTCATTAATTTCTCTTTACACAGTACACAAAAATATCATCTACTCAATAAATTTTAATAAGTTTTTTTCATTATAATGTAAGCATGCTTCACAAGGCACTATTCTAGCGAGATTATTATAAACTCAACCAAAAACACGACCAACTATTAAATTCGGTTTCAAAGTCCGAAGTCGGGCCTAAAATTACATTTTATGGCAACAAATCAATAACAACTTTTTGAAACATAAACCGCGTAACTACTATGTGGAACAGTTCTTCAACACGCAACAGTCAGCCGCTACTTCAACACAACTCGTACAAACAAATGATAAAACTACGAATCTACGCATCAATGCTTGATACGGTACAAATAAGCATGTCATCATTATAATATATAATATCTTAAATCTAAGTTGGCGTTTGTATTGCTCTTTATTTTAAACACTCCCAAAGTTAGGGAACACGACCTCCTATAAATAAGTTTAGGTACCTACTTCACTTGTCAAGTACGGGCTTTCGCATCGCTTGCACCAAACTTAAACGTTATTTATGAACTTAGTTAACACAAGGAACTGTCACATTTTTCATTGCTGTTAAATAAACTGACGTGTAAAGTTTGTAAATATCTTTATTGAATATTGGTGCAATCTAATTTTGTGCTTAAGGTATTAAACTAAGCTTTAACACCGTCTAATACTTTTGTTTGCAAATAATTTTATCACAACGTACAATTTCATGCGTCAGTACAATGATCCAATGAGAACTGATATCACAGCATTTTATATAGGTGGCATCACACCTTTTCGACATATTTACAGTAGATTTTCGTAGCGAAGGCGAACGGTACAACTACTCGTTCATTGAAGCGCTAAACATTTTCGACGAGACCATTGTCCTCACTATATTATACTCAGTCGCTTTCGTTTATATTTTATTTATTCTCGATTACTTATAACTAATATAAACTATACGATACTTTTATTTGATAACAAAGAAAAACTTGTGGGCGAAAGTTGAACAGAAGTCAGTCATCCATCAGTGCGCAGTCTTCGGAACGGACAACAAATCTATTTTAACAGATCATCCCCTCACTACATTACCGTTCCCCTTTTAGTTCGGCTCCCTCACTACGGAATCTCGTCTGTCATCTCATGCTGAATGAATGTTACTACTTGGCTGACAGTTCTAATTTATGTGCGAAATATTTTGTAATCTTAAAGTTTACAAAATATTTCTTACATTATATTCTTATAGTTTACGGGAACATTCAGAACAGTTTTATCAGCTGAAAACAATTGTTTCACATGAGTTATTTGTGGATGAGGATGACTTACAAAACAATCTCATAATTAAATCACATTTTTAACATTCAATTACTTTTATATTTTTTAAACATCGTTGTGAGAACGGTACCGTAGTAAGGGCATGAGGGTTGCGTCTGCAAAATATCGGCTAGTTTACGTTAGCGTGGCTCGGTGTGTGTAATCGTTCATTAATCACTAGCGAGCTGTGCCCTATCACCGCAGCGAGGCCACGATCTCGTTGGACATACTGTTTTGCTGGCTCGATGCATTCAGGCTTTTGGAGCACTGCTGAAATACACAATATCTATCAATAAATTTTCCTGGAAAGGGAACGTCTTGAGTGAGAGATTGGATACAAATCGTTGCCAATAAGGAAATTGTAGATGCTGAACTGGGAAGAAACTTGAAATTGGAATATTGCAATCTGTTTCTGAGTTCTTTACTGTTGTAGAGACAGATTTTGTAATTTACTTCGTTTTAAGAATACATTTGGGTGAAACAGGAAAAGTTAGACAAGCCTCTATTTTTTATACACAAATAGGTATGTTTCGAACAAAAACTGTCTGCTAAGATTCTTGCGAAAGCTAAGCCACAAACATAAGCAGAGACGCAGTTTGTCTTCCATATCTACACGATAAGAAACTTTTCCGCGCTATAGATACGGATGTAGACCCATTGCTTATAAGTTTAACGCCTACTTTGCAGTACAGGATCGAGGTCAATTTAGGTATTAAAATATCTACATAGGTACCCTTAAAGCCAAAGCCTTATTACATGTTTTGTATAGAGCCGGCACGAATGTAAGTAATTACGCACCATAATGTTATTAACTATTCATTCCAAGAGTTGTTAAGCTAAAACTAGTAAATTGGCCGTAATAAAGCACTAGAGTTTTGTAAATAAAACACGTGCTATTTGATTGGTGATTTGATAACAGTTTTTAGAACCTAAAAACTGGATTCTGAATTGTGATTACATTTTCCAATAGTAACACTAAGAACAATGACGAAGGAACTTTAAGCGTCTTTCGTATAGGTGAACTATTATATATTTAAATCGAAAAGAAACGTTAACATTCTCAACTTAATTTTTAAAGTGAAGAAGTTCTAAGTTGAGTATACGTACTTATCGAGTTTCTTAACGTCTATCGACTCAATTGTCTTAGCAGTATCTACGTCGATTCAAGTTTAACTGCTCTTTCCAAAGCCTTTTTTTGCCCGACAGCCTTTTTTTAAAAATGTCTGTTATTTCAAGTTAGCAAGATTGGGTTAATGAACAGTTCGTGTCATTATCTTTATAATTAAAACTATCCTGTACGTGTTTATATAACTGAACTCCTCCTAAACGGCTGGACCGATTTTGATGAAATTTTGTATGTGCTTGACTAGGATGGTTTAAATTCACAATTCGACCCGGTAGGTGGCGCCGTGATCGAGTTCTAAGAAACAGGATAACGTATGTCTGGTCAGTTAGTCAACTATATTATGCTTCCTGTACCTATTCAAAAACATTGAAATGAATAACCAAACACTATCGGCAACATACACTATAGCTACCCAGTTCTAATTGATTTTTGAGGAGCAATTACAAATCGTCGCGCCGTATCGATTCCAATTGTTTGTACAAAATATCCGAGTAATGATAGGATTTGAATGAGTTAAATGCAGAGTTTATAGTCAGTCACGTAAGGTCTGAAGTGCAACTAGCCATACAAAGCTGTGTGCTGAACCCTGTAAGAGCCTGAAAACAAGATTAACGAGGTCGGGATTCGAGCGTTCGATATAACATGGACATGTTCCATTAGTCTGGATCTGTTTAAAATGGCAGGAGGAACGTTTGGTGTACGAGCGCCCTTATAGTCGGTAGGTATTTCTAAACGGACCATTGGTCATTCAATGGTCCGTTTAAAATACCTACTGACTAGATTTTGCCAAAAAATGCGATGTTTTTTTTTTTGAATCGCGATCGACATTAAAGCTTCTGTATGACTGTTATTGTACTAGCCATCTCACTGGGTGTGAGCTCCACATCGGCAAAAATGAAAGAAAGAACACAGTTTGTTTAGCAAAGTTCGTGAAACAGAAAATATCTACAAATAACAAAATAAAAAAGTGAAAGTAATGTTTTAACAATAAACAAACTTCCATGCTTACTTTTGTCCCCTAGTCAATCTTTAAGGGGATGAATTCTCAAAAATTCTTATAAAATATTCAATATGTAACTCTAATGCAAAAGTTCCTGGATTTAGACACAGGGGTTTAGGCTGCGCGTTGTCTTTTACTAAATGAACAATTTCAAGATTTTTATAAAGACTATGGATTCAATTTGAATCCATAGTCTGTAGTATATATATATATTACAGACTATGGATTCAAATATGTTTCAACCTCGATGCTTTATTAATGGTTTATTTAAGGTTAACAGCTGTTGATTGTCTTACCATTTGCCGCGACTCCCAAGCCTTCATGGCGCTCTTGTACTTCTCGAACTCGTGACACCAGTCTGAATACACTTGCTTGTATTCCTGCGACTTACTTGGTTGCGTACATCTGTAAAAATACCCACATTATACAATATTACCTTGATACTTAGGACCTTCAACATAGCAGCGATAAGTCCTCTCTCTTTGAGGAGTGGCTAGAGAGGCGCCACGGCGTCCTCACCTTCAGCCTAACGCGGGTCCTCACCGGACACGGTTGCTTCGGGAGGTTCCTGTTCCGTATAAGGCGGGAGGAAACGCCCGGGTGTCACTATTATGTGGATCGTCAGAAGGACACGGTGGATCACGGTGGAAGTCTGCCTGGCTTGGGCGGAGCACCGCCGCGTTTCTCACGGCGGCGATCGGCGGCGGCGATCTCTCGCGTCCGGCCCTGGTCCAGGCCATGGTACGGAGCGAGAGTACATGGGAAGCCGTCCCCTCAGTAATACTTGCGAAGTAGGGGGCGGAGCGCGTGAAGGAGAGGCAATCTTTGTGCCCTCACGCACCTAGTCGCCGCAGGAGACGCCCTGGGCGTCAGGAGTCGAGAGCCGATCCCCGGCCACCGTAGGCACGGGCTTGCGGACGGCGAGCAATGGATAGCTCGCCATCCGGTAAGGAACAGGCCCGGGTCGACGGCGCATTATGTTCCACGCGTGCCTCAAAGAGATGTCAGCACTAACTGGCGGAGTCAGGGAAAGAGTTAAAATGGCCCTTGGCACAGGCAACTGAAGGAACACGGGTGGGTTTTAGTCAGTAAAAGTTTGACACACCCTCCCGCTCCACCCAGAGCGCTAGAAGTTATTTGATAATTTCCCACCAAAAAAAAAGACCTTCAACACAAGATTTTTACTTCACAACTATAACATTCGTAACCTCTAGGCAGCTCAAACCAATGGAAAAAAGCAGTGCCAAAAATACACGTTATCGAGAAAGGATCTTACAAAAATATAGTCAAACTTTGGTTACCTATGAATATCGATGTCCAAATTATAAGACGCGATCAATGTGGGTCCGAAATAACATTCGTAGCGCCCTCGATCTGACTCTGTCACTGACAGTAACACCAGACCACGCTCTGACGTCTGCAGAACTCGCTCCCAACTATAGAAATACGAAAACAATTGGTGAATTAAAAAAATATATATATCTACACGGTTGGATTCATTTAATGAACAGGTAAAGACAACTTACTTATAACTAATTTTGTACCGTCCCTTCTCTCTTGAATGATGATACCAGATTACGTGCTGGTCTTTCAAAGCTTCTGGCGTCTTCCCATACGCGGCCAAATGGACACTTTGCCCATATCCCGCTCTGACGGTCTTCAGAGGCGCACTGGCCTCGCATATTGAAGGCGTGGAGTTGGTTGCGTCGTGGAGTAACCCTGGGCTGTATGGACGGCAGGCTCCCACTTCTTTGTCCCAACCGCAGTAGGGATCCAGAACACAGCGGACACAACTGTCGTAGCTGTTAACAAAATACTAACTTAATATTTTAAAATAAGTTCTTGTTCGTTTTTCCGGAATCGTTCTATGTTGTGGCGGAGTCATAAAACATTCTAGATTAAAAAAAAAACCATATAGCACTTTAGAGCAGTGATGGCCCAGTGGTAACAGCCGCGACTGTACGAGTTGTAGTTCGTAGGTTTGAACCCAGGCAGGCCTTTTACTTTGTGTAAATTATTTCATCACCACTACTCTTAAAACGGTGAAGGAAAACATCGTGAGGAAACCGGTATGTCTTAGAACCAAAAATTCGAAGACATGTGACGTCTACCAATCCGCACTGGGCCCGCGATGTGGATTACGGCCCACTCCCTCTCACAGAGAGGACTCCTGAGTCCCAGCAGTGAGAATTCTATAGGCTGGTTTTATTATTATAGCACTTTACTTGAAAAATTAGATCGTTCACAGAACAGTGAAAAGAGGTTATTATTTTAACTACCTCACTCCACATAACAGAACTGGCTTATTATTTCCAATCGATACAAAACGTAGCCTTAGGACCACCGGTCTATAAGTCCAATTATAACACCTATGTCATTTTATCTATCGAGTATCTAGCCATCGCGTTCATTGGACGCTCTTTGAATAGCACCAATAAAACGTATGAACACTGTGAGGTACCTACATATCGTATACACACCTGTATTTACTTTTCTGTAATTATCGCCACGCACAGCAGCAGATGTCGCATGCGATTACAAGAAGGCAACTAGAATGCAACCGGCGCAGGAGTAGCCCCGCCTACCACATGTTCACTAACGACCCCAAACACACTTCTGATAAGATTTATTTAATTACCAATGCCCACTTCCTTGAACGCAGCTGTCCGGGGCGATTATCTGTGGGAAGCAACAGCATGCAATGTGTAGACGTCAAGAGAGTGCCCCCCGCCCACAACACATTTCTTTTTGCTACGAAGAACCAGAAATATCACAATCATCATGGACTAAATTATACTAGTGCCCGTATACTGAGTTATCAGTTCGAGGCCACAACGCGCCCGCACACACAGGGCATTCATTACCCGCAGAACTCGCCATAACCTAGTACATAGCACGCTTATCTTTTATGATAAGAAGATAGATAACTCACCGATGTGCGCAAGCCCTTAATGGCAGCTGTCGAATGCGATTATCAGTGGCCAGGTACAACGCATGTAACCGGCGCGAAATCGCAAGCGCTCGCACGGGTTCGTCTCCTGCCGCGCGCCACACGTCCGCCACACGCGAGCCACCTCCCCCGCCCCCCGCCCACTGAACTATCTTGTACACCTCGCCTGCGCCTGCGTCACAAAACAGTTCTAAGAAAGTGCAGCTACTTGCATTCTGTTAGAACGAAAATAGCGTCCAACGTCAGCCAGGAGACACCTGAGTTTGATTTCAAAGATTCGTTTTTGAATGTCCACAAAAGCATGCATACTAAAGATTAAAGTATCCGACTGACTTTAAAATAAACCATATCGAAATTTTGTTTTACTACCAAATTTTAGTTTCAATACAAAAAAAACCGATTGAATTAGGCTCTCAAAAATGATAGCGCCTTCCATCTTCATTACATTATTTAGAATTCCATCCCATTTCAAGATTTGTTTGAAGACTTACTGGTGCCAGCATAGAAGACGGTGTAAGTGATGTCATCCCCCAGCATGTCGACGAACTGTCTGTCGACCACGATAGTGGTTAGGACCAGGTCCCTTTTGTAGAAGGCAGGAGCGTCGCCCTCATGACGCACCGCTGAGTCCATCAATGGGTGAGACCTACGAATGAACAACATAAATCTTCAAGCCTGTGTGTGTGTGCCTGTGTGTGTGTGTGTGTCTGTTAGTAGGTAGTTTCGCTAGCTAACGATCACAAATGTCAGCTTAGAAAGTTGTCCAGCTTCTAATTGAGAACGATTTCCTGTTAAATAGATTTCATGCAAAACCGCGTAACGGAGCTGCGGTTGCAAACACTAGACAGACAGGAAGACCGACAAAATACATAAATAGCTTTACTAATATCAACACTAGGATTTCCTGTCCATTAGCGCACGACCTAGGCAATTAATCCAGACACTTCGGTCATAGCCCCATCCTAGAATAGGCGCAGATGCAGTAATTAACACGTCTGAAATATAATGTATTTTTCACTCGCCTATTCTAGTGCGTACAAAAAAATGTGCAAAAAATGATCCGGGTGTTTTGAGGGTACGATCAACTTTTAGGTTAACGGCCCTGCTTCTTTCGCATAAATAGGCAGACCTCTTGCAGCTGTGAGAACATTAGCTAGTCAGCACGGTGGCAGCAGAGCTGAATGCCAATGGGTGAGCCAGACATACCTAAATTAATTAGCTTTCACATCACGTGAAGGCTATTTTAATGCTGGGTGCATTAAAATAGCCCCAATGCACAGTCCCTGACGTCCATATTCAGTAGTTTTGTCAATTACCAAATATCCAAAAGCTATTTAAGTTCCCCAAATTAGAACAGAGTAGGAACCTCGCAGCGTGCCACCAATTAGTGTGTGACCCAATTAAAGGATACGTGTCGAACTACGCCCTCTAACCTTCCTCAGATTAGTCTCTTGAGAGCAAGAATAAACTCCAACATTACCAATATCTGGAAAGTGTGCACAAGACTTTAATACATCTAGTTGGTCGTGCAGACTTGTAAATTACTGCTATTTATTTTTAGTATACTTGCGAAGATATGAGACTGAAAGCGCAGGTAGATTAAGTATCGCATAAATCTTTATTACAGAAATAAATGAGGTGGTTGCGTAGGTTAATTTACACCCTTAATGCAAGTAATAAAATAGGAGCACTCACGAATAAAATTAACATAACATACCTGATGAAGTTGAGGACATTGTCGGGAAGCGCCTCGGTATTGTTGACGCATGTGCCTGGCCTGGGGACGGGCACACGTGCCCTTAGCACCGGCAACCATGCTGAACTTGAGGACGCCTGAGTAAGACACGTGCCGATTAAAGTCTATTTCCGAAATCATGAACGTCTTAATACTCGTACTAAAGTGTGTTATATTTTATTGCCATCTCATTTCATTGAAATAATGTATTCAATCATCAGAACGGGCACCTAGCATTTCTTAGTTTTTTTTTAAATTAATTATTGAACTGATTTAATGCATCGAATGTTTTTATAAAACCTGATAGCAATATCTTATCACAAAAGGTCTTTGAAATGAACGCATATGAAAAGGCTGAAGTTAAGAGCAAAATATAGTATAATTATTCATAACTAGCGTACTCATAAGCTTAATTCCAGTGCGCAGAGCTGGCAAGAAATTACAGCTCTTACTCATTTTAATCACCTGTATTATTATACAACGTTAAATTGCAGGTTTATAATATGAAAAAACCTATTTATATCTTCACGGATCATTCAATTAAACGCGAAAGAGATATGGCCATTCTTTTACGACACTTGATACGTCACATCACATGGCAAGCCCGTGGGACATGGGATTGTCCTACGAACTTGCCATGGGGCGATCTTTCTTGTCCTCTGGGTTTTCCAATAGTGTTTTAGTATTGTTTAACATCTGTCAAAAAGTAACTTAACAATGTTTTTTTATGAATTAAGGAGGTCTAGTAATTATACTCGTATATGATATACAACACCTACATATTTCAATCAATTAATTCAGAAGGTCTCAGGAATTATATCTATATCTAAAATAATTACGAGTACTTACTAAATGAGCATTTTATTGTGACGTAGAACACACGGATGGGCCATTCTGAACTTAACAGAACAATACATAAATAGATAGCGATACAGCGATACATATACAACGTGTAACGTTAAATGCGCAAAACCTGAAAATAGTTTGATCAGAATAACGAGCAGAATTCATTGAACCACTTTTTAATACAGGTCACATTTTTCAAAAAATCTTTATTAAAAACTTTGCCGTGTCTATTTATTAATAGGTCAAGCAAGCCAATGTCAGCGCGGCGCAGCGGCCCGGTGACGACTCCTCCCTCGATAAAGCGTCGTCGCAGACGCAAGAAACGATCAGAATGGCCGGTAAAACTAAAACAGCACAAAAATCAGTTGGGGTGTCTGAGGTTTTGCGTATTTAACGTTACACGTTGTATAGATAGCGTACCTGTTCCTTGAATCTCCCAGCGAATGCCTCCTGTATGTCGTCCATGGAGTAAGTGCAAATAGCAGAGCCAACCAGTCCATCGCTGGCCCCCGTCGTGAACGCCGCGTAGAACCTCGTCGTGTCGCCCGGCATTTGATATACGCTCTCTGTATTCATTTCAGTATAAGTTTAAAAACAAAAGTCACCGTTAGTCCAGTATACACCCACATGCATTCAACCTTTATAAATGTGAGTAGTGCTTAACTTGCAGCGAAACTAAAGAACCATAAAGGTGTAGCAAAATAGGTATTCGCCAGTCTTTCAGAGAATGTAATGTTGGTACTTAAATGTGACTACAAACTTGCGTCCTAAATAAAATCCGACTTTACAACGTTGCAATGAAATGAAAGCCTGGAATGTTGAATTCTATAAAAGCTGAATTACAAAACGACTATTAAAAAGCGTACAATTAAAAGATTCATAAAGTTACACAATATGAGGTCATACTTACGAATTTCATCAAAATAGAAGGGGAATTCGCCCGGTATACTACAATTGAGCCTTGCTTTCAAATACGTGGCCCAGTTTTGGCTTAATATATGTTTTCCACCGGTATCGTGTTTACAGACCCTCGCCACTCTCGAGTAGACCGCTTTCCCGCAGTTCATAAACTCCACGGCAGTTTCTCGAAAGAAGAATAGCACGTACTCCCCAACGTCGAAAGAGCCCACGAAATTGGTTTCTGCGACAAAATAAAAACATGGTAACTTTCGATACATATTATTTTATTTACATTAAAAAAAAACGACACGTTTTTTATCGTTTGATGTCGATTTCATTAGCAAATGTGTGTATTGTGAAAATCCTGAAACGCTCTCGAATAAAATACTTTTCTTTAACATTTCCAATAACTAATAAAAATGTGGGCCTTTATTTCGGGTCGTTTAGCTGACAGGTCAGACATTGTACGAGGTTCTTCTTTATTTCCTTTTATGTTCCTACGATAAAGAGTAAGCACCTATAGGTTTTAGTAGTCTCGTAAAAGAAAGTACGGAATAAGGGACACAGACCCAATATCCCGATTAATATAATGAACGTCCCTTAGTTTACTTATACAATAAACCTGAAGTTTTGCATAGGTATTCTGACTTAATTCCACGTTTTGGATACCTGGAATTGTGTTTAGTTGTTTTGTAAAAGTAGGTTTTCTTCTGTTTTCATAAAACTTCGTTTTATTAGCTCAATAGGTCTTAACTTCGGGATGACAATAGATAAACATTTCAGTCGAAGCAGATCATTTAACTGGATTGATAGCTATCTCATCTACATAGAGCTCTCGATCATGTTACTGCAAAGTTATGATCTAACAGTAAACAAGAAAATGTTGGATTGCAAATAACAACATTCAGTTAAACATTATTGGTCTTATTCATGGCGTATTAATCATTCTTATTGGCTGGAAAAGTTCAGAGAGAATTTAGATTTGTTGACTACGGACCTGCGTTCGTAATTTCACTAAGTAATGTACCCAATAGCTTCAGCAGACAATGGACAACTATTTCGAATGTTTGATTTACACTGACAGTTTAATAATAAGTTATAGAATACAATGTTTGAAAATGAAACATTGAACATCGAATTCTAGCATTCACAACTTAATGTATTTAAATAAGTTGGTATTCCTGCTTTGAAGCTTCAAAAACGAAAAAACAAAAACTTACTGTCAAGCCATTTTGAATCATATTTCAGCGTTCTTTTAAAGTTGTACTTCTTCTGTCCCGTCCGGAAATCATACAAGTCGTTGCGGAATATAACAGGATCTGCTTTCGTGAACTCTGCGTTGGTTCCCGCGTAAAGTGTGGGAAGGCTGCCAGGGTTACCATCCGTCACCCAGACGGCTGTGCTGTTGTCTGCCGGGTCGTAAGGACACTTCGCCACCCCTAGCCCTACGCCCGGCACGTACTCATGTCGGGGCAAATGTGTGAGGTTCAGCTAAATGAAAATAAATGAAAGAAATTACTTGTAGAGGATGTTTGTCGGTTTTAGCATCTCTTATTTATTATACGATATCAATATAAGAAAAAAAATATATATATAATATATATATATATAAAACAACGAAATCCATTATGTTTCCACACATAAGACGCACGCATGAGGGGCCCGTGGCTAAATAATAACATCCGCACAGTTCGATCGATCAGGTTAAGCTACGCTTGCAGCGATTGGTCTGTGGATGGGTGGTTTACATACCGGGACCCCTCCGTGCCTCGGAAAACACGTAAAGCCCGGCCCCGTTGTCCCGGCTGTCATTCGTGGATCTTTGACAGTCGCTACACCCGTAACAATTGAGAAAGGTTAGCAGACTTTCGGGTTTCTGACTGGATAGTCAGAAACCCGAAAGTCTGATAACCAGTCTTGCCAAGGGGTATCCAGTAACTGGGTTGTGGATGTCAGATAGGCAGTCGCTCCATGTAAAATACTGATATTCAGCTGCATCCGGTTGGACTGGAAGCCGACCCCAACATAGTTGGGAAAAGGCTAGGCAGATGATGACATAAAACGCACGCATAAATAATACCTTGATCACGGTAAAGTGAGCATTTTACATAATATGGATCAAGTCTTAAAAGGATTAAACGTGGTAAGTTAGACGTCCCCGTAACTGTAAAGATAAATGAGCATAAGAATAGATCGATCAATCTTACATTTCGGAGGCACTAGTTAGAGCTAGTAACTACTAACTACCGAACTGATCGAACTACTTAATGATGATCGAAGCTATTAACTGTTTTACGGGTTATCGTTAAGAGAATGTTACTGTGAGACTAGGCTCTAGCCGGGATTAAGAAATA
The DNA here is from genome assembly GCA_949629135.1 of Eremobia ochroleuca. Taxonomy (NCBI): domain Eukaryota; kingdom Metazoa; phylum Arthropoda; class Insecta; order Lepidoptera; family Noctuidae; genus Eremobia; species Eremobia ochroleuca. The sequence goes on from OX451392.1 coordinate 11,569,784, forward strand.
ATCAGTCAGTAGTGTAGTCTTTGAATCTAATAAAAACTAACAGTAACATTCTCGGCAACCCTTTATAAATTACGGATGATATTCGAACCCCCTTTGAATCCATTAAATTGATATTAAATAAAATAGTTAAAATTCAGTGAACATTTTTAAGCATTGGCATATTTTCTAAAATACTATGAAAATATGTTCATTTTATACAAATTGCTTTACAAAACTATCATTTAAAATAAATCTGTAAACGTTTGAAACACGTTTGAATTTGTGTTAAAATGGTTATTTTATCAAACTGGCAACCACAAAATATTTTTAACTAGAATTAAATGCTTAGTTTATTGAAAATTTCGTAGCTGGGTACCGTTAATCAAATAGTTAATTTCGTTAATCTCTAAAGTTAACTTCGTTAAACGTTAAAGCGTTACATCTCGAAAGATTTAACTGCAGTTTACGTTAATCGTTAACTCGTAGGTAATAGAAATTGCATATACCTATTATATATCTTTGCGTTAGTGATTTACTTATAAAAAAATATTGGTATGGTAGTAGCAGCTGAACTGTCACTTTTTTCTGTTGTTACCGATCTTTAAGAGATTTCGCGACAACGGAGCGGGTATGACTATAAGTTTAGGCTGGATATGAAAAAATAATAAAAGAAGTGTGTATCATTAGAATTATTTGTAGAGATTGTCAGAAAGTGTTCTACTTCAACGACTTCATTGACTAATGGACTTATGGAAAGTTAATGTGTCCGTTAACATTTTTTAAAGTTAACTTTAAATTTAATACGGCACTTTTTTTTTTATTAATCAAAAATAAACAGCATACATGCATTTGTTGAACCTTTAAACATATCACACAAACCGTCGCGGGCTTAACAGCGGTATGGCCAGACACGGCAACTCGGTGCCACTACATATTAATTGTTAATTCATGAACAATTAGGTACGTATACACTATTTTTTCTACATCGCACTGCAATCTAGAAAGTATCTTTTTAATACCTCGTAAATGTTAACTTCGATGAACAGTGTTGTGTCTAGCTTTGCAAATACTTACATAGACAACCCAATCCTTCGGACTATGCGCATTAGTCCCGCACACATACAGCCTCTCTCCGTCTCCTAATGGCTGCAGCACACGGATGTGGTTCCTACACTCGAAGGGCTCTGACTTGCCCTTGCTCACACACCTGGCCACGTTGCTCGCCTCCAACAGCAACGCGTCCCTCTGCAAAACATGCACGTGTCACAGATAAATTGTGGTAGACACATGCTTCACATAATTCGTGTGACGGTGGAAACATGTGTCGGTTAATTCAGTTATCGTGTTCAGTTAGCACATGTTGTGCTGCGCGTCATGTCTAAGATATTATTGTGGATTTTAAAATGATATTTTGTTTATGTGTATGTTTATTTGAAATTAAACGTGTGAATTGCAAATACAAACACAATTTTAATACTGTAATAAAATTTAAACTGAATATAAATGTCTCGACAGAGACGAAAACAATATGAACTAGCTTTCCCCACCCCGTCGAGCAAGGATACAGTAGTTGACGTGGAATACAGAAATAATCCAGTTCCACATATTAAGCACATTTGGAATACCCGCCTGTTCTGATTCAACGCCCTGGAAATAGTGTAGAACCCCGTCTTTGTAGACGAGGAATAGCGCTTTATTTTTATTTACACGTTGATACCAGATACTCGTTCACGTACCTAAGTAGCGAATGAAACACACACGTCCTTTTTACAACAGAATACAAGGGTTTTAACGTCAAAAGAGTATGACACTTACGTGTGAAAACGTAGAAAAAGCTTATATGAAAGCAAGATGCATTAAAAATCCAGTGTAGTGCCGTAAAAGTGTTCTTTAGTATTCAGCAAGCATAAGCTAGTGGTTCATTTTACTTTATAAAAAAAAACTTTAGAACATCATTTTAGGGTCATATTTTGTGAGTGTTTGTGTTTCTGTGAAAGTCTAAATTGCAGTCAAATTAAGACTTAACCAAGCAAGCCCGAGTGTCGGTTTGTCAAAATTTTAAATGTGTTTTTTTGGTAGCCCGAGGGTTCTTTGTAGGTAAATCTTGAGAATTATTAATCGCTTGAAGCAAAGTACAAGGTGGAAAATGTGTCTACAAAATAATAAATGTTTTATAACACTTACCTCGCAATGTGATTGACTAATATCAGTCATATTTAATCTGAATACACGATCCCTGTAACAAAGACGGCCACTTAAATGAAATTGTTTATGGTAATAACCGTAATGCAATAGTAGAAGCACAAGATAATAATAGTTTCTTAGCTGCATTACGTATTCAAATAACAAAAGTAAGACTATCCACGTTGGAATTGAATGAGCTCGGTCCTAGTGGGCGGGGAGCATATGCACAGACAACCTCCATTTTTTCTCTATTTTTTGCGTCCACTATCTGCTTAGCGAATCGTATAAATTATGCTGAATTGTTAGCTGTTTAACATTAATGCTTTGTTAGTAAATTGGACGTCTAGTTTTAGTGCCATTTTAATAATACAAGTCTTCCTGTACAAAGCTATTAATTTATTAACCCTTTGATTAAAGTTTATTACAAATGTAAGTTGTAACTTGTGGTGTTTCTTACATACGTCTTAATTTATGGCAACTTGTATTCGTGGCTTGTTAACAAAATAAATGGTACTTCACATCGTATTTGTTAAAGTTAGTGTGAGAATTTGAGAATGTATCGCAGTTGAGAGTCAAGATTTATAGATGTTCTTGTATTAGTACTTACGTGGAACGGTTACGAGTTTCGTTACATCCAACATTATGTGTTAACGTTAGTCATAAAATAATGTTATTACATTTACTCAATCAAATCAGTATAAAAGTATCTATAAAATGAAAGATTGGCGAATAAAACACTGCTCTGGTCAAATTGGCACTTAAATTACTTCATACTTAATTAATTATTAAAGTACGCTGTGAAAATCACACATACGCTTTTACATTATTCAAGTCGTTAAAGAAAATAAAACACGTTTCTTCATGAATATTTCAAGGTGGCCATTAACCTATTAGAATATTATAATAATAAAATATTCATGGTTTGCTGTACATTGCCTTTTATATAAAATTCAAGTACCTAAACCGAGTATAAAGTTTGCAAAAAATCCGGAAAGTTAGCATTCAGATATTTTAAATACCATAATGTTAAAAACTACACTCTATTTGATGAGGTAGGCAAAAAGTTCACGCGCACCTATGGAAAGGAAATATGCATTGGTCGAGGGAATTACATTAAAAAAAAAATATCATAAATGTACATTATTTTACTCGAGGCCACATTTGGTTGGAGTAAAAACCATTCCTGCGGGAAATGAGAAAGAATTGCGAACTTTCGGACACGTGACTGATAGCTGTCAAAACAGAAGCAAACAGACAGACTAACAAACAGACATAAACGAAAAGAGCATCTACAGAGCGTTTCTGGCGGTAACGGAGTCTTAACGTGAATAAGTAAACGGTTGAAAGTCGTTTATTGATGCAGCGGATCCAGACCAACTCAAGCTACTGGATTAAACTTTCAAAAGTTCAGAAACAAGACACGTCTTTTAAAGAAGATTTCTTAAACATCACAACAAATTACATTTATTTTAAATTAATCACTAAGCATTTAGCGCAAAACAGATTTTAAAAAATCATTCTGGCACTGTCATCTTCAATCGATTGACAGAACCAAACGATGTTTTGTATTCGTTTAGTGCTAAACGCAGGTTTTGATATATCTGTGGTGCAAGCGGGCCTAAATATCTAAGAGGTAGATGTGGTTAAGTAATAACAGCCGCACGGGTCAATCGATCACGTTAAGCTACACTTGCCGCGGTCGGTCCGTGGATGGATAACTGGATTATGGAGGTCAGTTAGCCAGTCACTCCATGTAAAATACTGCATCTGGGTAGACTGGAAGCCGACCCCAACTTAGTTAGGAAAAGGTTAGATTGATAAATAAAGCATTAACGAAATGAGTGCCACAACATTAATGCATAGCACACACAAACTTCACGTCATATAGATATACGTACTGACAAGAAAAATGACCCAGCAAGAACAAATAAAAGTTGACAGAAATTGTTGAATAATACCGTTTCATGTCTCAGGCCCATTTCCCTTGCCATCATTACAGTGACGGCGAGTGGTTGTGGCAACAGCACTAATCAGGCAAAATTGTAACCTCGTATTTATATTGTGCTTTCTGATAAAATTTCAGTATGTATATATTTTGGTAGTATAATTAGAAGTCAAAAAACATAATATGCAAGGTAAGTTTGTTAAATGCGAGTAATTATATACAGGGGTAGTTGGTTTCTAATTAATTGGCTTAAAAGTAGCATGATTTCTGATTGAAATCTTTTAATTCTCGTTCATAAGATTTCTGTTTGATTCTGACTCTGGTATAATAAGGCTTTTTTTATTCTCCAGAGTAAGTACGAATGGACGAACAAGGTCATATTGTACTACTTTTTTCTTAATTTTATTTATATTATGTTGGTAGTTGGTACATAGTGTTTATATTTATTTTATTTTGTAAAATAAAGCAAAAGTTTACACCCTGAGCTCGCAACTTACATTTTTCATTTATGTATATTACAGCCACGTTCAGAAGTTATGTTATAAAATTGCATTGTAGTGTAGCATAGTACTTACATAGCACCGACGTAGAGTGTATTTCTCTCCTCATTCAAATACAAAGTGCGGTAGAAGAGACTGCCGCATGAGAATTCTCTTATATGATCTGAAACAAAGAAAAGCATATTTAGTACGCTGCGGTATTTCCTTTGATAAGCTACTTATGTAATACGAAAATTACCCCCAAGACTTTATTCGTGTTAAATTTGATTGAATACTGTATTTTTTTCAGTGTCTTCAAGTTTACCTACTCTAATTTAACTACATATAAAGGTGCTCCCTCATCGGGAGCATTCGTATGTAACGTTAATGCAATGTAACGTTACAGATTCGAGCACTGCATCAGTGAAGGAGGAGAACCGAGCATTACAATGCGCACTTTGTAATGTTACGATGTGTAATACCTTGATACAACTTGTAACATCAATGCGCTCCACTTGTAATTAAATGTGTCCGGCCGGCCCCGGAGCGCGAATGCTCATCAATCATGGAGATAGTATTGTAATGTAATGTTCAAAGTCGTGTCTGTAATGTTACATTACACGCAAATGCTCCTGGTGAGGGAGCACATTAAGATTCAATTTATTTATTTAACTATTTATGTACACACATATAAACAGACAAGAAGAATGGAGCTGAAAAATACGTAAAAAAAAATGATGCTTATTTCTAATGAAATCTTTTCCAGCAATCTTTACTTGCGATAGGAGAGTACATAAAAAACATTTCGACACGTGAAACGTGTGTAAAGGTAGAGAGAAAAAAAAATAAAAACAATTATCTTATTACTCCCTTCCTCATCCTCCTCTTCCAGTTATTATTCTCTCTCTCCCTACTTAAATAATTTCGTAACTTCGTTTAAAATTACAATAGTAATTCATACGTAATTTATTAGTATTTCTTTTTTCCTAAATCGTAATTTACGAACAACAGACAGAAGTCAATAAAACTTTTAAAGCCGATTCATGGCTGGTTTATGCAATGGATTTTTAAGTATTCTATCATTTGCATAAGAATTGGCTATCCAGATATAGTAACAGTATTTCGTGCAGACAAACTAATATGATTTGATAATATAACATACGTTTTATCAAGAGATGGGATTATGTTTGTTAACAAATCACCATCGACTTTGAGACGATTAAAAGCCCACAAAATCTAAAGTGGTCCTTATAAATAAAGTAACCCTAGTGTGTCGTGACATTATTATGAAGAAATAAAATCGGAACCTTGGGTGTCACTTTACGTATCATAAATTCTAAATGACAGGAAGCTGTGCGTTGATATAGGCGATTAATATTAATGCGACAATTAAACAAGGGGTTCTGATATTTTACAACAAATTGATACAACAACCTACAATTTATGAATCTGAAAATCTGTCAGATGTCATACTTTCTGTATTTAAATCTACAGTTCATTCACAATTATTTTTACCTCTGACTTTGAATCATTTTCATAATCACAATGATCTTTATTGTCGTTGTAATAAGGTTGCTGCCAGTGACATGCTCTTTTAAGTCTGTCAAAATCACAGTGATCTTTATATTCGTTACAATAAGGTTGCTATTGGGTTGCTACTTTCAGAAGTATAATAACGCAGCACTGTTAAAATCAGAGTTACTTATGGTGTTATTAAAAAAAGATAAATAGGCTATACACGATCCGCAAGTGACACGGCAAAACATGACTAATTAGCCGTTTTCTTCGCCTTGTCTCTTTTCCCTCCCGAGATTACGACATGCCGTCCTACTTACACACCTCAACTCACAAGTGTGTAAGGTGCCGTTTTTGAAGATTGAATGTTGGGTAGGTAACATAGAAATATAAAAAAAAACTGTATATCTGTCGCAGCCAATTGGTTTAATTAACCGTTTAGTTAACCAGCTAGCCTTTTAACTAAACGGCGGCAGTTCAACTAACGGCTTGAATGATATTCAATTATAGTTTAGGTTGGAACTGTAACCACGCGCGAGCCGAATTGGTCGCAGTAACTAAGCCAGGGCACCTCGACAAAATGGGTTAGGTTGGGTTAGAACTGTGATCAACCGCGTGCGAGCCGAGAGAGCGAAGCGAGGCGAGCACTACTTCCAAAGGCCAGATAGTTAACTAAACGGCTAATTTAACCAGTTGGCTGCGACATATCTATGGTAGGTAACCCTCTACAACTTTTTATTTATAATGTAACCACCAATGATTTGATACAATAAGGTTTCTATTGGGTTGCTGCAGTCAGAAGTGAAATAACTGTGAAAGGACTGCAGTTACAAATCTAGATTCACGCTGAAAACGTTTTTAAATACATTTAAATAATATCGCTAACAACAAAACAATGTATTCCGTATGCAATTTCAGAAGGTAAGTAATTATAAGTGAGGGTAAGAAGGCCGTGATTATTGGCAGCTGGTCGGACCGGCGCGCACGCAAGCTCACGTGACAGCGCGCCGCTCCATCGTCACGTTCACAACGACCTCTACTTAACTATAATTAAACCTTAATGTACTCATAGGTATACAGAATATTGTCTGCAACAATAATTATGCAAGGGAACATACCTGTGTTTTATTAGAGCTCTTCAATATAATAGCAAAAGCAAATGCTGATCATGAGGTTAGGTTTTGATTCCCGGGTCAGGCAGTGTTATTGGGATTTTCCAACTGGAATTTCTCAGTAACAGCTTGGAGTCTGGATTTGTGCCCAGTTGACGGAAATAGCCTCGCCCCCCTATAAACTTGGGACTTAAAAATAACTGGTGAAATGTGGGAGTATTATAGTTCTAGGTCCACCTCTGCCTAACCCTCAACTCTTCGTGAAAACAAGGCGTCTTATTATGAGTATGTCAAATATAATAGTGCAAACTGGTGGCGCAGCCGTGAGTCACACTTTCCTGTTTAATTACTTACATCGAATTAGATTAGAAGAGATAGATTAGAGAGAAGAGATAGATTTTTATTTGTTTTTTATCTGATGTATGTCTCAGGTGTACTGTGTATCTTATAGTCTGTGCTAAATAAATGTATTTTCTTTCTTTCTTTCTTTCACTAATTATTTTGGCCGTTGTGCAGTTCCAAATTTACTTTTAAGGACTCGATGGAAGCTACAAACAAAAGCTTCAAATTAGGCAATAGTCAAACTAGTGACCATTGCCTATTTTGATGCATAAATAACTGTATTGGACGCTAACCCTATGGCCCTTTGTACAGACGCCAGCACATCGAGCTACTACAATCTGTCAAATTTCTTGATTTTCAGCTTTAAAATTTGACAGTTTCGAGTAGCTTGATGAGCTGGCGTTTGTACACACACACTTTTTTGCCGTGAAAAACTACGGTTTATTCGTGTTCGTGTGTGTAGGCCCGGTCGTATGGATCACTACAGAAGCTTGTTACAGACCAGTTTTTTCTACGGTGCGGTTTATGCGCTGTACCGCAAAGAAACCGTGTCGTGTACAAAGGGCTTAAGGGTCACAAAGGTTTTGTTTTTATCCGTCATGTTGGTAAATACAATATGGCAAGAAAGGCATTTTATTAAAACTGACAGAAAGGGCCGCTGCATCTGCTTGTAAATAATTTGATAACCCATCATTATCCACTACCTATACTAACCCGCACTGGGCCCGCGTGGTGGTTTACTTCCCACTCCCTCTCACAGAGAGGGAGCCTGTGCCCCAGCAATGGGAACATTATAATGTTTAGGTATCATGCAGTTGGCAAAATCCCTTATCAGCCGTTCATAAGCAGCGGTCGATATTACCATGTTCGGTGATGGAAGTTTATCAACTGATAAGACTCTTTAACATGTTACCGAACCGTCCATCGCGAAGAAGTCGCTCGTTGTTTAGGTCTGCAGTCCAATTCTGTTTTGGCGAATGTGAAGCCCAGAACAAATATTAAGCTATGGATATATATGGATTATTTTTTAGCGTTCCGTACCAAAAGAGTGCCAACGGTACCGTATTAAGTACTAAGGCTCCGCTGTCCGTCCGTCTGTCTGTCAGGCGGCTGAACCATAATAGGTCGACAGTTGACATTTTCACAGTGTGAATTTTTACTGCCACTATAACAACAAATAATAAAATAAAATAAAGTGTTAAATTAAAGGGGTACCCATATAAGAAAGGTGTTTAAAAAAACTTTTGTTAAATATTGTATGGTGGTACCTTTCGTGTGCGAGTCCAACTCCAGCCAGTCTTTTTATAATAAAGTTCTGCGCACAATCGATAAATAAATATGAATGTATGTATACTATTCAACTGAATGTATCACAAGCGAGAAAGAATAAATAGACAAGAATCACATATGCGTATCCTAATTTCACACTCAATTTGTAGGGTCGATGTTCGTCGAATCAAAGTTAAGTAAGTGAGGACGGCTATTTCCTCCATCAAAAGGCTTAATCTGATCCTCCCTCAATTACTTGTTCGTCCTGCTAGTTGATTATGAAAGAGGCGTAGGCCGCCTGCCCAAACCGGTACGGACAAATTGCGGACGCAGCTCCGGACACGGACAGCTTACGGACAAAAGTCGTTGAAACTGATGTGGATAGCATACGGAAGATTGTCTAATATGCATTGAGCGTAGCCGTTGACGTAGAGGCTACATCGCCACGTCGCATAGGCGTGATTGTATCAAAACTACGGTGCGTGAATGCGACAATTGGGCAGCGTCTTCGCTGCGAAGCGAACCAATGCGGAAAGCCTACAGAAAAGTGGCTAGTACGTACTGAGCGTGCGCGTTGAAGTAGCCTAGAAGCTACGTTGCTACGACGCGTAGGCGTGATTGTAGCGAGACTACGGTGCGTGGATGCGACATATTGGCAGCGTCTTCGTTGCGTGTACGTTTGACGAACGCCTACCGGGGTCTCACGCAGGTTATAAATTCCATCGTGAACAAATGAAGGCTAATTACCACATTGTCATGATTTGCTCAGCGAATCACGTGAAAAGCATGGATATGTTGACACCACCGGACACCGCGCCAATTACAGCACTAATGAACTCATTGTTTGCTCGTCTAATGAACCGTATGCTCCATACCATTGCAGTATGAACACAGATCTTCTTATCATTAAGTTTTATCGGGAACAGTGTGAGCCGAGCTTAACGCTCTTAACCTTCAAAGAGTTTCCTTATACAGCATCGAGAGTACAACGGATTTATTTTATAAACGTATTTTTCCTGGAAAAAAAAACCAATTTCCTTAGATATTATAATAGCGACTTGAGCCTTAAATAAATCTTGTCAAAATATGGTTATTTTTTCATATAGTACGACTGCAATCGTAAACGTATATAGAGCTTGACGATGATGACAAAATACAAAGGAAATTTTTTAACAAGTGCGTAAACTGTAACCCTGAATTCAGCACGTAGACTTTTTTTTTAATAACCGACAAAAATTTCAACGCAGCGGTTCAGGTTTAGAATAATGTACTGAATTCATGGTAACAGTTTGCGCACTGGTAAAAAAAAAAATCCTGAGTAACTTTAATCTCGGTAACTAACGAATAATTAGCAAACTCTCCCACAATTTAATCCTATCCTAAAATATCCATAACAAGTGACGTAATAATGTTAATAAATTAATTTACAGCAAATAGGCAATACGGGTAAGTGCGGTTAAAATGTAAATCCATAATAACGAGGTGAGGTATCGCGCGACGGCAGCAATGACGACCGCATTATGCTGATACCATCGCAGCGGAGGGCTAAATACCGCAACAAGTAAACGGGCGGACGACTGTTTGCTGAAACGTGCCGGCACTGGTTAACTCGTGTTCCTACTGAAATTTGTGCTGTTGTTTTTACGTTGAAATGTTGTTTCAATAATTGACGGTGTTGTTGGAGTTGAATGTAAGTTGGCGACTTAGATTAATACTGTAACGGTCGTCATGACTTTCCGCTATAATCTACACACATAACAGTTTCTTACACGGAGAGAAAATTCTTCGAAAAATTACTGTGCTCGTCACTGTAAACTGAGTGCAAGTGACATCTACAGAAAATTTTCTGAGTGAGATTGGGAGAAATTCACTATTTGTCCAATAAATTTTACTGTACAGCATAAGAATTTTTACTGTGCTAGTATGGTAATTTTTCCAATACCACTCAAATGCAGTCAGATTATGAGACAGCAAAGTAATTTTTCTAAGATTTTTCTCTCCGTGTAGGTAGGTTATTCTCCATACGTACCTACTCGTACTACGATTTGTAATGGGCAACTAGCTTCATCTTTCTGACTGACAGACCCCTTCAAAAGTGCCTCTAATTGGTTTATTTGAAATATTATAAATGCTTTGAGTTTGAGTTTGATATAATGAAATGTTGCTCGAAAAACAGAATTAGACATATTCACCACGGTTGGTTGATGAACGAACTGGTGACCGGAACATTCTCAAAAAAGACACAAAGTCTCGTATATGAGAACAATGATTAAAAAAAATATAAAGTTCGTCACAGACGTGTCAGTAGCAATTATATTACAGGGTTTTTAATGTACTACAATTACCGTCTACTTATTCGTCAACGAACTTATTCTTAAGTAAGACAAATTAACGCACTGTTGGGTAACGTCAGGTACCATAACTTCCCTTACTTACTTATATACAAATTACCAAGATATGGATCAAGATCATCATCTGCCTAGTCTTTTCCTATGTTGGGGTCGGCTTCCAGTCTAACCGGATGCAGCTTAATACCAGTATTTTACATGGAGCGACTGCCTATCTGACCTCCACAACCCAGATACTGGGTAATACGATACCCCTTCGTAGGACTGGTTGTCAGACTTTTGGGCTACTGACGACCCGTAACGACTGTCAAAGATCTACGAATGACAGCCGGGACCAACGGCTTAACGTACTTTCCGAGGCACGGAGGGGTCTTGGAATGTGAAGATGGTCACCCATCCACGGGCCAACCGCGGCAAGAGTAGCTTAACCTTATCGATCGACCCGTGCGGTAGTTATTACTTAGCCACAAGCCCCTCGACATAGATATATGATATGGATATAGATATGGATCAAGATAGTCTCCAAAAATATACACCGAAAAACATCAAGCAACAACACTTGTTACCTAGGTGTCTAAAAACTGTCCATTTGATGTCGAACGACATTGATTTGGGTAACAATATACCCAAATGAATACAGCTACCATATTACTGATATTACCATATTCTATTTTTAGCTAAGACTTCAGGGAAAAAGAAATACAGGTATATTTACAAATAATATGCTCTCATAAGCCAAGCATTTAAATAGTTGATGCAGTGCTTTTATTTGCTTAGCTAGTAATGTAATCACATTGGGCGTAAGATAGAAACTTAGAAAGTACAACGTGGGTAGTCAAAGAGCGGTTACAATACTAGAGGAATTATAATAATATTATTCCCTTTTAATGTAATTGCAGTGCGATTCTGTAACCATCTCACCGTGAAAACTTATGTGAACTGAGCGTAGAGTGAGCTGTCAGTGTGATCCCACCTGATTCTACACACCTGAACTAGTATTTTAACTGTCAAAACATTACTATTTTGTGGGGTTTTAATCTAGGAAAAAAGACTAGTCCTTACATAAGGACTAGTCTTGGAAAAAAAAGAAAATATTTTAAAACCCCACAAAATAGTATTTTTTTGACAACTAAAATACCATACATACTAGTTTTTAATTATATAAAATGATCAATAGCATTAGCATAAAAAATATTATTAAAATCTCGATTATGATTGTAAATGTTTGCTGAGTAGTAAGTAGTATTGTATAGTACTCGTAGTATTCTCATTAATCCATAGAACCAATGAGATGACACTGACAGCTCACTCCACGCAAGTTTTCACGGTGAATTTTTTACAGAATCGACATGCTGGACACTATTGTTATCAAAATAAAGCTTATCGAAAACATTACCCACATTAAAGTTCACAAGCATTATATCCTCCAAATTACATTCGATAAAAGAAATACATCTTCGTCTACTCGTAACTATTAATAATTATGCGGACTAAAATGACCACGAAATAATTTATTTCTTCACGGATAATATTCTTATTATGTTGTTAACAACTTAACATGACTCCGTAAATTAGCTTAAACAAGCAAAACGTTTTAAAATAAGAGAAGGAATTGTTTGCGAACTAAATATGTTGTTGTAGACCGCAGCAGCTGTGGTACAGAATATGTTTCCTTTTTTTATTCCGACGCAATTGTAAGTGGTGTGCACCGGCCCTACATTCACGTCAGTGTATTAATATCCTCGCATGTATTCGAAAATGAGAGAATTAGCGTTTTAAGCGCATTATGCATGCGTGCTGGCATTAAACTAAATAGCTTTTGCCCGCAGCTACACTACCCGTTGTTTGGCCACATTTTAAGTGCCAGTAATGCTCTTCTATTTTTGTTTGTTGCCGGATATTTAAAAGAAGAATATTGGAACGATAAATTTAAAATTCTATAAAGTTTCAGTAACACCAAAGTGTATAAAAATGCTCTTTTCGAGAAAATGGTGCCTTGTTATCATGTTCGATACAATTTACGATACTAGATAACGTTCGGAGCTTCAAAACAACTAACAAAGAAGAATACAGTGCAAATATCTGAAAATATAGTCGGAAGGTTGGAAGAGTCATGATACTACCTGCCCCCACTAACTTCGGTAAAGGAGTATGTCATTAAGAATCAAAAACCGGCCAAGCGCAAGTCGGATTCGCGCACGAAGGATTCCGTACTATAAAGACGGCAAAAAAATCATGTCTGTTGTACAGGAGCCCCCTTAAATATTTATTTTATTCTGTTTTTAAGTATTTGTTGTTATTAGCGGCAACAGAAATACATCATCTGTGAAAATTTCAACTGTCTATCACGGTTCATGAGATACAGCCTGGTGACAGACGGACGGACGGACGGACGGACGAACGGACAGCGGAGCGGGAGTAATAGGGTTTCTTTTTACCTTTTGGGTACGGAACCGTAAAAAAAAACATTTTGCTCTTAAAAAAGCAATGGTATTTAAAAGTACGTACGCAGCAGGAATTTACATAGGTAATAAAACAGTCCCATAACTCCCGGTTAACGTCCCAGTACACGAAACTCGAAAGTAAATCAGACACCACCAGTTCAAATAAAGTCTACGTATTTACAAAGAGCTCACACGAACGTCGGCGACTTGCAGAGAGAGTTGTCTGTGTACTTAAAAAGAACAATTCTGTAGTAAACGTTTTACTAAGCGTCTGGTATAGTGTCCCCTATCATTGTTTAGAGTTTTAAACTCGAAGGTAATACGCGTCGGGCGCAGAGCGCAGGTAGGTTAGGTTTGCGGCGTGAGCCAGTGTGTTTCTCACTTCCATACTTCTTCCGCTACTTGTGATTTCAATGGTTAGGGATGTGTTGCATTCTTTTTGCGTGTTTCAGTTGCGCGTTCGTCCGGTCGGAGATGCGGTTCGAGATAACGGCGGTCTTCGTAAATCTGCGCTGTCCGAGTCGCCACTGTGTAGCCGTGTTTGGCTCTCTACTCCACATTGATATCTAAAAGAAAATACTCTAGAGAAACTGCTCTGACGTGTTTTGCTAAAATACTGTGATTTATTTTCGTCTTACAATTTTAAGTTAGATTTTTCAGAATAGTATGTAGCTTGAAGTGACTTTAAACCTTACCTACATATTTCGACTTTCGGGAAATAATGTTTTGTCTCAAGCAGTCATACTAATAATCTGTAGATAGGTATGAAACTTTGCATGTGTATCTCCGAAACTGGAAGTTGCAATCCTCAAGGGATGGGGATGAAAATTGGCTCATTTATAGCTGCTCTCTAAATCTCAGTTACATTTGGAGACGGGTAAAATCCTAAGGGTATGTTGGTCCCATCAACATATCCTTTAGGAATATATGGTTCTAATGTAGCTCCGGCTTAAAAATAAACTGTACGTGATATGTAGGACTGTACTATGCTAAAAGAATTTCGAGAAATATTATTGTTTTTTTTTTTTTTTAATAAAACTTTGCCCCACACTAGGAATTTCTCCTGTATTGTGGGTGCGTTTACAAACATTTAAAGTCACATACGCAAACAGCGAGGCCCGGAACAACTACTTGTAGGTCATACAAATATTTGTTCCGTGCGGGAATCGAACCCGCGACACGCAGCGCAGCAGTCAATCGCTTAACCACTGCGCCAGCTGTGCCGTCAAAGTAGTCGAAATGGATGTATTTTATAGTTATGAATAAAATACATCACAAACATAAAGTAAAAAATCCTGGACCTAAGTAATCTGCACTCAAATTAATTTCAACAAAAACAATGTAATGAGAAAACATTACTGCGCATTCGATTCAATGTTTCAATTGAGTATTTTACATAAAGGGGAGGCAAAAAATACAGATATATCGCGCCAGAAGTGTCGAGCGGACGCCCGGGGTGCTCATTAAGGCCGAGAGGCGCCCGCGCCCAAGCCGCGTTGTTTTTACACGGATTTCGCTGTTACAATTACCACGGTAAGGTGACGATGCTTCACTTAATTCAGTTATAAATGTTTATGTCTCATATGCATTATGCAGCACAACAACGCCTTGTTGTTTTAGGCGTACTAAGAAAGCAGTAACTCGTTCTACGGGTTTAGTTCTGCCGCTACATTAAAGCTTGGCCTCTTACGTTGCAGTCGTTGCAGGTGACTGACATTAACTATCAGATGAGCTGGGATTATTTGGGAACTTGTCTTAACCTCGTAAGGCCCAATGTACAATACATTGAACAATGTGACATACAGTATTACACATTGCAAACATGCATTTAAATTAAATGTACATTGTAATGTACAACGGGCGTTTAGGAGAAGGTTTTGTTTTTAGTCTGGGCCGGAATGTCGTATGTAGCTTTGTTCAATACATTGTACATTGGGCGTTTAGCTCATCTTGCGAAATTTAGCTTGGGCCTTACGAGGATATAAAAGATTTCAGTCTGTTTAGGTATAGCGCCAGAAAATATCCATATGTAATTTATGCAGTATCTCCTTTTATATCTCATACATCTCCTCAGGCTTGAGTAATATTTGTACCTTTAAGGTAAAAAACGTTTATTTCAATTAACATAAATGTGTATGCTTTCCCTTAAGACCTGACAGTAATAATTGGGACACAAATGGAATTTACACCCAAACGAAATCGGAATACTACGCACGCCCAGTTTCTTTACCCAGAGAGGAGCTAACAATAGGCCTGGAAAGTTTAGGGACAGCAAAAACTTGGAATATGACGAGTATTTATTTAACTCATTCCACATTACAAACATTCCACGTTATGTTACCATTCCCACTACATTAGATACAGTAGGTACGCACACTACTAACTAGCTAGCTAGATAATGGCATAGAAAAATCTAATTAAGGTTAGCACAAGTATGTCGGGTGCCCCATAACAAGGATCGTAACCGCAAGTCACCACAACTAGCGGCGTGCACTTTATCTATTAAGAAGATGTCTGTGCCTTTCAACTAATAGAATTTTTAATCAAGTTGGTTGCGGCGCCGCTGCCTCGGCACAAGTACGCCAGATTAATGTAATTCGACGACGCCATCACAAAGGCAAATTGTAATCCCCCCTTTTTCATTGTATATTCCCGTAACGTGGCACTCACACAATGTGTCGTATTTTTACTTTATTCGACAGGACTATGCATTATGTAGATACATATGCCACTGCAGTGTTATTTTATTATTGTGGATGGAACAAGTGTTTTGCTAACAAACGTTGAATTGCAACAAAGGTATGATTTGCATAACGTCATCTCCAATGCGGCCTTTGAGTCGGCGTCGGATGGGTGTCGCCGGCCCGAGCGAGTTGAGCGGGCTGCAGGTGCAGTGTTCCGAACGCCCCTTAAATCGGCCGATTGCGGCACAGTCGTTAGGAAGGCCAAAGTGTCGGGACAATTAAGTTGAAGCGGCGATTGTGAACGGTGCCAAAGCGGATATAGGTCAGTGAGCGCGGAGTGGACCTGCACCACTAAGGTGACAGCGGATTCAACTACGCCGTGTCATGACCTCGACAATCCTGCCCGCTTTGGCAACGCTCCTCGCGCCCCAAATACTAAACTTTTGTTATTGTTACTTTGCCATCCCCATTTCTACATATGCAATGAAACGACCCTTGAACTTGCAGTTAATGGAGTCTTTGCAATATAATACAACAGAGCACCCTCCCTATTTGAGCTGATCTACATTATTTTCGACATAAAATCTTATCTATGAACTTCTTAAAGATGCATTCTACGGAAGACGCCGGCGTCTATCTAAACAAGAAGGGGAGATAAGGCGGTTTAGTGCACTCATATATACAGCGTGGCCCCTGATGCAAGGTTTTCAAGAGTTTAAGTCCGTCGTTATGTCGAAGCCTTCCATCCGAGCTCTTTGACGGGACGACTTTATGTGCAACATATTGTATACCTGGCTCTAATCCGATTAGAAAAATAGTATGACGGATGGTATAAACCACCCGTCACAATACTTGAAGAAAATATTTTCACGATGATTTTATCTTCACAGTTAGAATGTTTTTTGGCCTATCATCGTTACAGTACTGAATAAGTTAGTTTGACAGATCGGAAAAATATTATTTTTTATAATTGATAGTGAGGTTGAAATTATCAATCCAGTCATCTTTTTGGAATGAAAAAACAAAGTTATCAGGATTAAAATGAGCTCTATGGATAGAAAATTTGCAATTAAGTTTCCCCTTATCACATGGAGATTAAATATCATTACCGACGATATGTGAGACAGAACACCTGCCTAATCCCTTGGGATCAGAAGCGATTACGTTGTGTACCTAACTAAATAAATTACTTAATTAATTCAATCACATATAACACTTACGCCCTGTGGTCTCTATTAATTTAAACAGCATTATCTATGTAACACCCAGTTTATGCCTCCAAGCTGTTGTAGCAGTACCAAGAAACTCTTTGCAGCTTCTGCCACGAATTCTAACATGTTTACTAGCGAGCATACTTATTAAACGAACTGGTTCGCCGTGTGATACCACTAAAAGCTTCGTATATTCACCTATGTGACCCTTTTCGAGCAAAATTGTACTCCAGAACGGAGCTACAAAGAATGTTTATACACGAAAGTAAACAAGATTTTTCTCGCTATTTAGAATGCCTCTTTTGGATAGTGTAAAATATGAGTGCGGCCGCCGTGAAATGAGCTTTGGGCTCCTGTCAGCGCGAGTCGCCGGCTGCCTTCTGAATTTTGTACAAAGCAATTTTCGTCAACTCGGGAAAGCATCGAATTAATCTGCTAAAGATAATGAGGACGATGGTGAGTGTTACTGCCTCATTAATAGCATGAATTGGCGTATATTACATACACATTCATATTACTGTCAGTTTATTTAATTTATGTCTAATTGATTTGCTCTGCTCATTCGTTATTTCAACGCTTTCTCGGAAAAGTCAATTAAAATTACAGTGTAACAGACGTGGGATATTTTGGCATTATCCACAGTAATATCATGGCAGGTACGTGAAAAGATAACACTGAAAATATCGTAAAATTCATTCATCATTTTATTTCACGAGTGTCATGTCAACACTTTTATTCCCATCAAAATGCAATTTAAAACAAAGACTTTTTTTTAATGTTTACTTGGCTTAAAATTTTTTGACTATACAAAACTCATCATCTGCCTAGCTTTCTCCCAACTATGGTGGAGTTGGCTTCCAGTCTAACCAGATGCAGCTGAATACCAGTATTTTACATGGAGCGACTGCCTATCTGACCTCCACAATCCAGTTACTGGGTAATAAGATACTCCTTGGTAAGACTGGTTGTCAGACTTTCGGGCTTCTGACTACCCGTAACGACTATCATACACGAATGACAGCCGGGACCAACGGCTTAACGTGCTTTCCGATGCACGGAAGGTTCTCGCTGATAGATTGATCTACACTAGCATAGAAGCGCAAATAGTGACTTGAAAAATGAAAAACTATATATAAGTACTTTTATTTCAGAATCTACTTCACACAACGATTCCGGAAACTGTAATTAAACGTACGTCTGTACTGAAAACATTCGCACGCGAATTTTAAACTGGGTTTTTACGTGGTTAATATAATTCAAATGCGACCCAATCATTTGCTTGTAAATTTATTTCGGTGCTCCTTGGAACGTCCTCAGCAAAAAATCTTCATGCTTCCGTGCGAGCTCTGTAAAGACTATTCCAACCTTGTCTCCTTTTTTGGTGAGGAGGTTCGAGTACTATTGAAAAAGTCGCAAAACTGCGAAGTTGTAGCTTAAACTGAAGTTTATGCGTGGCCATTAAAATTGTTTTCCAAAAACAAATATTGTTTGCATATTTGGAAACTAAATCGCGAGCGCAGGATAGGTACAACTTAGGATGCCGAAGCACATTTACTGTTTTACAAAATCGTTCAGGCATGATAAAAAACTAAACCTTTACTCAATGTGCCTATCTGAAATAAAAGATTTGACTTTGAATTTCAAGATGTGTGTGATTTTTTACCAATACCAGACAATGGTTTGCTGTGACTATACCTACACCTAAATAACAAAATTGTCAAAACGTCCAAGTGTAGTTCAGAGGGGAATTAAATATGGCATGTGCGGATGCGGGCGACGACACGTGGTTAGCGAAGCGTGTCACTGATAGCTTCGGTCCCTTGTGCCCGCGGCCGCGTCACGCTCGCGAGGCTTACGGACAAACAAATACTGAGGACGTACGGATAACGGGACTAAATAAGGAAGAATTACGTAACTACGTGATGTTTTAGGCAGCATTATTTGAAGAATTATTGTAATTAGAAAAATCTTTTTAAATAGTGATTTAATTATATTTCTCACAAGCTGTGCCCGCGACTTCGTTCGCGTACCTACATGTTGGAAAACAAATTGAATTTCATGGGATTTAATATTTTGTGCGGAACCCTAATTCTTTTTCTAAAATCAAAGTAGCCCAAGTTACACCTTATAACATCAGCTATCTTCCAATAAAAGTCAATATCAGCCCAGCCGTTTCGGAGATTAGCCGAAACAAACACACAGAAAGACAAAAAAAAATTAAATTGTTTTTCGTTATATAATATACCGTAGCGTTTAGCGCGCATTTCGATTAACTCGAAACTCAGTATTTAAAACAATACCGTGTATTAGGGTTTTTCGATAATCTACCCCTGACGGGGCAAAAAGTGGTAGTTAATTTTACAGGGGAGGATTTTACTGCGTGGCTTGATTAACTCGAAAATTGGTATAAATAATCTTTGGTTCAAGTTATGAATGCATCTTAAACGATTTTTCAAAATTCCACCCCTGTCGGGGTGAAAAGCGGGAATACAGTTTTTTAAAAATTCTTCTTCATTTGGTTAGTCAGTTTGAAACTTGACAAAATATTTACCTAAAAATTTTAAGGTGAGGTCCGATTAACTTGAAACTCAGTAATAATTAATACTTTTGTCAAAAGAAACGATGATAAGTTTTTGGTTCTTTCTAAAATCGACCCCTGTGATGGGGCAAAAAGGGGTACTTTTTTTTTTAAGGGCAATGTTTTAGTGACTCCATAAAACTGTAGTGCATTTTATGTAATCATTCTATTCTCGAAGTGGGTGAAAATCTTACAGCAGACTCGACTGTTAGAGAGATGGTTAGACGTTGTACGCCATTACATACTGGGTGTCCAAAAAGTCATGGATTACATTTTAGATTCCAATGTGGCCTATCAGCAGGTAAAAGGTTATCCATGACTTTTCGGACACCCAGTATGCCTCTTCATCGTGGCAATAGA
The DNA here is from genome assembly GCA_949629135.1 of Eremobia ochroleuca. Lineage (NCBI taxonomy): Eukaryota > Metazoa > Arthropoda > Insecta > Lepidoptera > Noctuidae > Eremobia > Eremobia ochroleuca. The sequence continues at coordinate 11,590,234 of OX451392.1, forward strand.
CATTTAAGAAATAATGTTTTAGTAAAAATAAAAGGGACATCAAAAATCACGCTGACTCATTATACCTACCATTCACTAATAATCATTACTAAGTCCCCCCGTCTAGTTGTGTTCCCTGGAGGGGAGTGATGACACTGGAATTAAAGGTCGATAAGAATTCATTCAGTGGTGGTAAGATTCTTTAACCGACTTCAAAAAAAGGAGGAGGTTATCAATTCGACTGTATTTTTTTTTATTTTTTTTTTTTTATGTTTGTTACCTCATAATAACCGACTGGGTGAACCGATTTTCATGATTCTTTTTTATTTGAAAGCTGGTGCTTCCCGTGTGGTCCCATTGTCACCATTTCAATATCTGATGATGGGATCTTGTAGAAATCGGGGGAACTCTTCAATAAATAACAGCAGATTAACCGCGATTGTTGCTATAGCATATCTAAGCATTGTTTACACCACCACTCAACATAATATCACGCCTGTACTCACTACAAAGGTTATAATTTTTTTTTTTATAATAATAATTAATACCAGTAAAACAACTGCGATTGCTGCTATCGCATATGTATGCATTGTTTACGCAATCGCACAACATAACATCACGTCTGTACCCTATAAACGCAGATGCAGCTTCCTGTCACTGATATTTACATAGCAAGTAGTGTTTATATGAATTTGATTGGGGTAGATATAATTAAAAATGAAAATAAAAAATTTTATATAAAAAAAAAACAACCGACTTCCAAAAAAACACTACAAAGTGAAAAATAATTTTAATTTCGGAAGTCGCTGTCAAAAAACCAAAATGCGGAACCAACGACACCGACTTCCAAAATTAAAATTATTTTTCACTTTGTAGTGTTTTTTTGGAAGTCGGCTGTTTTTTTTTATATATTTTTTTTTTTTAAATGAGTTGTCAACATTACATTCTTTTATTTTTATTTTATTTTCACTGCGCAATTGCTGAGTGTGTGGAGGAACCCACACACGGCTTCCTTGGTTTGGTCCCTGAGTTGTACCTGTGGTTTCGGATTTTTTCAGCAGGAATTCCGAGCTATGAATTGTCGTGTTCATGACAAGCGACTCGCCCCCTATGGCGAAATAGGGATGTACAACTCATATCTGCCTGTCCCTTCGAGGGAAATTGGTGTGATGGTTTTTGTATCTTCTTGTTTTCCATTTAAAATATATTTCCCCAACACAATACGCAAAATAAATACGTTTCGCAAGTACATTTCGCTTGTCTACAATATCTTTTTCATTTCCGACTTATGTCTAAATAACAGAAGTGTTGAGGCAAAGCGGGAACAATGAGCCGCCAAGCGGATGCGTAGCACGCGTCCCATACATACATACGTACACATTTCTGTACATATGTAATTTAATTCAGCTCATTCAAAAGCGCACACGTACTATATGCAGCCTACAATCAGTGACTGCTACGTGCGTAGCAAGGTCTACGCTTTTCGTAGCGATCCTCGACTTTAGTTCGGCGACATAATTATCCACTGTCTGGGGCAAAATTAAATACCTTTACATTTTGATTACTACATTTTGATTCTATTGTTCAAAAACTAAACTAAAGTTGAGTTCAGTGTGTGTGTTTATGTCTGTAATCTATATGGTGTACATAATAAAGAGTATTCTATTCTATTCTTTTTCTTTCAGTTCATTAAGAAAAGGACAGAAGAGAAATATTAATTTAGTCCTGTCAAATTAAGATACTGCATAGACAAGTTTAGACGTGATTAAAAAATTGGCTACTAAATGATATATTGTTGACATTAGACTAACGTTTAATAAATATTTGATTAATATTATAATGATATATTGTTGACTAGACTTGGAGTAAGTAAAAAATATTGTTTATAGGTATATTTCTTTCCATTATTTTTTACTGCTTTTTTAAGAGGTTGAAGTTGCTCGTAGCAAATACGTCTTTGTTTAATGAGATGATAATAACCTTACTGAGTGGGTAATGGTGTTCGTGATTTTTAACAGATGCTACATCCTAAATAATTTATTTTTCTTTATGGCTAGGAATTCCTTTATAATGCGCTTTTCTATTAGAAGAAGTGCGTTGGTAGGTGCTTTGCTATTATACAAGGTGGTTTTTTACTTCATTTTATCCAGCACGTTAAAAACATGACATTTTTGCCACGACTTGCCACTAATTGCAACTCTAGTTAACACGTTAAAGATCATAACTACGATCATTAAAACTTTTACCTACCTAGCGTTCTGGGAACCTAATCTCAAGGATCAACTGAATCTTCTCCACTTCGCTCGTCCTCCAGCAAACTACGATTCATCTTATCAATAATGTTTACAGGCGCTGAACATTTAGGAAAAAGGCTGGCCAATTTCATATCTCAGTACATATAGCAAATATACGTATACCCACAATAAAATTCAAGTAACACAGTCTGATACACGCAGGGCTACACAAATTACTTCAATAAGCACGCATGATGGAGGACGAGGTTCCCACGAAATGGCGAAATTCCATCCGCCGTGGATGCGCCACTGAATACAAATTCACATGTACTCCAATTATAGGAAAACGATTTGGTACGAATATTCTTGGCAGACTTGCAAATTTCGTCTCGAATCAGCAAAATATACTTATTTTGTTGGGAGTTAGAATGGTCCCGTCATGAATTCGTGACTTTCCTTTTCGAATGAGCCAAACTGGTCTCCCGAGGGACCGAGATGGTAGATCTGTTACGTCACCACTGGCGAAAAGTGATTGATATTACTGACCACTTTTCTGGTGACTTTAGTGAACTGTCAACTATTATCATCCTCTATGGACGTATACTTGAGAGCAGTGGTGGCCCAGTAATAACGACCGCGACTTACGAGTTATAGGTAGTGGGTTCAAACGAAGCAGGCGGTTTACTTTGTGTAAATTATTTCATCACAACTGCTCCCAAAACGGTGAAGGAAAACATCGCGAGGAAACCGGCATGTCCTAGAACCAAAAATTCGAAGACATGTGACATCTAACAACCCGCAACATCACAACAACTACAAAGCCGCACTGGGCCACGTGGTTTGATTATGGCCCACTCCCTCTCACAGAGAGAAGGCATCTACCCCAGTAGTGGGAATATTATAGGCTGATTATGATGGACTAATACAAAAATATTTAAAAACTACACGTTAATACACTAAGTTTTAACGTCAAGTTACTCAAAATGTATAAAATAGCTACATTAAATAATATGGATTTATTGCCTGAAATTAAATATTTGATCAAATTAAAATATATAAAATACCATGTGTATATTAAAAAAAAAAAATGCAAAAAAGTTTATTGCAGTAACATGTACCTACAACTTTTACAGTAAGTCTTACATAGGGACCTCCTTTTAAGAAAGCTACATCCCCTGCGGTGTTTATTTTAACCTTTAGATTTAATTAAACAAGTGTCTCCAATTATATAACATCACGCCTTGTTTCCCCGGGGTTGGGCAGAGATGTACAGACGCCAGCACATCAAGCTACTACAATCTGTCAAATTTCTTTAATAAATTTTCAACTTTATCGCCAAAGTATAAGGTTCAAAGTTTATTGGGAAAATTTTACAGTTTCGGGTAGCTTGATGTGCTGGCTTCTGTACCTATAGTACACCCAAAATTTGCCAGCTATGTTTAAGTCCCATGTAATAGGATAGGGCGAGCCTAGTGCCATCATCGGGCTGCTACTGAGAAATTCCAGATAAAAAAAAAAATAACACTGCCCGACGTGGGATTCGAACCCAGGACTTCATGCTCAGTAATAGCGCTTGCAACCACTACTCGAACGCGGGAGTCATTAAAACTACTATTAATTAAAATTACATCATAATATTCTCCAAGTTATTCGTGATATTAACAAATGACATTATTTCCTTGCAGTAGGTCACACGACTTAGTTACAATGTGTGTCACGTCCACAGGACACGTACGATGGACGGACACAAAACGAGTTGTAATTTTAATTAAAATGTCACAACTCTTGAACCCATAATACAATTAGATACTTTAGCATAAAGCTAAAGTTAACATAATACGTTCTAATTCAAAGCGCGGCGGGTTTCAAATTTCCACCTTGATGTAAGAAATGAATTTAATATTTAATTTACATGATCACTTTGTTGAATAATTCCGAGTTTAAGTTGAAAGTTCGCACCTGTATTTCAGTTTTATCCATAAAGAACAAGGTTTTGGTAAGTGAAACATTAAGGTCAGGATTTCACGCTCCCACGCCTGTGTATGAGTATATTGTAAATCTTAGAATAAGTTTTCTGTACACTGCGCGGAGTTTGAACAAGTTTGGTCATGGAAATTAATTTTAAGTTGAATCAAGACGATCGTATTGTACTCAAGTATAGCTATTTCGGGACTGAAGTTAATGTTTGTGACATTGGCGCCGATTCTCTTGTTCAAAAACTAAACTAAATTTAAGTTCAGTGCATCTTTTTCGTTCTCTTTCATTAAGAAAAGGACAGAACATAAATATCAGTTTAGTTAGTCCTGTCAAATTAGTCAGCGCCTGACGTAAATTGACGTATTATTTAGTCACGTCTAAACTTTCTATGGAGTATCTTAATTTGACAGGACTAAACTAATATTTATCTTCTGTCCTTTTCTTAATGAAATAGAAAGAAAAAGATGCACTGAACTTAAATCTAGTTTAGTTTGTGAACAGCAGAATCGGCACCCATGTATTTCAATTTCTAAAACCCGTTTATTGTTTAACTGACAATAATTATTATGATTACCTTGGTAATAGCGAAAACTTTGAAAATATAGATAATAACCTCAAAGTTTATGAACTGATTTTAATATTCTAGCAGCACTTTACACATACCTAAACCTTTATCCTAAGTTACAGCGGGGTAGTTGGGTAACACACTAACGGTAGCAAAGGTTTTTCATTTTGACAGTTCAACAACATTCATTGCGTTATTTACGTCGCTGAGCAGACAAATTTTTCGGACATATGAAGCAATGGATTAGTAATATCCTTCAAAATCATTAATATTCTGATTAAAAGTGTGTTACGCAATTAGGCTGTAGCAGTGCTATTCTGTAAAAATCTCACCGTGATAACTTGGGTGAAGTGAGCTTAAAGTGAGCAGTCATTAGTGTTAATCCCTAGCATCAGATGGAATCACCGCTCACTTCACTTAACTTCTCACCGTGAGATTCTAACAGAATCGACCGTCTGGTTACAGTAAAAATTAAAAACCTGAATGTGCCCGCACCTAAATTCAGATACCTACTTAGAATAACATTGTGTATATCACAACTGAATTTGCTATCTTTTGTCCGAAAAAGGAACAAGGAAAATCCCAAATAAATACTGTCCCCAAATACAAATATTTGACTAAACAACAAAACAAACTAGCATTCACTACGTATCTACCTACATAGTACATACCGTAAGCTGTTTGTGCGTCCTATTACTAGCTGCACAAAAGGCGAGCCGGTTCAAAGTTCAAAACGGAGTACTAGAACACTGTAGGTGCCGACTATGGACTGAAAAGGGCAATAAGAGGGCAAATAGCTCTCGGAGGCGTCTCGCGGCGTCGTGGGCCCCGACGCCCCGGCCACGCCACGTGCACCTTTCTAATTAGCCCTGCAGTCAGCTTGCCGCAAATGAACACCTAACATTCAATGTATTTTTTTAAGAAAGAAATAGCATATGATTAACCTGAGATTTCATTTGAAATTGAATAATTAAGTCCTTATTAGAAACTGTTGATAATACAACAAACTAATTTTGAACACTTGATTCAATTACTTTTTAAGAAAGAAATAGCAAATAATCAGGCTGAAACATTAGAATGTGAATACTTAGGTACTTATTACAAACTCTTGATTATGACGGGATACAACAGATTAATTTTGAACTTTAATTTCAAAGTGATCAGAAAGACAATTCAACCTTCTAACACCTTGGAACTTACACACCTACCTAAGGCGCTAAATATTTTTTTGTTAACATAAAAGAAAATACCTACAGAAAGAGCACCTTCCTAAGTAATTTCAACAAAATTCCAAGCTCTTTAACTGTATGTAGAAAATAAGAAAGCTTTTTAACAATATCTAAGTACATTGCTTTTTATTCAATTTCCTTCAGATTTTTAGGATATGGAATAGGTTTCTTTAAAAGATTTCCATTTTATTTGTACTTTTTGGAAAAAGGTCGTCTATAAAATATATAGCTAGAAGTTTTGCCTACGATATAAGGATATAAAGAGAATCTGAAATAACTAAAGGCTGAATCTCATATTGTACAACATTTAGTATTTTATTTACACATCAACAGATTAAATCTGTGTTTGTCTATGTTGCAGTCTCGGTAATGTAGGTTACTTTGGTACTTATAACCAATATTTTTTCTCATAAGGTACCTATAACCAAGTTGAGTGCAAAAATTGTTATAGAAAGTACATTACCTCCGTAGAAGACGGCATCCGGACTAATGTTAAGCATTTTTGGACTTTCATTTCCTCCCGCAAATCCTCTACAAGTTTCCCTACTATCATGCACTACAGCAATCATTCAGCCAACAACCCTGAAGACATCTGTAATTTATTCTCAAGCTTTTTCAATTCGGTATATGAGCCGTCTACTTCAGGTCACAGTGTTTCACCGCAGTACGGAGATTACTCTGAAACCTGTTCTCTCCTTAGTAGCATTCAGTTTACTGCCGATGAAATATTAAGTGCACTAAAAGCATTAGATCCGTCAAAAGGCCCGGGACCAGATGGCCTACCAGTCGTGTTCATTAAAAAGACCGCCGTTAATCTGTGTGTGCCATTACAAATTATTTTTAATCTATCAATGTCACAAGGAGTCTTTCCCCAAGCTTGGAAACTCGCAAATGTGACTCCTGTTCATAAGTCGGGACCTAAACAGGATATCGAAAATTATCGTCCTATATCGATATTATCTGTATTTTCAAAGTTATTTGAGAGACTTGTCCATGATAAAGTTTATCCTCTACTGCATAATAACATTATCCCACAACAACATGGATTCGTCAAAAAAAGATCAACTACCACTAATCTGATAACTTTTGTTGACTATTTATTTAACAGTATGGATTCTCGCATTCAAGTTGATACTATATACACGGACTTCCGAAAGGCATTTGACAAAGTGGACCATCAACTGCTCTTGAGTAAAATTGCCTTTAATGGCATACGTGGTGACCTACTAAGATGGTTCTCTTCTTACGTTTTTAACAGATCTCAGAGAGTTGTGATAAGCGGTTATAATTCTGCGACCATAAATGTCACTTCAGGTGTTCCTCAGGGCTCTATACTGGGCCCTCTTTTGTTTGTTATGTTTATTAATGATATAAGTACGTGTTTTCAAAATTCTAAAGTATTGCTGTACGCAGATGATTTAAAAATTTTTAGGCCGATTATTAATCTACGCGACTGTTTACTGCTGCAGGAAGACTTAAATAGATTCTCTGAATATTGTGTTAAAAATAAACTTAAATTGAGCATATCGAAATGCCATTGCATTAGTTTTACTAAAAATAAAAAAATAATAAAACATGCATATTCCTTAAACAATATAGATCTGACTAGAGAAACAATAGTTCGTGATCTTGGTGTTCTGCTGGATGACAAACTCCATCTAGATGCTCATGTTACTAAAATTGTGAACAATGCTTTTCGTATGTACGGGTTTGTAATGAGATCGGCTCAGGAATTTAAACGTCCTAGTACTTATCTATATCTATTTAAAACTCTGGTTAGGTCTCAATTAGAGTACGGAGTCCCGGTGTGGAATCCCTTCTATGATAAATATTCTAACATGATAGAAAAAGTACAACGCAAATTTTTAAAGGCCATGCATTACCGTTGTTTTCGTACGTATGCATCTTACAGCGACTTACTAAATAAATTCAAACTTCAAAATCTTAAATCTAGACGTATAATGTTGGAATCGATGTTTCTGTTTGATTTATGTAACAATAAATTTGATTGTATAGATATAAGCAATAGAATAAGTTATGTAGTACCTAGAACAACTATATGTCGGGGTGTGCGCGCGCGACCGCTGTTTGCTGTAACCTCTTGTCGGACAAACGCGGGCTCGCGAGCACCCCTGCGACGTCTTACCGCTCAGTTCAATAAAATTTTCCAGGGTATTGAGTTCTTTGCTGTTTCGGCTGGGAAATTTCGAAGTATTGCTCTTAAAACCATAGCAGAATTAAGTACATAACCATTTAAAATCATAGTTTACTATTATTTCTCTTTTTACTTTTTTTTTTTTTTGTATGTATAACTTTCAGTTTAGTTTTATTATTATTAGAGGTTAACATTTATCCATTATATCTACTTTTACATCGCACGATGTTCATTTTAGTTTAACTTTTTTATATTATGTGGAAAATGTTGTTGGTTGTACATTTATAATACCATTTTAGTTTTAAGTCCTTAGCGATATTGTAATGTGTAACCGTTTATTTTCCCAAATAAAATAAAATAAATAAAATAAAATAAAAAATAACATGACTCACCTTTTTTTTTTTTTTGGGTGGGAAATTATCAAATAACTTCTCCCGTTCTGGGCGGAACGGGAGGGTGTGTCAGACTTTTACTGACTAAAACCCACCCGTGTTCCTTCAGTTGCCTGTGCCAAGGGCCACGGTAACTCTTTCGAACAACCCGCGACCCTGGCAAGAATCGGCCCCAGTGGGCCCCGTCACATAACATGACTCACCTTAAGGCGAGATTAAATCTACCGATACATCGGAAGGAAAATATTGATTCAATTTCTTTAAATTTACGTTATTAAAAGGATAGAATAAGCGTTCACTTGATGTTTTTTTTTTTTTAATTACGTAGATCACGCCTATATTCTTCCAAAGGGTAACTTTGGGTTAGATGTAACTTTTTTTTTTTGAAAACCTTGCTCCACGCTGTTTCTCCTCCACTTTGGTTCACCCATATTTTGCCAGCAATGATTAAGTCTCATGGAGCTGGAAGCGAGTATATTGCTATCATTCGGGCACTAATCCAGACTCTGAGCGGCTAGTATCGAACCTAGGACCCCATGCTCAACAGGACCGCCTGCGAACACTAGAACAACGAGACCGGCTTTTAAAATTGTTTTCAAATTGTTCATTCGGTTTACGAACCTAGACTAAACTAAACTAGATTTAGCTTTTATTAGAAATAGTATGTATCGCAGGAATGCGTCATACGAAAAAGAGAAAATATAATGTAGAAGGGAATAAAGAGATATTGAAAAAAATCCTTTACCTACTTTAAAATATTTTGTGAAAAATCAAATGTTGAAATGAAGAATATCTACCCGTTAAACCTTCATCCACATTTCGGAAAATTCTTCACTTTAAGATGAACGGGAAGCCGGGAAGTGAGTAAAGCGTGGCTTGCGGAGGAAGCCGTGAGGCGGTCTCGCGTCGCACTCGCTTGCATTGCGGACCCGCGGCACGTACCAAATCCGACACTTGGCACAGTTCACATTCCCGCCGCGCTTTCTCCATCATACAAGTTTTAAGTTTTAATTACGCCTCTGCAAACTTACGCCCCGACATAACGCTGTATTTATAAAAACCCCAATGATCGGCCGCTCTCGCAGAAATGACGCCTCATCTTGTAATATTCTATATTATTAGTATCCACCTCAGCAACGTTTCTTTACTTTCGAGAGATTTTATTTTCAATTTCTCTCGATCAGAACACTTACAATGGCTACAATGTTAATAATTTCGATCGGCTCATTGTATTGTCAAATGAATTATGGATCAGGAGATTTAAATAAGATTCAGTATTACTTACAATAATAAATAATGTAGCTAATGTAAAGACAACCTTCGAAGTTAAACAGAATCGGAGCCTACCAGCAAGAAGAACAAAACTGACAAATAAATAAAACAGCGAGGTCCAACTCAGGCAATTTCTACAGCGATAAAACGCGAAAGGAGCGGTATTTAAATTGAATACGCCGTAAATAAATGCTAAATGAGACAAAGGACTGGGAGAGAATTTGCAATCTAAACAAGAATAAAAGGAGTAATGTATCTTTAATGAAAGTAAGGAAGGGCCGTCAACGGTAGGCGGTGATTACGACCGCGGACAATGTCCCACACCTCGGCCGTTTGCTTAAGCTGTTGGCACAATTAGCTTTATGTGCTTTTCGCATTGACGAACACACAGCAGGATCAATTCTTGGAACTTATGAGAACTGTTGCTTAATCGCGACCAGCCGGTCAGCTCTGTAAAAACCTCACCGTGAAATCATAAGTGAAGTGAGCTTGAAGTTAGCAGTGTCAATAGTGTTAATCCCTAATGACAGCTCAGTTCCCGCTCACTTCACCTAAGTTATCACGGTGAGATTTTTACAGAATAGCACTGCAGTTAGCAAATACCAACAATATTTAAACTTGCATTTTTTAATTTAAAAGTACGTTAAAACAACTTGCGCTTCTAATATTTCAACCACAAAAGAAAATATACGCTTACCTACAAATGAATGGTCACCAAACAAATTATATTAATGTTGTAAATGAGGTAACATGAATAGCATTCAAACATTAACGTGATAAACTTGATTTTGTAGTTATTATGTAGACGAGGTGGCCACGGTATGTTGCGTAGCTAGGTATTCTCGTACATTATGCGTGGTAATCCTATACGTTACCCAGTCAGACGTCCGGTGGTTAGTGTCTCGGGCAAAATCAGAGAGCTTTGAGAAAATAATCCTATTTTTACACGAAATACTATGTTTGCGTTGGTTCCTGAAATTAATACTGCTGATCTTTCTGACATGGCAAATTGATGTGCGTTTGTTTTAGCACTTCTTCTTAAATAAAGCTCTGTGTTAGCGTAGAGTTGCTTTTTTTCTCTGTCCAACTGTCCACTACATTAGTATAGAGGATAGTTGGACAGAGAAAAAGAGCGGCCTATGGGTTTAAGACAGGTCGAAGTGGTTAATGTAGAGCTAACGAATTAGGTGGTCTGTTAGGTAGCCCATCCATTACTTAACGGGTATATTTATCACCACAAAAAGCCAAATGATATTTCTTATATTATTAATAATGACATTATTCAATATGAAAATGTTAAAAGGCTTCATAAGACAGGTTAGTGCTCCTTTCGAAAATATCCCAGGAGTATAATTTGTAGTTAAATTAAAAATATTTATTCAACTTTAACGCTTGAAAGCTGAAAAGGATAAATGAATTTGAAAATGGATATGTGTCTAAGCGCTGATATTTCAATAACAATAATGACAGTTTGACCTATTTTCTATACAAAAACTGTCAAACCGCAATATTTATTCTTCAGATAAAAGTTATCTGAGGAACTATCGAGGATTATTGAAAAATCAACCCTTAGGCACACATTAACTTGTAAGAAATTCGATTCTGTATTCGATTTCAGTTATTCGTCTGGCTTGTTTAAATGTAGCCTGATTAACTGCAATTTTCACATTCATGAAAATAGTTTTATACTGACTAGCTACGCCCCGCGGTTTAACTCGCAAAGTCTCGATTTTGTGAAATTATCTGGATAGAATGTATTTTGTTTGTCTACATATGTATGTACCAAATTTCATCCAAATCCGTTCCGTGTTAGCATGGAAGTGTAACAAAAAAATAAATAGACAAAAATCAAATATTTTCTATTTATAACATGAGTTTAAATAACACACATATTTCTACAACCATCCCATGAAAATAGGTACGAACGTTTTCCATGTATCTGGGAAACATTTTATTTCGGCATACCTACAAAGTTGACAGGTTAAAAAAAATTTAGTAAGAAAATCATTTTCATAATGTCGTGTAACAGATTGTTTATGTTGTACCCGATGTGTTCATGTCTTAAAGTGTTTGTAGGTGATGTAAACCTAGTACTAAAACTTTCCACAATAAACAAAGCACTTAATTCTATAAGCCATATGAAAACCCGTTAAGTTGAAGTGAAGCTATAAGCAAATAAGCGGACAGACCGCAATGATTTATTATACACGTGCTTATGCAAAGAAGAAAATATTTCTTGCAAGACCAACAAACGGCCTGCTTAACAAACGTGGGTTTTATTTAGAATCCAGTTGGCTAATTAACATTACAATTGAAAACAATAATGTAACCCACAGGTGCCTTTGCTATTCACTTGTAAATACCGTACATAAATCAATCTAGAACTTTTATTTAAACTCCTTTTACTAAAGCAGCTTGAATAAACGTACCGGAGGCCGAGGCTGTATTGAATATGCCTTGCAGGAAATAGTGACAGATATTGTGTACCTGGTTGGAGTTAACTGGTCTGTAAATATTCAATAGAATTAGCATAAAAAATATTATTAAAATCTCGATTACGATTGTAAATGTTTGCTTAGTCAATCCATAGCATCAGTGGGATGGCACTGACAGCTCACTCCACGCTCACTTCACCTAAGTTTTCACGGTGAGATGGTTACCGAATCGCACTGCTTGACCATTCACCAATTATTTATTTATTGGATCGCTAACAGAGGCACATACATGTGCGGAGTTACATGCATTTTAACATGAACAGGGACAAATACCTACAAGTGTGCGCTTCCAATTATAGGCGACCACATCATTCACTTAACATCTAGGTAGGTAAAACAAATTCGACAAGGACGAACACATTAAAATAAATCACAATACAATACACGTAAATCATAGAAAAAAAAACAAAATTAAAAGCAAAAGCTAAAACAAAATAAAATAAAAAAAAATAATACTAACTAGTTTCAAACAAATTCAAATAAAATAAACTAATAATTAAAGAAGAACCATAGAAGTCAACAGAAAAAAAAAATATCATTACATACTTGGATACTAAGACATTTAGGTATTTTTAAACTTTGATAGTTTGCATGTATTCAATTCGTTATGTTTCGATACTTTGTTATAATAAAAAAAAACAATCCACTTTGTACAGATAATGCTTGTCATTTTCCAGGATCCCATACATATATTAGCTTATCGAAACGTAAACTTATAGCCCCTATCTATAAAATAACAGCTCACCAGTTTTGTCAACACGCAGACTCCAATCAAGTAAACAAAATATCGGGCGACAAAGCCACATGTGGGGTGGGCGCACTCTTATTAATAGCATGCTACACTATTACTATTTCATACGCCACGGTATGAAGTCATTCCAATGATTTATTACACCCACTAGATACGCGTGCCTGTGCTGATTACCTACAGGATCATTTTTCACCTTTTAAATAAATCACCTGACAGTTATCAGGAACTGACGTTTTGATCGACATTAAATTAAATTTTATTGATGTTCCTATCTATTTCTTTAAGTCCATTATTTAAATCCATTTGTATCCCATGCTATCTTGCTTATGTCTGGAGTAATAAAAATAAATAATCAATCAAGAAGACAGAGTTTTAACGAGACGGGACTTATTTCGGTTGTAGGAATATTTGTCACGGTCACCGGTGTTGAATAATCATGGCCGGAACAAGAAAAAGAGAAAAGTTAAGACAAGAACTAAACACAAAAGAGTAACAAAAAAGTAAAAAAACTTGAAGGATTTTTACAAGAAAATGCACCAAGTGTAACTTTAGAATTGTAAAAAATTCTGTACCCGCAAGCAGCTAGCTCCTAATTTCAAAATAAAAGTTTCTGACAATTTCAGAGTAGTCTCTAATCTGGACAGCGGGCAGTTTCGCATCGGGTGCAGTCCCACTTGCACGAATAGCGCAACTTGTCCAGAATCATTCGGGAAACTTTTGACAAGTTCCCAAACAACAGCCACTGTTAATGCCAGTTATGATTTTAGTAAATTTTTATTATGGAAAACGAATCAATATCTAATGCGGGTATGTTTATATAGGTATGTTTAAGTTTAAGTCTATTTTATTTAAACAAAATAAAATTAAAAGTTTTTGTACTTCAGTCACGTTTTTCAGACCTAATGTTGTCAGTATCATAATTACTGTACTTTCCGAACTGTCACATCTGTGCCGACTGTGCCTGAACAAGCAAACAGTAGTCGTGAGTTGTGTAGTAATCCTTGCCAATATTATTTCAACACACAGAATGGGAAGCGTAAAACGCAGTGGGAGTTTAGAAGGCTTTCAACGGAGCTGGCCGTTTAGCAAAGTTTAAGTAGGAACCGCTACAGCAGCGCTCACTACTCGGGCTCGGTTCGCGTTTAATCCTTACAAATAAATAAACAACCCTCGTATCACTGCAAATACCAAAAGCAAAATGTTAAATATGTTTCACTAGAAGTTGGCACGCATACTGTTACTAGTTCACCAGAATATACGGTTTTATTAAACACATTTAGGTACTCTACTTTGCACTTAGCAACGAATAAAATAGATCGATCTATTTCATCATAAATATTTAAGTTAATACTCTCACTCTTCCTAAGAAAATATTTGCAAATTGAATGCGAAGTAATAAATGGATCCCTTGCATATCAATGAGCGTTCAAGGCACACCTATCTTTGATTGATTCCGTCGCATTGGAATTATTTCGAGCCTGTTTCCGATTCACCAAAGGATCACTCTGGCTGTTAGCGTTTACGGTGTTTCTGTGTGAGCATTTGCTCTTATTGTTTTGTTAATGAAATCCGTTGCTATCAGATTCACAAAGGGTCTAATCGTAAGGGCTTTTAGCACAAATCACAAGTGTGTATTTTGGGTAAATAAAGTATTTTTGTATTGCAGGATATTTGAAAATTTATTGTAAGCTTTAAAAGGATTCGTGTAATATAAATTGCCATACTTGGTTCATAGAACAACATAGTAGTATTATTTTGATTCGAAAGTTTGCGGTTGAGAAATGAAACGGTTTGGAAAGAAATTTAGAGTAAAAGCTTTAATGAACTAATGTATTCTTAATGAAGAGGCGGCGCCGCGTTGGAATTGTGGACCCACGAGCCCGTTTAATGCCATGAAATATACATAACTCTCTGGTACATTTCAATTAGCACTTGAAGTGAGTACAGGCGCCACCCGCTGACAGTGTCGTCCCCAACGACTTCAATGATCACAATATCGTCGTAATCTAAATTTAGAAGAACCGTCACTCTTTTAAAATTGGCGCTGACGTGACCTGGATGACAAGTTTAACGTCAATTTATATTGATGAAGCTTAAGTTCAGATTAAAAGTTCGCGGACGAGAATGTTGCCGTCTTGTTACATTAAAATTCCAAGGTAAGATGAGCAATTTTCTTCTTGATGCTAGCTTTTAGGGAGTATAAAAACTGCAAATATTTTAGTATCAAAGTTTTAGTGTATGTCCCATCTGTATGGAAGGCGAAACGCGTAGGGTTCCTTTCACACCAAATCGTAAACTATGGATGGCCAATTTATGGTTTCGATGCGGTAACCCATTCCGGTCCAGGCAGATTTACGATAGCAGTTCCTCACGAATACGAGCGTCTACGCGGTCACATCTAATAAACAAGTCACGAGTTTTACTTGCTTGTACAAAGTATGTACAGGTAAATGTCATAATTTATAGCTGTGATACGATTTGAGACTGCGGTTACCTAAGTTCTGTAATTTATCAATCATGTCAGCTGAATGTTAGGATATCAATATAGAATTATAATATCGCGGGTCCCTTTATGATAAAATACGAATTGAAACTAGCCTTTATAAAATACCGACGTTTGTTTCTGGCTGTGCCGTAACCAGTGGTGCATAGATAAATTCCAAATGACAGTAGGTTTGGTGAGCGAAAAGATAAAAATAAAATACATTTATTTGCGGTAAGCATGATGCATAAAAAGAACACAAACACAAAAAAAGAACGAATTGTAGGAAAATATGCGTCACATCCACGCAAAACGCAAAACCCTATGGGAGGCAGAGCCCCAGCGTTGGTTTTCAGCGCCAGTCGGTGCCTGCGGCTGGTTTTCGCTATATGATACTTAATTACTTAGCCAGTATTACGTTGAGGGTGGGCAGTTTTCATATCTCTAGTCTAATTATAACTATAAGAATTTATTCTGTCAAAGATCGAGAAGAAGTACGAAGTATTGAATGATTAGGTTCAATGAAGATAGAAGCATCATAGCGAGGGTAATTTATCAGCAGTTGACTTTTACGGGTTGTTATGATAATATAGTTTCCGTTGAGAGTAATCTCTCTAAGAACACCGCAGCTGTCGTAAAATGTGTCCACGGAACAATTAATGCTGCTTATATAACCCAAACCCTGCGATTAACCACAAGCTTGGCTTACCTACCTACCTACCACCTTTATCGGGTGAACCATTCCTACAGACTAAATACATACAATAAAATATTCAACTCGCTACGGTCATAAATAAAAAATATAGCGACACCTTTTCTTGAGATATTACCAACATCGTGCTTTAAGCATTTGCTTATTGAAATACCTCAAAATGTACTTCCCACCCACCGTATATTAATGTTAGAATTATACGCTACATATAAATTTATAATACAATCAAAGCGTAGCCCATTATGGTAATTCTTAAATAAGTCATTATCCCGTTGAGTATTGCAATTAGAAAACATAATGATAGCTATAAGCGATCACGGGGTATAACAATATATCACGCCTACGCCATCAAACTAATTGCTCTATAACGTTATTTCATTGGGTACAAAACAAATTCAATCGTAGGCACGTACTCATATAGGTGCATCTTACCGACTCAATAACCGTTAAAATATCGAACCAACATTAAATATTCGTGGCGTAAATATAAATAGTTTCTAAATAAGTAGCCTTGACACGGCGAAATAATGCTTCATTTGGTATGTGTCGCCTAAATGAGGCTAAAATATTGATACCAACTGAAATCAGGTAATTGAACGGTATTGACAGCACTTGTGGTAATCACCGCGGCTTACAAGTTGTAGATCGTAGGTTCGAACCCCGACAAGCGCTTTGCTTGTAAATTATTTCATCACAACTGCTTTCAAAAACGGTGATGAGGAAACCGGCATATCCTACAACCAAAAATTCGAAGACATGTGACATCTACCAACCCGCACTGGCTCCGCATGGTGGATTACGGCCCACTCCCTCTCACAGAGAGGAGGCCTGTGTCCCCGCAGTGGGAGCATATTAGGCTGATTATGCTGAGCCATGTTGAACTATTTTCATTAATTTGGAAGGCTTAAAAAGCGAGTTCATTTTTAATTTAATTGTTTTCAATTTATAGCATATTAATAAAGGGGAATCTAGGATCCTCGAATTTGTTTTTCATTTGAAGATTGGCTAGAAAGGGTTTAGCAACTCGACCAATATAGTTATATATCCGTGCAGAAAGAATAAAAACCCTGATCAAATTACAGTCATCTGCACGTGTGTGGACGACAGTAAATATATCTGTCACTTATGGAGAGAACAGGGGTGACGTGGAAATCATTGTTTTTTCCATATTTCCACAATCCTGAATCTTCGTAGATGGATTGGTGGACTCTACTGCCAATAGAATAGAATAGAATACTCTTTATTATGTACCAATACACCATGGAGCAGTTAACCACCTATTAATATTAACCACCTATTAATATTAACCACTGACGGATAGCTAATCTCAACCTGTGGTTAAATTTTATCTGAAGTTTAATCAAAAACATTGAACAGAGCCAGCTACTTGTTTATCGCTCAATTTATAAAAACCATTTGAGGAAAATGGGATATTGTGGTTTTCGCTGGCGATTGGCTAGCTGGCAATACGGCTTCGACTGTTCTGTATGTTTTATAAAACGCTTGTAGCTATTCCTCTCACATTATTAAAAAGCTGGAACCACATCATAACTGATAAAACTTGGAGAACCTAGCCTTTAAACTTTAAAAATGAAAAATAGGCTGGAATAACTTTTAAATTATTTTTGAGATATGTCTTCAGTAAGAATGTCGGTTGTTATCTCACAAGCATCCTTATTTAAGTAGTTTTAATAATGTAGTCTGTCTATACCCTCGCTATTTCTAACTTTGTCAAATATGGGAAGTATAAGTTCTCAAACTCTAGTTGAAAACCAAGTCTATTCGCCTCCGCAAAATAACGTAATCATACATCCCTATTTCCGAACTATTCGGCGCTGACAAATATTCACAAAGCCTGAGTGGATAGATTAGGTTTTGTTGTACGACCGCCATCAGAAACTCTGAGGATACCGCTAGTTTACCCGCCACGACCACCCACTATCTACTCATGCTGGAAACCAATTTCCCACCTCATTGTTCTAAAATTGCGTCCTGCTCTATTCTACGTTCCGGCGGCCAATCGATTCGCACATTGACAAACATCGAAAAATAAAATTGATATTGGAAAGGAATTGTTATCTAAAATATTGGAAAGTCGACCAATTTCTGTCATAACTTATAAGCTATCGATATATTTTGTCCATAAGCAATTTTTTTTTTTTTTTAATTTTACATTTTGTCATACATACAAATGACAGGTCACCGCACTGTTTTGAAAGAGATAAACTGAATATAAACGATCAACAGAAATGTTACTGCATTCTAAATATAAATGACATACATTTTTCTTATTCTCAAAGTTTATGTGAGAACTGAAACACTTGGAATTATTTCTGTCGTTTTACTTTTCTGGCATTACTATCCAAATTCTAAAAACAGCCGTGCGATTCTGTAACCACCTCACCGTGAAAGCTTGTGTGAAGTGAGCGTGGAGTGAGCTGTCATTCGCTAGGAATTAACACTGTTAAGTGCTCACTTCACTTATGATTTCACGGTGAGATTTTTACAGAATCGACCGGCAGTAAAGCATACCGTGGGCTTTGCTAATTTACTTGTCTGTTTTAGTGAATATATCTTCATGGTTATTCATATAATTATGAGATTCTATCAAGTTTATTCAACTTCATACCTGTCTACAAAAAGTCAAATCTTTTGTTCGATTCTCCGAAACTTCCTGTAATCAGAATTTTTAACAACTTTTTTTTTTTTGGCCATTCATGACACAACATTATCTTGCCATATAGCTAACCTACTATTTACGTACCTCAATATACAGAGTCAAATTAAAGTGATTGTAATCAAAAACAAAAAATTGCGATGAACAAACTTAATTATGTAACTGTCTGTCATCACCTTTTCTTTTTGACAATAATACTTTTTGTGTTTTCTTTTTGTATCTTATCTCTATTAAATGACAATAAAAAGTGAAAAGTTTTAATTATATTTAAATAACTGCACCTTTCTACGGGGTCAACGGCCGCTGGTAGTGTGGTTACATGAAATGATGAGCTAAGAAAATGTTTTATCGTCATTAGATATCGATACCCGTCACAATATACGGAGTTTCGCTAGCTAATTTTATTTAACCCTGTATAATTGTGAAATGTGTTCGTGCACATTTGGTTTGGCCCATGTTAATGCACACTATGTGAACCAACGTTATCCAAATAAACCAAATACGTTAATGCTGTAGTTGGTTGAGCAGTATCTGTGCGACAGTGCAGCGAGGCAGCGCCGCCGGCCCGAGGCAGTCGCGATGCCTTTGTTCGAAAACACGAATGGAAATCAATTTTACAGATCAACTACACTGGGGCCGAGTTCGACAGGCTGACAGTCACTAGGCCGGCCTATGAGTACAAGTTGCCGGATCACTATCTGACGGCCGGACTCAAAATATAACTCTGTGTATATTTGTGGCGTATTTAGAAATAACGCAAACAGGGTTTTGGAATAGGATTCTTGGATTTTTAGGATTTTTGGATAGAACATTGGCTGGTGGTCATGTACTACGTAATGAATTTGGCCATTATCTGTCCAGCCGGTCGATTCTGTAAAAATCTCAGCGTGAAATCATAAGTGAAGTGAGCACTTAATAGTGTTAATCCCTACCATTAGGGAATGACAGAGCTCACTTCCCGGTCACTTCACCTGAGTTCTCACGGTGAGATTTTTACATAATAGCACTGTAGGAATCATGAATTCATGATACTTAATTATTGTTTTGGAATTCTAGATTAAAAAAGAGCTGCCGAGTAGAATCGTGGACTTCTTCATCATCAGCCTACAGCAGTCCACTGCTAGACATAAGCCTCTCCAATTGCACGCCATTTAGCCTGATTCTCGGCAATTCTCACCCAGTTGTTACCAGTCACCCTGCGAAGATCATCGCATCTTCGAATCATGGATTTGACTACTAGTAAATAAATCATATCATGTACAGAAATTGGTAAGGAAGGGTGGCCGCAATTAATGCCGGTACCCCCACAGATCTGCTCACCCCGCATGTGAAAACGAGCGTAAAGATACACCGTTGATATAGCACAGCATAGCGTAGCCACCCGCCTTATACGTAAATTAATTTTGTGCTGTGATCAGCGGAGCGTGAGCCTCACGATAATCATTCCGATCTCGGCTTCGGCTCCACACATTCACCGAATAATGCCACTATTAATCATTAGCCACGTTATGGCTTATACAAATAATAACCGAATTAGTATCCATACCAACTGATTCAGCGCGACCCAAGTACAGCCTTGGCCATAATTATTTGCCACTCATGGAAAAGCCTAATAACTTAAAATTCTATTGCATTCAAGTGAAATAAAAAATAACAGTTTATGAAAATAGAAATTTTTATTATGGGAAATTAATATTTTGTAGAAAAACCTTTTGCTTTAAGAACAGCAGTTATTCTTTTTGGTAAACTCGACAATAAGCGTCGACATTCTTGTGGAGTAATGGTATGCCACTCCTGAATTAAAACATTTTTTAGCAATTCCTTTGATGTGACAGAGTGCTCCCTAATCTTGCGCTTCAGTATTGACCAAAGATGTTCAATCGGGTTGAGGTCCGGTGACTGAGGAGGCCAATCCAGGAGCTGAACCCCATTATCTGAGAACCACTTCATTGTCACTCGCGACTTGTGACACGGTGCGTTGTCTTGCTGGAAACGGATCCTGTCCATGTTGGTATCACCGAATATTCTATTAAAAGACGGTTTCAGGTCAGTTTCCAGTACTTTGATGTATTTTTTTTTTAATCCATTCGGCCCTCACACACTACTATTTCGCCCACTCTAGTTGCCGACATACAACCCCATACCATTATACTTCCTCCTCCATTTTTACGGTTGATACCACACATTCTGGCATGTATTCTTCACCCACTCTACGTCTGACATAGGTCGTACCCGCGGTACCGAAGACCTGAAATGATGTATTATAAAAATAACTAAACTTTAAACAACGAATCTTAATTTATTTGTAAATATACCTAGCTGTTATTATTGTAACTTTTTAAAATAAATGTAATATTCATAAAATTAATATACCTCGAAGTTACATTCGTCCGACCACACGATATTCGACCAATCCTTCGCAGTGAAATTTTTATTTTTCATGCACCACTGCAAACGCTTTTTTAAATTATTCTCTGATAGCCAGGGTTTCTTTCTTGCTTTTCAGCCTTTGAGCCCGGCATTGTGGAGCCTTCTCCTTACTGTTCTAGTAGACACTATTTTATCAGTGCTTCCGAACAACTCAGCAGCCAGCTCAGAAGACGACTTTCTCCGATTCTTTCTTCTTTTAGTCTTCTTTCTGTCTCTTTTAGTCTTTTTATAACGATTTATTGTGTATCTCACAGTACTGTGAGGGCAGCTAAGTATTTTTGAAATTTGTACTTTATTTTGTCCTTCCTCAAAAAGTAACTGTATCTTCAAACGTTTAGCTAAACTTAATTCGCACGTTTTTGGCATTTTTGCAGATAAATAATATTATTTTTTTGAGTAGTCCACTATAAGCCAAAGATTATTGAGTAATGTGCACACTTCGAGCTTCTGCAGTACACTGAATACATACAAGCAAAATTCAAGTTTATCACTGTAAGCGTGTCAAGACTTGTTTTTGGGTGTATTTGATGTGATTCTTTGTTTACGTTATTGAGTTTAGCGTGCTGAGACATAAGAATATAGAAAAAAATTGGTTAGAGTCAAAATAAGTTAAATTTATAAGAAAGAAGAGGGTGGCAAATACTTTTGGCCAAGGCTGTATATATTATCTACATCGTTATAACGCAAATTTTATCCTCCCCGTTTATCTTAGCGAAGCGTAATAGGTCTTGAAAGTTACATATCTACTTTTTGATAGTACAGACGCCAGCACATCGAGCTATCCGAAACTGTCAAATATTCCCAATCAACTTTGAACCTTATGCTTTAGCGATAAAGTTTAAATATATTGAAGAAATTTGACAGATTGTAGTAGCTTGATGTACTGGCGTCTGTACATTAAGATCTCCCTTACGTAGTTTCAGGAAGGGAAAAGGTCAGTAGGCAGTTTGAAAGTGACGTTCGCGGAAAATTTACTAAACCGTCAATTACGGATAGAGCGGCGCAATACTCGAACAGCTCGCTAGAGATTTACGATTGCAATCAAACGTCAAATGGCATCATTTTTCAACATCAATATCATAGGGCGATACAGTTCGTGACACATTAATTTGGCAACGGGTGCGGGGCGCGCCAAGCTCCCACCGTTGGTGATCGCTTTTTCATAACACGCTCACGAGTCATTCTCACAAGCTCACTCGTGATATGCACTTAATAAATTACGGTTTCATTCAATTTTCATTTCATACGCCTGCAGTGCGATTCTGTAACCATCTCACCGTGAAAACGTAGCTGAAGTGAGCGTGGATTGAGTTGTCAGTGTCATCCTACCTGATATTAGGGATTGACCAAGCATACATTTGCAATCGTACTCGAGATTTTAATAATTTTTTTTATGCTAATTCTATTGATCATTTTATATAATTTAAAAGCTACTATTTTAGTTGTCAAAACATTACTATTTTATGGGATTTAAAAACAAAATAGCAAAACAGAAACTTAGTCAGAATCCCAATGTTGTTTTTTTTTTTTCTTTTTCTTAGACTATCCTTCACCCGATTCACGAAATATCGTGAAGTGATCACGCCACACAAACTACGTGGGATTATATTATATGGTTCGTCAGCCAGACACACCGTTAGCACTCGATGACTTGGCTTGAAAAATATTATAAAAATCTCGATTATGATTGTCGATATTTGCTTGGTCAATCCCTAGCATCAGCGGGATGACACTGACAGCTCACTCCACGCAAATTTTCACGGTGAGATTTTACAGAATCGACCGGCTGCGCTAAAGCTATTAGGACACCTGAGTGTCAAACGTGCGAATTGGTAACGATATAAAACATTTTAAAAGAACGACGAGCACTATTGAATTATCATCGTAGATTTTGATCACTTTTTGTGATAAAACAAATGTCTTCATAAATTAACTGTGGCAAGAGAAACAGCCACATATTCGCCGAGAAAAATGTAAGTACTGCGAAAGGAAGTTCAGTTTAAACCGGTTATGATTAACGATTTGGCTTAGTCTTTGTTTGTTTTATCAAAAACAATCAAAATAAGCTTGTGTTCCGGCGTCGGTCGGAGACGGAAGCACGGCCAACGCGCAACTCGGTGATTAACGAGCAAACCTCGCCGACTTGAAAATGAACCCTATTACTTAACTAACTTATCGTCCATCCAAGAAAAGTAAGCTCTGTAATTACTGACCTTTACCCGGCCAGCGAGAATTTAGCGCCTAATTATGAACAACAGTTATATCGCTAGGGAGATGGATGCGGTACGTCAAACATTTCGTCTGCGCGCTCATTTGGGGCAGGTAGACGACCTTGGATGCTTTCTATTTAATTTTCGGGTAAAGGGCTATAAACCAGGTTCAGAGAGCAGTTTAGAAAGTTCATAATTAGAGCTCATTAGGCACCGTACTCTCTTATGGTCATGACTATAGCACCTATGGCAGTAACAAACCTATACAGCAAGGAATTCTAAAAACTACCTGTTCGTCTTAAAATTCGTCTAATTGAAAAATACGAGGGAACTTTAAAGTTAGCAAAATGACGCTATTTTCATATCAGACATGATAAATATGATAATAAATACAGATATTCGTGTGTAAATGACCCACTTTGTATAATAATCAAGTTCGCAGATATTCGCGTAGAAACATGGGCGGCCCAGCAGGGGCCGACACAGATAATATCAGTCAATGCTTGCACGTGATTCATTACACCTGCATGACCGTAGCCACTTCATATAATAACTTTCAATGTATTTATTTGAGTATGAAAGCGGCGAGCTTCGGAAACACAATACCTTTATTGCGCAAGATAAATCTTTGTTACAATCGGATTTGTTTAATATGAATATCGAATGAACAGCGCGGGGTGAGTCAGCGGCCAGCAGTGTAACAGCAGTATTACTGCACTCAGCAGACTGGAGTTCCAACAAGCGATTACACATCACAATTTTGTTGTCAGCCACAATACAAAAGTTTCATTGTGAAACTTAATTGAGTGGGTCAAAGCAAAAATACATACGTAAGTGTACCTGTGTCAAGAAGACAAAAGCAGTTACCTTGTTTGGAAATGAACAATGAAGCGAAGAACCTGGCTAAACATATATTATCAGATTGTACATATGTGTGTACACTTTCTTCTATTTCCATTCAACTGTGTGTACCGGAATGTCTTTCATGTACCTCATTTATTTAATAGAATCGAGCTTTAATAAAAACCTTTCGTAAAATATGGAACATTTAGGTGAATGCCGCCTTATTGTTAAGTAGGCTTTTAAATTCCAGATCAGATTAGGTCGTTCCAGATGAATACACAATTCACTATACAGTTTCTGTTCCTTTTATGTGGAGCAAAAAAAGGCAAAAATATTGTTCCTAATTCGGACAATGTAATAAAAAGTGAGGTGCGGTTCAAATAAAAGCAAATGTTATTTCGCGATGCACAGGTCGAGTGGATCGCGGGCCGGCCGATGCACCGCTCTTGGCGCCTTACCAAAATGTATCAAAGCTAGATTTATGTGGGGCTGCGACGAAGGCTGCGATGGTATCGGCGGGCCGCTCCGACCACGCTGCGCTCCCGCGGCGTGCCCGCTATATCTACGTGGTACGCTGCTACCTCGCCGCGCGGCAAGCGGCTTTTACACAATACTCACTGAATATTCCTGAATTCTGATGGTTCGGGAATATTTTGCGCAAGTTTTGGTGGAGTTGTATTTGATATCATGCTTTATTGTTTCAACAGCTTCTCTGTTTTACTTTTAAAGGTTTATTGTTGAATAATGTGGTCGTTTTCGAGCTCAGTTTTAACTTAAGTACTTACATCGTTCTCCATTATATTGTTTTACCGGTTTTAAGGGCAACCGCCTCTCATTAAACCAACCTTCGATTAACCGTTACACTGTGAGTAATAAAATATTCCTTACTGCATTCAGCTCCCTTTAATAATCTTAAAAATCTTTACATCTCTCTTTGGATTAATAAACTTCTTAACTGCTTATAAAAAACTTCATAAAGGCGGGTAATATAACTGCTGCTATCTGGTTTTATTGGCTCAGTAATCAAGGCTTGACGTTCCAAACAGCGTTAATAATCCATTTCTTACAACATAAAACGTGAACTATAGTAGGGGACTTAAAAATATATCAAAGTATAATATAAATAGAGAATAACGTATTGTTACTATTATGTCGGGGCGTGAAATCATAAATTTCAAATATGAACGTCTTCACGCTCCTATGATCGAGAAAATAAATGGATGCACAATTTTTCGTGTTTCGTTGGGGCGTTAAATTATGCGTTTATCATTTAGGGATGTTTACAGTGCGGGGCGGCCGCGGGATCAAATTGAAACGACTGGAGCCGTGCCAGCCGCCCAGCCCGCCAGCCCGCCAGCTCGCCAGCCCGACACTACACGCGTGCCTTCAGTCCTAGCGTACGTAGCAATCTAGTATGAGTATAGGGTAGATGTGACGCATGTTTTTCAATTTCATTGATTTATGTTTATTCGTCACTAGCAAACAGTTTTTTAGAACATTTGGAAATAAACAATGCATTTTCCTGTCAGAAATAATTTTATAGTTTATTTTAAAGAAGAGGTGTAAATACTAACGTCATGAGTATAAAAACTAGTCAGTACTTCAACAAGGCGTGAGAACAACTTAACAAACGAATTGCATCAAAGATAAGTAGTCGTTGCAGACACGTGATGAAGCTATTAATAACCATAAAACGAGCCAGACAATTGATGCCAATTATATAACTATTCAGTTCGGAATTCCAGACAATTCATCCTCAATAGACATGTAACATAAACACAATATTACACTTAATGGCACCGCTAAGTACTTTCATTTGAACCGCATATCACTCCTCATTGGTTTAATGTCAGGAATTTTTATTTGTCCCTTTTTAGATACGAAAGGCGAACCATACTCATATTTAATTTACGAAAGTAGAATGACTGAAATCTCAGTAGGTATCTTTAGTTCCTCATTGGAGTTCTTGAACCAAATCCCTCGTATCAACGATAGCAGATATTTCTGAGGTAACAAGATATCGTCAAGTCGCAGCCGTCTCTATCATTTCCGTCAGATTGCCCCTATCGTACCGCGAACAAGCAACGAGACCCGATGCGGAATGGCACATTGATACATACTTACATACACAAACCAGTTCTCAGAATAAAGGACGGCGCAACAGAAATAACTCGGTGACCGATCCTCGAACTTGTGTTGTCACATTCACTTACAGAGAAAAAAAATCAATGAATTACAATATTTTAGCTTACATCGAAACTCATGTACTGTGGCTCTTAGAGTTGTTCTTGTTGTGCTCAGAGGAATGTATCGGGCACGCGTCTATGATTCATATCGATATTTCATCACGGTCCAATGAAATACTCGATACTGCAATTGCAGCGGGCGCGGGGTACCCGTTCTGCTTGGTTCACTTATTTGACTTTATTTGTGGCGTTTGTTTCTCGCGGCGCACCCGCGGCCGCGTGCCCGCTCCGTGCCTGCTCGTTGGAGCCCGTCCAACAGTTTTACACAATCATTCCACTCAACTAAGCGTTCCCATAAACACAACCCGGCGGGTATGAATTGCAAAAAAAATTGGAAATAATTGCCAATTTATTGTTCGTGTTGCTTTTACGCATATCGAAATTTAATTTGTTTGGCTGAAATGTTAAATATATGCGTGTAGTGCGTAGTGCGCGTACACGCAGCGCGAATACAGAATGCGTGCGTTGAGCGGCGGAGCTTCTGTCTATAGATATATTTGTGGCACGGAAACTATGCCATTTCATTTTCATCCACTGCCGACACCCCGGGAATTTGTAACATCACTTACTTAATTGAACGATAAATAAGTGAAACGCCTATCCATTTGATATGATCCATCCATGATCCATTGGCATATGATGATGATTTATCATCTAGATCTTTCGAATGATGACTATGTTTCTAATAGATAGAGAAATTATCTTTTGGATTAAATCCAAATATTCCTATTTTATATGGGTCAACTAAGCTGATATTGTAACGACCAAACCATTGAAGCAGTACATTTTGACAGCAATTTTAATAAAGTACAACAAATTATCGTAAATAAATAAAAGTTCAACGACTTTAACTTATTATTAAAAAATAATGACGAGACTTTGTGTACACAATATTTATTGGCGTTAGACTATGAATAATGAGGTGTAGAGTATCTAGCTAGAGGAATAAAAACAAATTGGTAAAAAATAGACAGTGATACCGAGTTTCTGTTTGTAGGAAAGTGTCAATTTATCACTAGTCCCCAACGGTAAAGAAAGATGGGAAGAGACTGCTGAGAAACATGTTGAAACGAATAGGCCCGTCATCGCCTATCTTCTTTTACTGCATGCATAATCCTCACCTTTCTTACATATCCCTCGGCTGTTCATCTATTTAGTCTCGTTTTATCAAGCGTCGCAACATACAAGCTCATACTTAAGTTGAACGAGTACCTACGAGTATAATACCTCGGGAATGCGCGATAAGTATCGCTACCTGACATGAGGTATAGGCGCGAAGGCGCGACATGAACATATCCAGAGCGCCAAGAGAATAAGTACAAAAAATATCACGCTTTTTTTCTCTCACAAATATACATACAATTAAAGCATAAAATACATTTCCTTTTAGTTGGTGTCTCATGGACACTGTATAAACATTCAACTCTCAATTTTTTTTTTTATAAATCCAGCCAGTCGATTCTGTAAAAATCTCACCGTGAAAAGTTGCGCGGAGTGAGCTATCAGTGTCATCCCACTGACGCTAGGGATTGACCAAGCATACATTTACAATAATAATCGAGATTTTAATAATATTTTTATGGTAATTCTATTGATCATTTTATATAATTTCACAGCTAGTACTTTAGTTGTCAAATGATTATTATTTTATGAGGTTTTAAAATAAAATATCAGAACAAAAAAAAAAAAAAGAAACAACAACAACAGAAACAGAGACTTAGTCAGAATCTCAATGTTTTATTTTTCTTTTTTTTTCCTGGACTATAGACCTAATTCACAACATTTCGTGAATCGGGTGAAGTGATCACGCCACACTAACTACGTGGAATTAAATTCTATGGTCTGTCAGCCAGACACCCACAAAATAGTAAGGTTTTGACAGCTAAAACACTAGCTTCATTTTATGAAATTATATAAAATGATCAATAAAATTAGCATAAAATAATATTATTGAAATCTCGATTATGATTGTAAATGTATTCTTGATCAATCCCTAGTATCAGGTGGGATGACACTGACAGCTCACTCCACGCTCACCTCACCTAAGTTTTCACAGTGAGATGGTTACAGAATCGCACTGCTTTCGAATTTAACGTTTTTGATATCTATGTAGTTGTAAAAGATCCTACATTTCACCACTTACCAGCCCATCCACCATCGAACAAAACCATAACGCGTCGATAAGCAACCTCAGCTTACCACAGAACACGAACACTACTTACATGTAAAGCGATTTAGATAAGTCCCGACTCAGCCATTGAGAATGTTAGTATTGACAGTAACAGATAGTGTCTATTGAATATCTTAGTAATAAAAGCGTTCCTGTTCGTGAGGTGTCGGCTCCGGATTGTGTGGAGGTCTCGACGTCGACCGACGCTCTCGGAGTCGGTACTGTCCCTCGAATACCGGTAAAGTGTCATGTTCCCAACCTTATCAGTTAGACAGCGGACCAATATTTGAATACCACACTCGATACTCACCCGTCCTAGTAAATAAATGCTATCGCTTCCATTAGGGTCAATAATAAAGTGAAAGTAAATACATTCGGATTGTAATTTGTAACGTTGATAAACATCTTTGTGACAATGTAAGAGAATCGATATGGTTTTTATTTCGGTGTGTTGATACCCAATTACGAGCGGTTTTATGGCACGTAGGCGTTTTAGATTAACTCGATTTGGTTTCGGTATCACAATCGATAGATACCATCTATTATTGTGACATCATATTTTTTATTATAATTAAAAGTTACGTTAAAAAACATTAGGTGTTTAAAGTTACACCTAAATATGTAGATCTTTGGTAGTTGTTATCTTCGGAACTAGCACTATGGGCTTGCAACATGTAGCATGATCTTAGGGTGCGTTTCCACAGAAGCGGAGCTGGGCGAAGCGGAGCAGAGACGTGCAGGAATCGACTAATCACAATGGTTGAAATCCTCATCGCGTCACTCGTCTCGTCTGTGATTGAACGATTCCTACACGTCTCCGCTCCGCTCCGCTCCGCTCCGCCCAGCTCCGCTTCTGTGGAAATGCACCCTTAGGGTGCCTTGGCATTGGGCTGTCGCCCAGCCTAGGCGTTGTGCCTACAGTCATGTCAGAAATATATTATAACACAAAACTGACAACTCAGTCAGTTTAAGCGCGGTAAGAAACAAATTTTTAGGTAACTGACATAACTAACTGTTGCGCATCGCGGCAACATAGGGTTCAACACAGCGATGCGTTTGATGTTAGTCGAATCAAATGACCAGCAAAATGAAAGTAGTTTTGCAGTTTTAATTCAATTAAAAAATAAATGCACAGCTCAGTGAAATAATTTTAGGTATTTCTTTACTTGATTAAATTCCCTTTATTATCATTACATAAAATATGATATTTTACACTCAAGATTTTGAGAATTATAAAAAAAACTAGCAAGCGCCCCGCGGTTTCAACCGCATAAGTCTCGATCCCGTATGAATATCGGGATAAAAAGTATTCTATGTGGTAATCCTGGTTATAAACTATCTGTGTGCCAAATTTCCTCAAAATTTGTCCAGCTGTTTGACCGTGGAGAAGTAACAAACATACAAGCACACACACACACACTCACAAACTTTCGCCTTTATAATATTAGTGTGATTTTTGTAGCTCTGTTTTACTATTATTTTATAACTATACTATTTTTTTAAATGTAATGAGTCTTTTCTTCAAACATTTGACAATACACTTCATTTTTTTCTAGCTTGTAATATGTACCAATACGCCTAACTGTGCCACAAACAACTGAACCTTTTATGGTGTCCTACGTTTTGGCAGTACCTTAACGGGAAGCTCTACAGTTGATCCCTTTTTAGCGTTTGCATGGCGTCTACGATACGTCTACAAACCGCAACGCCGCACCCACGACGCGCTACGAAGCGCCTACGACGTGCTACGCCGCGTCTAACATGCGTCTACGTCGGTCCTGTGCCTACAATGAACCTATGCCGCGCTTATGATGCGTCTACGCAGCACTGAAGCTGCGTCTACGAGCCGCCAAGACAACAACAATCAATATGAATCAACAATCTTGTGAGAATTAATTACATAAGAAGATTGATTATTGAAAGCAATGTTACATAGCAGTGTTTGGCTAGACGCTGCTTGATCCTAAGTCGGCTTCCACGGAAAGCGACCTTAACGTAGGTGTCGACTTAATATGTACATATTCTAAGCCGGGGATCACATAGCACTAAAAGCTTATACATAATTCCATTAGATATAATACTAAAACCGGCTTTAACGTCTAAATAAAGCATAAAATTGATATTGTCACTCTATCGGCCCCGAGATGGCAATCTGTCCGTCCGTCAAGTTTTACGCCTCGCGCGGGAAACGCCACCTGCCCGCCGCCTCCATACAATTTAGATGAGTTCTAAAACT
Organism: Eremobia ochroleuca; assembly: GCA_949629135.1. NCBI lineage: Eukaryota > Metazoa > Arthropoda > Insecta > Lepidoptera > Noctuidae > Eremobia > Eremobia ochroleuca. Next base: position 11,621,289 of record OX451392.1, read on the forward strand.
TTAAATACTACGTATTATCGTATAACTCCGATGTGATGGCATTATAGTACCTACTATATTTAAATATCCATTGTAGAAGAGTCGGGCATTTTTAGTATCCATTAAATATTAGATGACCTATTTTGTTTTATTGGATAATAAGCATTGTTTGTTTAGGTTCTGTTACTTCGCTTTATAAATAAATATAAACTCAATAGGTACGTGTGGGTAGGTCGCGCTTCGATTCACTCACGTCGATCCGGTTTTTATGACAGATTGTCAATTCTGTCATGTATTGCTTCCGGGATCGGTAGTTGGCAAAAACGCGCGACGACGACGATCTTTTTTCGCTCGGCTCAGAAAAAATCTCAGTCACGTGATGGTATGTATTTAATACCACGTTTCAATTAGAAAAAAGTGAGGAATCTTTAACTCAGCAGTAAATATAACATCAAAATACAATCAGCATATCGATTCTGTAAAAATATCACCGTGAAAACTTGCGTGGAGTGAGCTGTCAGTGTCATCCCACTGATGCTAGGGATTGATTAAGCAAACATTTACAATCATAATCGATATTTTGATAATATTTTTTAAGCTAATTCTATTCATCATTTTATATAATTTAAAAACTAGTATTGTATTTGTAAAAACATTACGATTTTGTGGGGTTTTAAAATAAAATAGCAAAACAGAAACATAGTCAGAATATCAATTTTGTTTTCTTTTTCTTTTTTTTCCTAGACTAATTCTAATAGGACCAGTCTTTTTTTTTCTTAGATTAAAACCCCACAAAATAGTAATGTTTTGACAATTAAAATACTAGCTTTGAAATCATATAAAATGATTAATAGAATTAACATAACAAAAATATTATTAAAATCTCGATTATAATTGTAAATGTATGCTTGGTCAATCCCTAGTATCAGGTGGGATGACACTGACAGCTCACTCCACGCTCACTTCACCTAAGTTTTCATAGCTTGGGTGAAGTGAGCGTGGAGTGAGCTGTCATTCGCAAGAGATTAACACTATTAAGTGCTCACTTCACTTATGATTTCACGGTGAGATTTTTACAGAATCGACCGGCTGTACCTACTTTTCGAGATCACCTTTTTCGAAAGCTACTTGGCCTAGTGATGACCTAAATGTAAAGCTTGTTTCGAGCTACTCATGCACCTGAAATAATATCAAAAGGATTTGATAAATAAGTTTTCATATTCAAAGCCATTTCTTCTCGTTTTCTACTAAATGCTATTTCTACTGCAATTTACACGGACATAGTAATCTTCCCTTTTAAATGCACAAAAGAGAACGGGACCAGAATGTACTCTTATTTTATACGGGCAGCCATAAATCCTAAAAAGCTATAGATTATCCATACAGGCAGAGTGCACCTGTTCTCAGTGCACTTTATATACAAAGCTATATGGCAGATTAGAAAAAATACTATTAAAAGAATAGTGATAAAGTGTCCTTTGTATTTTGATTTCGAAACAAAGATAAATATGAGCGTAGGTATAATATGTATGGAAGCAAAAGGCTTCAACAATTAAAAAATATTACTCTATGAAAATATTTGTACTTCAACAGAGTTTTCAGTTTAGGAAATAGATTTGGTTCCGGCTATCCTTAATGCTCCTTCTCACATAATGTTGTAGATATTGTTCTTTATCTGTATAGTGAATCTCTGTAGATACACTACCGCTGCAACAAACTCAGAAGCCAATGCATCTGACTCATAAATAAAACGAAAATCGCTACAAAAAAATCAAATGAATAGCAATTTCAGATTAAAATTGTATACCTACGATAACATACCTTGAACAGCGCCGTTAAAGCAACGTCAGTCAATCTGAGACAGGTCTGTCAGTTCGATTTACACAAGCCCGACTTGCCAGCGACGCTACACGCCCAATAAACCTCGCTTAACACTGCAAGGAAATCCCTACACGACTCCGTACGATATTGGCAAGACTTTACTTGGAACATTACAGATATACGATAGTATAAAGATAACAAAGCTATAATGTACACTACTATACGACTTTCACGAACGGTTTTAAAGTGCCCTGTTTATTCTAACCTGTGTTAGCTTTAACGTTGAAGAGGTATTTCTAGGACCTACAGAATTTTCGGAAAACAGTTTCTAAAAACATCGAGTGCTCATCAAATTCGGCACCGATAGCGACGAAAAAGAATCTTAGAAGGTAAATTCGAAAAGTTTTCTTTATACTACGAAAAAAGCTCCTTTGGAAACTAGTAATGAGCCTAGACAATAACTCGGCATAACAAACTGAAAATATGCCAACTAAAAACAAAAACAGGTAAGTAGGTGAGTCACACAAACAAGCATGTAGCTGATCAATAGAAAATAGGAAAAGTACCGGACCCCGAAAGGAAAATGTTACAGAAATCTTCATCATGCAGAATCAATTATAAACTAATGCTATCTGCAGCTTGAGAAAGACGTTAATATACATTGTACTGATTAGGTAAATTAACGTTTGCATAATGCATAGTATAAATGTCCTATAAAAAACTTCTTACTATAAAATAGAGCAAGTTTTTAAATGAACAACGATTAATATCACCATTTCGTGAAACTCGTTAAATCCTAGGTAAAACCGTGTTGTCTAGATAACTTAATTAGAGTGATTATAACGCCCGGCAGCGACGTGATCATTACAGGTTTGCTGGAAAGCGGCAGGTTTTCAATTCCACGCAATTGTCGATGGTTTTAAGAGGAAACGTTGGAACTGGGTTAGTAGTAGCCTAGAATGTGGTGCTTATTAAGTACTACGTTACTTACAGTCATCAGTGTAGATTTAACTGAACGTAATCATCATCTGCCTAGCCTTTTCCCAACTATGTTGGGGGCTTCCAGTCTAACCGGATGCAGCTGCATACTAGTATTTATTTAATTGAACGTAATATAGTTATTGTGTTTATTAGATAGGTATCGAAAATAATCGAACCAATCCAAGCTTTCCGGAAAATGTCTGAATTGGAAAATGTGAAACTCTTTTTCTAACAGATAAGGTGTCTGTTATGCTATAGGTACTTTGTACTTTACAACAGCGGGGTAATTGCGTATCACACTAACAGTAGAGATGGCTTTCATTTTGACAGTTCAACAACATTCATTGCGTAAATAACGCAATGAATGTACGTAATCAATGTTGTTGAACTGTTGAAGCCATCCCTACTGTTAGTGTGATACGCAATTACCCCGCTGTTGTGAAGTACACAGTTTCCAACAGTTTCGCTTTCCTTGTTGAGATGACAAATTGTTGAAACATAATTATGAAGCAATGGATTACCAATATCCTTCAAAATGATTCAGATTGACCTTAATATTGTATTACGCAATAAGGGTGTGTTTTAACCTGCCTTAGTAAGATATAGCATTTTAGACGCCTTCGAAACCAAACAAATAATGGATTAACAATAAAAAAATAAGCGGTATTTATAAAAATAAACTCAAATAATAATCCTGGTATTGACAGCTGCTTTGTATTCAGGCGTATTCTGGTTTCCGCAAATATTTTACGAGTTCAAAGCTAAACCTTCACACTTCCGGAATACATTAATCCTGATTTTTAGTTAAAGTACTTGTTCGTCAGTTTTACGATAACAAAACCAACAACTTCTGTTTATGACACAAAACAATCTCAAATATTTTGTTTTACAGTTTCGTTGGGAAGTGTAAAGGGATTTATATAGTCACAAGGTACTGTAAAATAAAGGATGAAAAGTAAAATATCTGCAGTGTCCTACGGGGTACTTGTGTAGCACACTAACCAGTAGCAATGCCTTTTATTTTGACAGTTCAACAACATTCATTGCGTTATTTACGTTGTTGAGCAGATATTTTTTTCGGACATAAGAAGCATTGGATTAACAAAATCCTTAAAAATTATTCAAATTGTGATTAATAGTGTGTTCCGCAATTAGGATACTCTTCATTCAATAAAATGAATAAGTCATGAATGAATAGCATAATCTAAAACTTATTATATCTTTATGTTACCCTACTAAGGGCGCATTTCACCAAACTTTTATACATACGTAGAATAAGTCTTATACTGAGAATATATTTAGAATTTTTGACAGATTTTCGATACAAGAACTGTCAGAGGTCAATTTTATTCCACGGATAAAAGATATCTGACATTGGTAAAATATAAAATCAGCCCTAATCCTAATAATAATATACATATTATAAATGTAAAAGTTTAGATGTTTGTTACTCAATCACGCAAAAACGACTGAACGGATTTGGATGATATTTGGCATACAGATAGTTTATAACTTGGATTAAAACATAAGATACTTTTTATCTCGGTAGGACGTTCCTGTAGGATAGTTCCCGACCTCCACGCAGACGAACCCACGGACAAAAGCTAGCATTAGGTCTTTATAATAACAGGGATGCAGAGCAATATAGGTACCTGCGGCCTGCGGTTACTAGCTACGGTTGTATAACCTACACCAGTATTGGAACATTGAAGCTGAAAAAGCGTTTAGGTATACAGGCAGAAACGATCGAATAGTTCAGAAATCAGCTTTAATAGAGAAGCATTTTCCTCCAAAACTACAAACACTTTTAACCTAACCTCTACATGAAACTCACGTCACTTACAACACAAACTGTCTGTCAACAAGCAAACCGTGAGAATAAAACATCCAGATACGCTCCAAGCAGCGAGCATGATCCGCTATCCAAAGATAATTCGGTAAGCGATACCTGTGGGTGTTTCGAAGCGGTATAGCGGTATAGCGGTACAGCGGTACAGCGGTACGGCCGAATGCGGGCTAGTGAATAGGTTTATATTAAATAGCGATAACATCGCTCGCTGTCAGAACGATTGCTGCGCTCTCGGCGATGAGACCACACGCCAGGCGAGGGCGGCCGACTAACGCGATTATTGTTGTTACCGCACTCTGTTTAGCTAAAATCGCCCTTTGAACGACGTGTAACGCTGCGTAAAGTAATATTGTGGGTTACAAGTACCTGTTTATATGCCTAAAATAAAAGTAAAGGGGCCAGAGTTTGGTGTAGGGAAACACAATAAAAATGCTACCACCTTATCAGAGCCATGAAATGATGATATACGGAAGTCAAAGTAATTTGAAAGTTACAGTTTCACATGAAGGTACTGATTATCAAGCTATCGTGATGTTTTGTATTGATCTATACCTACTAAAACTACATAAGAGTCAATCATTATACATATCATAATATCACCATCATGTTAGCCCATAGAGCAAACTTTCAAACCACTTAGTTTTTCCAAACATCATTACAAGTATTTCGAGCACACATTATTACTCTGCTCGCTAACCAGAAACAAGGGAACATTTTGTGCTACAAAATTGTGTAACTATACTTTACCGGTAAAATTCCAGCACCAGCCGGTAGATTCTGTAAAAATCTCACCGTGAAAACTTAGGTGAAGTGAGCGGGGAGTGAGCTGTCAGTGTCATCCCACTGATGCTAGGGACTTACCAAACAAACATTAACAATCATAATCGAGATTTTAATAATAATTTTTATGCTAATTTTATTGATCATTTTATATAATTTCAAAACTAATATTTTAGTTGTCAAAACATTACTATTTTGTTGGGTTTTAAAATAAAAAAGCAAAACAGAAACATAGTCTTAATATCAATTTTGTTGTTTTTTCCTAAAATAAAACCCCACAGAATAGTAATGTTTTGACAATTAAAATAGTAGCTTTGAAATTATATAAAACTAGCGACCCGCCCCGGCTTCGCACGGGTGCAATGGAGAAACACTGATAATTTTAGAGCCATTATTTCTCGTAAAAAGTATAGGATAAAAAATGGTTATTGTGGGTTATCCCTAAGAGATAGACATATACCATCGGGGACTTTTTTGTAGACCTTTTTAAGGTGTACAATACTGTAGTACATTATTTTGATCTATCTCGACGGGTTCAGCCAGCGTTTACAATGTAAGCGCAAAAAATGTGTTTATTTACGACATCACATTAGAAACCTCTAAAATTATCAGTGTTTCTCTACTATATTATGCATGTATTATACATATAAACCTTTCTTTTGAATCACTCTATTTATTAAAAAAAAACCGCATCAAAATCCGCTGCGAAGTTTTAAAGATCTAAGCATACATAGGGACAGACAGCGGGAAGCGACTTTGTTTTATACTATGTAGTGATGATCAATAGAATTAGCATAAAAAATATTACTGAAATCTCGATTATGATTGGTCCTAAAGTTTAACATTTTATAGTAATTTTACATTGAGTTTCTGACTAAGTTTATGTTTGGCTATTTTATTTTTAAATGTCTCAAAATAGTACCTAATGTTTTGACAGCTGAAATACTAGCTTTTAATGTATATAAAATGATCAATAGAGTTAGCATAAAAAATATTATTATTAAAATCTCAATGATTGCAAATGTATGCTTGGTCAATCCCTAGTTTCAGGTGGGATGACTCTGACAGCTCACTCCACGCTCACTTCACCTAAGTTTTCACGGTGAGATGGTTTCAGAATCGCACTGCTGGTACTCTAAGCATGCGCTCCACGCTTAACTTTCCCGATAAACGACAAATTAAGTTAGGTGCACAGTATATTTTACTTCTAACAAATTTCGCTACACTATCTTCATCGCTAACCACTACATAATAATCTTCGTAACATGTAAATTAAGTCATAAATAAAAGAAAAAACAGCGAGTTCAGACATGCGTGCCTGGCCTAATAGTTGCGACCATTAAGATACATTCTATTGGAATGATGTATCACGTTATAATAAAAACTGTTGGGCATAGCTTATGCTTCGATTATGTTGGCTCGTTTATTACTTAATTTAGCCAAGAGCAGGGTTGCCAACTGTTAAGTGGTGAGCCAAATTAAAAACGGTCACGATGTCACGTTTTTCATGTTTTGACTACGGTATTTTCTGTCCTTTCAAGTCTCTTTACGATGTTTTTTTATGATATACTTGCACGCTTTTACGTGGCATCAACCCTTCCTTTGAAAATAACATTTTCATTTAAAGTCCCCTCAATTTCCCTAACTAAACGAACGATAAAAAACCTTTTATGTAAACAACCAACAGAAGCACTTCTCCATTAATATCTTAAACAAAAACCCATGAAGACATTAGAGTGAAGCAGTGAGAAGTGAGCAGCCCTAGTCTAAAGGAGCGCGAGTCGATTACCTGCGCGGGCGCACGCAGGACCGGTTCGCATGATTCTCTGCCCCTCACCTTCGCTCCGCGGCCCCTGGCACCCATCTTGCATATTTTTTGCTCCACAATCCACATAAAGGGGCCCGTTCGTTAACTGTGAGAAGTAAGCCCCTTACAATAAGATACAACACTATTACAATACCTGCCCTTTGTAAAGATAAATGTTTAAAGACTTTGAGTTATTCACTTTATAATCTAGTTTCTTGCACTGAAATTTTAATCACGTCAATCTTCAATCCGGCACATAATATGTACATAATAGTACAAGGACCCGGTAACTTAAACATTAAATAAAATCATTAAGTCCGAATGTAACTAACATTTCGTTTAAAAATATACACGTATTTATCCAACATACAACTTCCGATTATTATGATAATCGCTTGAACGGATTATAATTGGAAAATTATCTTAATAATTCTCAATGAATTCGAGTTTATTGCCAATTAACACTGTGGAGTTGAATTTATAATAATAATATACCTACAACTGTTTAAATATTCTCAACGTGATTACATTTTTTGCTGAGTTAATTTTTGTATACCAGTTAAACTTATTAATTAACTAACTAGTCTATTCCATCTGGCTGATATTTTTTTCTTTTCTTAATCGTTTGTCCGTTGAGGTGTATATTCTTTCATTATCTCCAAAGAAATAAGTAGGAGGTAGTTAAGATAAATATCTTAGTGGCCAGTCCCAAAGTCCGTTACATATTTTTTTTAAATACGTTGTTTGTAACGGCTTTTGAACCAAATTCGTTGATCGCAACCGTTTGCTTTTGCTACTCAAATTCTTGAACGAAATTGTACAATCCGTTGATTGCTTTTTGTTATTTCTGATCATATTATATTTATTATATTTTTGTTATTTTTTGTTGTTATTTCTGTTTATTTCTGATTCATCTTTTGTGGTAATAAAGAAGATATTTCTAAAGCAGGAAAATAGACGAAATCCTATTTAGATGAGATCAAGCAACAAGCATTTTAATATAGTGCGTTCTTTACGTTGACGCGTCACTGAGGAATGCTTGCTCCGTGCTAATGATACCAATAAGTCCTTCTCTCAGTGTCCGAAAAGAATTCGGAAACGACTGTGCCCGCATAAAATCAAATATTTACTGATCATGAAATAGCGCTCCCACAAATATGTTGAGTTAAACCTATTAATACTTTGTGTATTTGAATTAACTTTGATGTGTATTGATTTAACTGAAATGACTGACACAGTTCCACTGTTTAAACTAGACAAACATCTTTAGACTCGCAACAATGTTTCATATTTACAATGTTGTATTCAAACTTTGGTTAAATTGAAATAAGTTGGCTAGATACGCACTTACCTTACCTACATTAAAGGTTTTTTTCTTTACAGATACAAAAAGTGAGAAAAATGTTGAGGAAAGGTCATTTATAAGTATGAAATTTAGATAAGAAATCCACTGCGGTGTCCCTTCAAAGATAATAATTTGACTAAATTCCTCATTTTATTCTTATTTATTCCAAGAATTTAGATAGATAAATAAACTGATATATAAAGAATTCCAGCTGGATTTCCTTGGAATAGGTTTGTTTACAGTTTTTCGTATCTTTTTATTCATTTATGGTGTTTTTACGAGTGTCAGAGAGGGTATTATGTTCTATTTGAGTGTTGGTGTGTGCGTCCCGGTTGGTGCCGGCGCCGGCAGCAGAGCGGGCCCACGGTGCATCGTCAGCACATAAACATAAGTTTGAGTGCGACTCTATCATGTACAGAACATGTTACAACTTTTATGTTACCGGCTCGCATTTACTGATGAGCTTATAAATAGTTATTACCGATTATCTCTTCAATACATATGCGACATAAATTGTAGATTGCCGGCTAGTTGTTTACTTTAAACTGTTGGTGGGATTATATCAAATGTCTTCGTGCTAGCGGGACCCTGACGGTCCGTTAGCGGATAAATCGTATTTAACATACCTAATATCTCCAGCATCCACATAAAGTTTATGGTCCTTATTAGGTAAGTTCTTGATTTTTCATAATAAACACTGTGTTAGAAATGATTTAATGAGTTACTCTATGGTGCATATGCGACTCAAATACGTAATACCTAGTTACAATAGTTAGAACAGTAATAGTCCAAACATCATAGGTAAATATTTAAAGTTGTAATGATGCCTTATCTGTCCGTCCTACATAATGCTGTGACTAATAGTCTCGGCCGATGAACTGCTTTGTGTCTAACTTACCTGTACAAAAACCAATTCAACTGCTTGCTACGAAAAGTTGGGAGTTTTGTGAGTATGACAGATGACTCACCTCTGTGGTGCCTCACGCGGTGATGCGACACGGGCCGGCAGCACGGCTGCTCCTGGTACGCTGTCCAGGAGTCCGCCAGCACGCACGCCAACATCGCACACAGCACCCCAGTTGTCCATTGTCCAGCAGCACCCATGGTCCACGCCGCAGGCCACATCCAACCCGCACACACTGCTACACCTTACTCTCCCACTCCAACATTATCCCTCGCACCAGTCCATACAATGCACCTACTACTATATCGACAACTAACGATTCCGGAAAACTTTAACAATGTTTATCTGTTTACATTACGCGCACCTAAACCGAAATCGGAGAGATTATGCTTCCGTTCAGATCATTCGAGTTGAACGGACTTCTGTGATTAATCACCGCAGTCGTGCCGCGAGTCTGTTATCTCATATCGAGTTATAATCTGTTCGTGAGGGTTTACTTCGTTCGGTTCGCTTGATTTATTAGTTGGTAAAGAAGTACGCCACGATCGTGGTAGCGCAGCGTCGTCGGCGGGCGACAGGCGTGACGTGCGCCACCGGCATCGCAGCGACGAGAACTGAAAATGTTTCGCGCGGCGACACGGACCGGCGACCGGCCCGGCGGGAACCGGCACGCGAGACAACAGCCGAGCCGAGGCTTGCCGCCGCCTCTGCCGCCGCCGGCTTCCACCGCGAGCGACAGGGACGGCACTACTACGGAAACTAGACCCGCGAAAGCTCCAAACGAATGAAAAAGCCCGCTCCACTCGTTTAAGGAAAAGTTGTAAGTTAAAAAGTTTTGATAATTTCGCCGATTCGGAGCCGCTTGAATTCTTGCGGGGGAGATTTGACTGCGCATTGACCCTCGGTGTCGTTACGAACATATTGTAAAGGAGGGATGACCCCTTATATAAATTTACCTAATTTATGTTTTTGTTAGGATACGCACGAAGAACTTTTATGTCTGCAGGCACGCGAAAGGAAGTCGGCAGTTTATTTTTTGTATGTTTATTAATAAGTAGCCTAGTGGAGCGTATGAGTCACGACCTCGCGTGGCATTAATAATAGAGAACGGTAAACAAGTCATCACAAAATCTTCAAAGATTCGAAACTCGCATTATTTATATAATTAGCCAGTTATTTATGTTCAACTGCAGATAAAATTTAAATCCTAAACTAATAGATCATTAAAATTAATTGTTCACTATAACTCCTTTCGAAACCATAATACGTTGTAAATCACGAATATTAAGTTTTCAAAAAGACAAACCATAACATAAATTTAAGACCAAAATATCTCAATATGTGTATGAAGAGCAGTGCTGAATAGCACAACGCTATACTTATAATATAAACTTAAATACCATAAATCCAAGCGCAGACTTATTAATAAGTTATCAGACAACTTAATAAATAAGTATTTATCGAGTCTAACTTTGAGTTGACCGTGATTAAGGCTGGTAGGGTTAGCTTTATCAATTACTCAAGCTCTCTGCGGAGGCTGTGAGCCCTCCGCTCGCCTGAGAGTGCCGCCCGACTCGCCTTTAATTAATCTTAAATAACTTAATTATACCAGAAACCCTTTAACATAACTCGATTAATGTTTTATTAGTCTCACCAAACTACTGCACCCACCGATCGCGCATTATTTTCCACTTGGACCTCACAAAGCACAGTGGCCCGCCAATAAAAGTAACTTATGCAAAAGTAAGAACATTTGGGATTCAGCGGGTACATTCATAAGATGAACGGAGATATCTTAAACGTCGCGGCCCCATTTTCATCAGTTCTTCAAGTTTTTCAATAAAAACTTTCGAAGGCGTCCGATTTACATACGGTATGGATTCATTTATTTTCCAAAAAGAATTTTCGCGTAAAAGTGAAGAAGGTTTCGGTATCCATTAGAGGAGAAAGGTCGCACTCGAGTCGCTCCCACCAAGTGCCCCACACCGGCCCATCGGCCACTCCAATTACAATATTTTAAATGCCATTTTTGTTAAAACCTTCAGCTCCCTCCTCAACGCCCGCCTTCCTGATTCAATAGTTCCAATTTTATAAATTAAGTTATCGCCTACCTGACACCAATTGGAGTATATTAAAATCTCGATGTTACGATTGCTACTGGCTTACTTTCATACTGATTTACTGTCTTTTATTTTTCGAAAGAACTTTCTTAAAAACACTACAAACTTAAAAACTTTTATAAACTCTATGAAGTTAATACATTGTAGTATTTTTTTTTGTCCAATTATAAAAACTCGGTACTTTTTTTTTCTTTTCTTTTTTAAATTGAGGACCTGAAAAAACTTCGAACGTGGTATGATCGATTTTTTTGCAAAGTAAAACTGAAATTGTTCTGCTATAATTTTCATCCAGAAACGTCATTCAAGATTGAAATTGTAATATATAGGGTGACTGGTAATCAGTGATCGATACTTAAACACATGATTCTACTCATGACAACAAACAACTTTTACTATGGGACCAAACCTGAAATCGCGAAAAAAAAATCAGCTGTTCCCTACATTTATGTTCGTTCGAGTCGTCAAAATGTGGGGAACAGCTGATTTTTTTTTGCGATTTCAGGTTTGGTCCCATAGTAAAATTTGTTTGTTGTCATGAGTAGAATCATGTGTTTAAGTATCGATCACTAATTACCAGTCACCCTATATAATAAACGAGCGCTGAACGTGAAAATCTGAGCCACGGTCTGAATACCATCGCCCGCTTTTGAAAGAAGTTGCGAAATGCACTATATTGTTGCTGTATTATGACTATCGGTAACCGAGAATACCTACGTGAGTAGTTACCGCGACCCGAGTTCACAAGTCACAACCTCTTTGCAACACACGCCGGTCAGTAAGAAACGAAGCAACATGAACACAAAATCTCATAGAATCACTTTCGATGAAGTTATTTCAAATCTGAAAAAAATAAAAAATAAATCGTCACAAAAAACTTAACTCCCACCGAGTCTTCACAAAACCCATTACCTACCATACAAAAATAATAGTTTTTGTATGCTAAACTCCTACCATAAATAGTAACTATCAACCATTATCGATACTGTCGACTAGTGAACTGAACTTATCTACAAGTCGTTGTCCTTACGCGTTCGTTATTTTGTCACGTCTAACGTACAACATACATAATACAAACATAAAGCAAAATAACACGCGTATATTGTAGAACGGGCTGCATAAACTGTTTATAAAGTTGTACTGCGAGTTTAATACATTCAATTTGTTTTCAGCGGTGGTTTGAACGCCAATACCGGCATAATTGTGCAACCATAAACAATGGAACAATGATCACTGCTGCCGGTTGCATACGCTCCTGTTAGATATACGATGTTGTTAAATAGCGCACATTATCCACTACTGTATGCACTGGTTCAGCTTTATCTGGGACTAAAGGTTAGTCTACAAATACTGATATTCATTCTGTAGTGGAGTCATGACAATTGTGAAAAGTCGAATGGACGGACTCAGTTAATGTTATGAAAGGAAACAGCTAGGGCCGACTAAGACTTCAAGCTCAATACATCATAAACGTGCCATGATGAAAGTATGCACATTATCTTTTGACATTATCTTGCCACAAAAAGCCGGAAAAAAGCCAAGTTAGCAGTTTTTCCTGATAGCCAACATTTGTCTTAAGATACGTGACTATTTATTGTGCAGAGATCAATCATTCACAAACTGCAAACGGTCTCATCACGAGTCAGCTGTGAAGAGGCGTGCCTTCGGTTCTGGACGAGCCAGCAGGGATCGAGGGGAGTCGGGGGGCGGGACATAATTGATGAAGTCGACGCAAGACCTCGCCGCGGTTAATCTCCACCCAGCCACCTTCGACAGGACAAACTTTATCTACTCCCAAGGCGACGCAGAGGTCATCGTTTAATTTTTTCTTGGAATGAGAAAAAGTATTAACAGTTTTTATTAGGTACCATTCAGCCAGCAACTTTCTTATATGGGCAAACCTGTACCTACCTATGATAAGTGATTTGTTTTCTGTAAGTAGGTTTGTACAAACACTTTTACATGTCAATCATATTTTTTTTAACTAGATGAGGTTGGCGTTTCCTATCTGACTACTCTGAGAAGAAAGGCCGAAACAAACTCAGAGGTCACAGTGTCTTTTAAAGTCCAGATATGATCTTGGTCAGATCATGAGAAGACCATGTAGTTTGGTGTCTGAAATGGTCTTTTGAGTAAAGAACCACACAGATTGAGCGGACCTGCACAGTCAGTGCACGCATTTGTCAAAAATCGTGCAACTCAACTCAGAACTTGAGGAGCCTCACGATTCGACGAACAATAGCAATGAAAGGTAATTTGGGTAGGCCGCGAAAATTACTCAAACCATAACATGCCAAATCATGATTAAAACTAACTAAGAAGGAAAACAGAAAAAGAAATGACCCACATAGTCCTCACATTCACAATAATAATAAAAAAATAATAATAAATAAAACTTAACAAGTAAATGATCTGTCATTGTATATATAAAATTCATCAATGTCAATGTGTATCTATATAAAAATCGGGACATGATCTTTGAGAACCATGTAGATTGTTGTCTGAAATGGTCTTTTGAGGAAAGAACCACACAGATTCAGAGGACCTGTGCAGTCAGTGCACGCCCTACTATGCGTAGATTTAAAAAAAAACAAAGCTGTAGTTAGGCACTGCGCCTATCCAAAAACCTCGGTAGATAGCTTGCAGTCAAACAAAACGCAGCTGTATCTAATATGGATTACTGACTCGCAATACTATTACTGTAACCAAGAGAACGAAGAGGACAAAGACTGGCATGTATCTGCTTAGAATGGAAGAACCGTAAAGTGAGCATTCATTAAGTACTTCAGAAGCTCATTACTGCACCGAACGTTCGCTATTCAGTCGCATACGCTAAACAATCGCGCCGACAATCCGTCATCATTTAACGGTCTATTGTGTTCTTGCATTCCCAATTATAATTAAAATCATTTTTGCACCACAATGCCAATTAAAACGCTATTGAAAAACTAGGTACCATGTCCATATACAAAACAAAGGCACGCATAGATGCTCATTTTCTAAATTATGTATGCTTTCATATAAGATAATTAAAACAAATGAGATTCGATAACAAAGGCTTAGCGTTAGCCTGCTTGCATAAGAATAAAAGATAATTTTTAGAATAACGCTATAGAGGTGCGTCAGAGTTGCAGTTAACGATATTTACATGACTAATGGGCAACAATTTTACATAAAAGTGCAAAAGCGAGTGAACTTAGGCACACCACACCAGTGAAGTGGTCCAATTTGCATGTTTTATGCAAGCGGCGAGTGATGCCGCCGCGGACACTGCACGCGCATGCAGGCGCTTTGAAATTTTTATACGCTATTCCCACAAATCGGACGTCGCTGCATTTTATGAGGAAGTACGCTCTGTAACCGTGTTGTCTAGTTTTATGGCGTTCTTTACTGTTGTTTTACAATAAATATGTAGAAAAGCACTGATTGTGGAACCCAATGGGAACATTGCTATTTTATTTCGTCATTACATTTTGATCAGCCACAGATCACACACTGGAACTATTTTTTGTTCAACCTACATATTCCTAAACGCTCTGCACGAGCGACGTGGCCACATAACAAGACAATATATAATATCGATATATTATCTCCTCAAATCCAATACCAGATACCATTAATCGAAATCCGGTCATTCTTATTAGATTCTCTACCAACTAAATATCGTCGGATGTCACAGCACGGGTTGTGATTCCCGGTATTTTGTTTTATATTTACCCGTGTCGGTAATCGAGAGCCATGCACGGTTGGAACAACCAATTTTTACAGAGAAACCATCGCATGAATGCAGCACTAGCTAAATTGCATTGTTCATTTTATTGCAAGTGCGGATGGCGTAGCTCTCGCCAGAATTATTTACTATGTAACAGCACATGCACTTTATTCCATCCGTCGATTTTAGTATTGAAATCTTTCGTTTTATTCGTGTTAAATTCGCTTTTAGTATTTACATACTCCACAATACAAGAGACTATTCGCAGTTAAACATCCTAAACAAGCATGAAAATAAGCCTTTTGAACACAGAATTTTTACAAAACGATACAATGTCTGAAGTCGCTTTAAATAATACCTTCGTAGGAGCTGCAAGTAATTTATGTAGGTCCGAAGTATGTCGAACAATCTCCATGGTGGGTCCCGCATTATGTTATATGTAAGAAGACGGTGGCTGTTCCACCCACATTAATGAACTAATGTAACTAAGTGACCGTGGCTTCTCATTAATAATTGAATCACGCAAGGGTTCATTTCAGACAGGATACTTAATGAGACAGGTACGCAACTAACTTCATGACATCCTCGCGTTATGGCCTACAAGATGATGTACTGGACTAGGTCATGACATACATGTATACGTGACTTTACAAGCGTAGGGCAACACGCATAATTTGTACACAAATTGTGTCTAACATTAAGTGTATTAGTCTACATTGAATTAAATCCTAAGACCTTCATCTTGAGTACGCTACAACAAGGTCTTAAGGAGAAAGACATTTTTTTTTCGTAAACAATAAAAAACATTCGTCCGTCTATTTAGGTCGAACATATTAGACTTTTTCTAGACAGCAATTTACTGTGGTGCCTCTGTTAGAATGGAGTCCTGAAAAAAGCTTAACTTTGACCGACATTCCATTGTCGGTCAAGGTTAAGGGTCTCGGAAGAGACAGCTCTTATCTTGAGTTAAAATCTACACTCGTAGATTAAATTACTTTTTCAAGCTTTAATTTGATTTATTTATCTTTTATCACGAAGGATTTATATTAAAACAAAGCTGCTTGAGACCTCGGCACGTGCCGCTCATTGTGAAAGCCGGAAGAGAGATGCAATTAGTATTATACCCAAGTGTATCGGATAGGTTGTGATTATAATGATTAATCTTTCTTTGAGACTTTCGGTTATTCTCTTACTAAATATATTTATATATATATATATATATAAAAATAGAGGTGTGTGTCCCTATATTTCACTTTGCAGCTAAAACTGCCCGTCGCAGACGCATAGTGTTTGTAAATCGCAATAGGTACAAGGCTCCCATCGTGCACTATGGTGGTTGCAAGTTGATAATCTGCACGTCGCAGACGCATAGTGTTTGTAAGTCGCAATAGGTACAAGGCTCCCATCGTGCACTATGGTGGTTGCAAGTTGATACCTATAAGGGTGTAGAAGATACGGGGGTTGAAACATGTGATTTCTAAAAATGTGTGATTATCATAAATAAAAATGTTTAGTATATCAATTAATGTTAGATGAATTACGTTATTAATGTCTACTTAGTCGTAAGATGTTAATGTAAAAACAAGTAAGATCAATAAATTAATAAGAAAAAAGTAAATGTATCTTTTATATGAAGACATTATGAAGTAAGTAGTGATAGATTATTAACATTAGCAAATAACTATACAATTAAAAATGGCCCAGCGAAGCGGGTATTCACAGCTAGTATACATAATTATTTAGATGTGCTGCATCATATTCAGCACTTTTATGAAAGGGTTGACACAAAAAAACAGTCATCTAGTACTAAAGCCGTTATTTGGGATTAACCGAAATCGGTATTCTTTTATCTACAAGAGAATGGAAGCTTTTCGCTAAAATCGAATTTCTTTTGTGCACTATTTAGGGACAATGGTGCACCGATTGCAGTCCAGTTTTAGGTATTTTATTTTCGACCATTACGCCGTTGCGAACGAAATGATTGTATCAATAGAATGCGAATGCGACGAAAACGTTGATACATTGTGCGCTGTGTGACCTCAATTTTCCAGACAAAAGCGTTGGTTAGCCGATACCAACTCTGCAACTAAAGATTGTAGAGTTTTCAAGAAATCACAAACCTATGAAGAGCATCAAAACTAAGATTTAAAACTCCGATACACTGCGAGAGGAAATTAAACTAACTTTTACACGAGTCGACTAAATATTTTATAACTTTAAATTAAACTTTTAATAGAATGAAAAAGATGTTATAGCTTTTTTACTTGGAACAAACAAAAAAACTATTGAGATAGAAAATTATGCACCGAAAACCTATTGAAAAATATAAAGTGAGTACCTTTTCAGATATTTAATTCTAGGCCATGTATAGTATAAGCTCCTGGCAAAGTCCATCGAATGTTTGGAGTGTTCGGATTTTTGGTCGTTTTGCAAGAGGTGGCAAGCACACCGCTATGCAAAGAAGCAATTTCCTTTGTGTCACTTGCTACCCGCGCTGCGAACTGCACGTGTTGTCACGTACAAGTGTCAATACACATGCTGCATTTTATCTATATTTGTACTACAAAAACAATCACTATGCTTTGCAATCTTAAAGCGGTTAATCGGAAGATAAACATAAGTGTTTCATATCTGCGTCAGTTGGGCTAGTGTGCGACTTTCTTATTTTATTGACGGCACGGTTGGCGCAGTGGTTAAGCGATTGACTGCTGCGCTGCGTGTCGCGGGTTCGATTCCCGCACGGAACAAATATTTGTATGACCTACATGTATTTGTTCCGAGTCTGGGTGTTTTTCTATCTATAATATGTATGTATTTACAAAAAAAAAAATTGTATATAAGTAGTTTATCAGCCATCTTGTTACCATAACACAAGCATTAGGTTGCTTAGCTTGGGACAAATGGTGCTGTGTGAAATGTCCAGGGATTTATTTAGGGATTTATTTAATAACCCTGCTAATTTGTCCTTAAATCAGCTTGTAAGCAATTTCTTCAGGTCTTTTCTACCATCAGCCCGACCTAGATTCATCTTTACGTCATAATTTTAATCTATTTCGAGTTTCTTGAAAGAATCTTCCATGCCTGGAAAGAAGGAACACAAAGTTTTGGGACCGCCCGGCCTCTTTGATTCGTCAACTCTTTTCTGAGCTTCTTCGTCGAAGAACGTGCGGTTGGCTTTTAGTTTGTTGCACATTTCATCTGGAATAATTAAGCTACGGTTACCTTCTTACATTCACTTTTTAAAAGATTATTATTTCTATTCAAGCATTACAAAAAAAAAAAATATACCTTTGAGATCATTTTTGTCGTGTTTGAACAGATCTTCAGTGGATATGTATTCTTCAAAAGTATTGGAGTCTGATTGGTGAACCTTCAATATATTGAGTAGTTCGTCTTTCATAAACGGTTTCACCATAGAAAGTAATTTGTCAACGAATGTTGGAGCATTGATGAAGTGGAATTCTTTGAGACACACAAACATAGCTTCCTGAAAACGAACAGAATTAGTTTAAGTTTCTAAGTAAAAAGAGAAACTCTACGCTTCCTTTTAACAACTTTAGCTCAGTAATAAAGTTATTGTTTTTGCTAAAGGTTAACTGGCAGTAAATCTGTTGCAGGCATTTCGAAATTAATATAAGTTCCAGGAATCTTAACAACAAAAACAATTACGAAAAGCTTGTGGATATAGAGGTACGTCAAAAGTAGGTCAGCACCTTTGTCTTAGACAATGGAAAAGAATACTGGACTATTATTATGGCAACACACTTAATGAGACAGTCCTGGAGGTTCCGAGTTCACCTTCGTATTTAGATCGCAAGACAATTATTTTATGAGAACTTACTTGCAAGAAATAGAAGAACTGTTGTGCTACAGTCAGGTTGACTCTCGATATATGGCCAAGTGACACTCTGTCCAAGTTCACAACGATAGCTACCCCTGGTACTGTGCCCTGCTCGTATTGCCACAGATCCATAACCATTAAAAAAGCTCTGAAATTAATAAGGAATTGTGTTTAAAACTCTGAAATGATTTTTAAAGTAATATAGATTCCTTTCAATTTAGACAAAATAATCTTACTTGATAACATCGCTATAGACAAACTTGTTCGGATCTGCATCCAAAAGTTCACAGTATATTGGTCTGTAACCCTTTTTCGTTAGAGTCGGTAGTGGATAGATTAGCCTATAAAGAACCAATAACGTCTTGGTAAGTGTCAAAATACTAGAAAAAATAAGAATACGGCTTCATGTCGTAATTTAACAGGTTCCCTGTCCACAAAGTAGACACAATAGTTAAACAATGAACATGAATCATATGTGATTCATGGGACAGGGAATGGGTTAATTTTGTTGCCAATACTAACATTGGTTTTTTAAGTATATTGTTACTAACAAAATATGGACCTGGTCTGAAATCAATGTTTATTATTATTATAATCTCAATTGAAGACTAAAGCAGTTCTTAGCATTCCATAACAACATTGTAATCAGCACTAAAGTGCCGCTAAACAATCTAAATTCACCAATTTAATGTATATCAAGACACACATACCAAGTCTGAAATGCCAATTCCAAACAATCATCAACTTTCCTATTCTGATAGAACGGGAACAATGTTTTTAGAGTGTAATTGACATCAATGACTCGCTTGGTTAAATCGGCGTCGCATGCACAACTATGATATGCTAATATCACGTCCAATTCTGAAAATTATACCTCAGTATTAGCCATATTTATTGTTATATTCAGGGAAATCTAAACTATTATACGTTAATTGATATGTTTATGCTGTTATTAAATCATGTTGTTAGGCTAAGCTGGGTCAAAACCATTTCAAACAATGGTATCGTTAAAACAAAGTAGGTTAGCTTGGTTTATAAAGTTTGTATTTATTGAGCAAATGCAGAATAATTATAAAATTCTTACCAGTGATATATTGGTGTGGAAGATGCGCCTGCTCACTCAGCCACGCCATCAAACTTTGAATGTTTTCCTGTTTCACATTTAACTTTTCATATTCCTTTTCAACATACATGCCAGAAACCACTGCCATTGTCACTAACACTATATAATAATATTCTTTGTGTTTCTACAGGAGCGTGTGTATGCGCGTTAGTCGCGTGAGATGCCTATCAACTAATGGCTCATAAATGGGACCAATATTGTCTCCTTGTGCTCCTAAAACGTCAATGTGCCTATTGACACAGTGCAAGGCCATTCGTCGCCTATGAATATGTTCATATTGTCTGCTCTGGATTTTTTTTGCGTAATAAATTGGAAAGAAATTATCATTTTTATTGTTTGGTTGTTAAACAAATATGTGTTGAAGTATGAATTATCATTGTATAAGTAGCTTCATTGTTTGTGTTAGCAATAATACTAAATCTGTTATTCAAATAAACGAACAACATAATTTTTTTGACATTCATTTAAAACACGCATACGGTTTTGCGGTTTCGTTTTATGAACATATTTTAATTTATTAAAAGTTATTATTTATTTATAATTTTCTAAAATAGCATCTTGGAGCAATCTGTACTTAAAGAACTGTAGCGCAGGGGTCATTTGCCGTCGCCATGGATCATAACATCACATCAACGTAATTAAAACGAATACCTTGCGAAGAGTATGCCAATTGAAGGAAAGAAAGAGAGCCCAATGTTGGCGAGCGGCGCAGGCGGTTGTTTTCAAATTACGAATGCTTTTATGTTGTTATAATTTTTATGATTCGCCATTGTATCGGCACGCTGTATACCTCAGAAGAATTCTTTATTACTTTTTCACACCATCTGCTCGCTAACGTCAAATTAAAATTATATGTCATGCAAACCTAAACTTAAGCAAGTCATTTAAGCCCCCGCGTTGGAATGTTGCATTTGGACTGATGCTCCATTGATTGTGTTTTTGATGAAAATACTTGGGATTATTATCTTGAAAAAATAAAAAAAAACCTGACATGCAGTAGGTACCTATATTATTTTAGTTCAAACTCAGATTTGATGTTACCAACAAACTGCTTGAAAAGTGAGCTAGTTTTGAATCTCAGCTGCACTCGTTTTGATTTTTGTCTTTTTATTTGAATCCTTTTAGTGTGTTATTTTTTTTTTGGAATCGTCTCATCAAGCCCTTTAATATATTTTGATACCCCACATAGTAATGGCACAAAAATTTTTTTCGAGATCTTTCTTGTTGGCGTCTAAAATCCGCCATTTT
Organism: Eremobia ochroleuca; assembly: GCA_949629135.1. NCBI lineage: Eukaryota > Metazoa > Arthropoda > Insecta > Lepidoptera > Noctuidae > Eremobia > Eremobia ochroleuca. Next base: position 11,642,796 of record OX451392.1, read on the forward strand.
GATTTTATAAAAACAAATCCTAGCCTATAACCTTCGCGAGACCCAAGCGAGTCGATAGACACCTCCTGTATTAAAATCGATCCGGCTGTTAGGATGCTTCGAGGGTATAAGGAATTTCACATACAAAGATACATAGTTAAGTACGCATACAAATATAACTCAGTTCTGACGCGTAGTCGGGTAAATAGTGTATGACACTGCACATTAACTATTAACAGTTTCATAAACTACTAATTCGATAGTCGAATTGGTTTTTATTACCTCGCAGTAGGTGCGAAAAGTAGAGTATTCTTCTCGGGGATAAAGTGTCTTCGTCTTGGGCGAGCTTGAATCCCTCACTGCACTCAGGATTCTAGTCTTAACTCCCTCACTTCGCTCAGGGGTTAACTCGAGAGCTCCCTTGATACGCTCGGGAATAACACTAGAATCCTAGAATCATTCGTTGTGTTCAGGATTCAAAGTAGCACCCGTGACATTAAGACACTGTTTTATCCCCTTAGTGAATAATCTACTATTTTCCCACACTAGTAAAAAATGAGTGCCTGAATTTTATTTAGTATCTAACTTTATTTATTTTACATGGTCTCTGTAAGCTTAACCGTTTCCAAAGTTAACTAGTCCGCTCGAGTAACTCTGCCACGTTTTCGTCTGCAGGATCAATTTTTCTCTTGTATATTTAAGTTCACCTACGTCCACAGTCCTAGATAAAAACAACACACGTAATTTTTAATAAAAACATGTCGTTTGAAACTAGAAATGTTCGATTTGGCTGTATAGGCTTCTGCTAGGTTTGACTTCGTTTGTTCTGCCTATGTTTACACAAGTCAATGATACACTAAGTACTTAAACTCACGCCTTATTCCCATGGGGGTAGGCAGAAACTATAAACCGCCACCTGCTATGATCCTGACATATTCGCTTTTGCTTTGCTTGCGTTCATATATTTGATCACACACGCACGCCGATTACACTTTATATCCCAAAATAAATGATGTGGGTACTTAACTATACTTATAACTTCCTTGTTGTTTATGAGGAAAACTTTGTTCAGACCTATCTATCCATGATATTACGACCAAAACGATTGGTAGAAGTTGCATCCAGCACACAAACACACCATCTGGTAATCCAGGGTCATACATAATATCGTTGCTCTAAGTCCTCGGACTTGCAACTTTGATTGGACTTGTCCGGGATAGATGACGTATCGTAAATGTTTAGTATCCCTGGTGCCTTAAACACTGCCTTGTGTGAAATATATTTTAGGACAGCTCATTGGAACGACTGCCGCGTCTGCCGTTGATGGATGCTGTAAAAAATGTGGATTTAGTTGTTTATCACTTGTTACAGTTCTAATAACCATCATTCATGATCTGTTGTTGCGGATAATTTTTTAGTACTTAGTACTAAAAAATTATAATTTTATTAAATTATAAAACATTAATTAAATTTAATAATATGACGTGTAAAAGTGATTCCGATATCATATTTACAGAATAAACAATTTCATGTCAGTAGTCTAAAGTTAATTAATTTTAAATACTATTCCTGATCAAAAGACAACGATTTATCCACAGAAACATAATGAGTCAAAATACACATAAAACTTCATATAACAAAATCATAACGTAAGATAACTATAGCGGATAGACTCTAGTCCGGGGATGGGGAACCTACGGTCCACGGGCCATCTCCGGCCCGCGAAGTGTTGAAATATATATAATGTAATATTGTACAATAAATTAGTGATTCATAAAACACATATAAATATTTTTATGTCATTAAATAATATAGCCAAAAATGCAATAACTTGCCCCCCATATATTTTGTTAGTAAATATTGGCACGCGAAGGAAAAAGTTTCCCATCCCTGCTCTAATCCCTAACATTATCAAATTAGCCCTTTCAACGTATACCTTCATTTCGATTAGAAGTTACTGACCTTGTTCAGGCCGCAAATTATTAACATACCTAATCCAATTTCATGGAACTCTTGTTTGTATCTAATAATATAATTTCGCCCTTGCCCGAGTTTCCACTACATCGGTGGTGTATGAATTTGTTAGGAACCCATGAGTGGCTCACGGACGGCCGAGTGAGTCTCGCTTACGGTCCAACAAACACTTTCAAAGTGCACCCTTAGCTTTGCCCTCACCCTCGCAAATCATAGCCAGCTTATATTTATTGTGTGCTAAAATCTTAACGAGATCCTTCCAATTAGAACCCCCTAAGTCACTTGACGAGTTATTTAACTTTCATTTTTCAGGCATAGGTATTTTAGTGAGAACAGCCGGTCGATTCTGTAAAAATCTCACCGTGAAATCATAAGTAAAGTGAGCTTAAAGTGAGCAATCTCAATAGTGTTAATCCCTAATGACAGCTCACTCCACGCTCACTTCACCCAATTTTTCACGGTGAGATGGTTACAGAATCGCACGGCAGTGGTGGCCCAGTGATAACGGCGCCGACTTACGAGTTGTCGGTCGTGGATTCGAACCCAGGCGTGCGCTTAACATTGTGTAAATTATTTCATTACCACGGTTCTCAAAACGGTAAAGGAAAACATAGTTAAGAAACCGGCATGGCCTGGAATCAAAAATTCGAACACATGTGACATCTACCAACCCGCACTGGGCCCGCGTGGTAGATTACCGCCCACTTCCTCTTAAAGAGAGGAGTCCTCTGTCCCAGCAGCGGAACCGTTATGGACCGGTTATGTAGATACTTCAGTTAGTAGTTAAGAAAGATCAGCATGTATTTCATTAAGGCACGTTACATTGTTCGTGTCCGAATCTACGTGCTCGAGAACTGGGTCCTAAGACCTTCGGGCCTTCACGCCCATTGACTACCTACTACAATAATTATTATTTAATTCTTGTTCTTAGTATAACCGAATATTAACGATAGATTCTAAATGTCGAGCTTTCAGAATTCCGTCAAAACCACAAATAGCGTGACGGCTGTTCAAGACGCAATTACAGTGTCGAAGGTAGGTTGATTTGTAATACATAATGCAGGATACGAAAATTAGGAGACCTTGAATGAATACCCAGCAACATACTAAATGGATCAATACTAATTATTAGCTCAACTGTCACTAATGAGACACAATTACTTTTTCTATTGTTACCGATATTTAGGAGATTTCTCGACATCGGAGCGATTAAACCAACGGCTCGATCTCAGGCAGTCTTTCTGCCTGAAATCGAGCCCTTCGTTGGTTTATGGCAGTAGTCATTAGCGCAAGAGCTGATTCTATTCAGCGTGGGATCCCAGAGATGATTCAGATGGGATCGTTTGATCGGTCGGGCAACGTGTTATTTGGTTTTTTGTAGCATTCCGAAATCTGGATTTATTTATTTATTATTATTTATTTATTAAAATCTCCCTTCCAACTATCATTACAGGTATCCCTAACAACTAGGAAAAATAACTGGGAAAATTTGTGCCATATGTACTAGGTATACGAGTACACAACTGCCTGCCAATCCGAATAAGGGCCTAATGTTATATTATAAAATTATACCACTTTCGACTTATGTTATGTAAATAAATGTTTAGAGAAGTTTGTTACACTACCACGCTTTAATGGCTAAACAAACTGAACACGAGCTAAGAATGCAAATAACGGATTTGTAAGGATTTATATAAAGAACACGTGTTTAAAATTAAAAAAAATTAAAAAGAAAATAGTTTAATCAATTAAGGGCTGATTTTTCCAACGCCAGATAATTTTATCGAAGGAATCTATTTTAATTTTTGACAGTTCTACCATACAAAAACTGTCAGAGGTCAATTTTATTCCAGGAATAAAAATTATCTGTCGATAGAAAAATCAGCCCTAAATTATCCACAAAAGCCTAGTGATGACCTAACAGTTTTGTGAGTCTATTCAGCCAGCGCTTATGTTGGATGTCACTAACCGGGTTAGTCTGCTCTTGCTCGTCAGGAAATGAAGGCGGAAAGTATAACCTAAGAAAAACAAAAGGTGAATGAAGTTGTTTTATGGAGCCTAGCATACCTACCCGTAGGCAATTTTGACCTTTTTTTCCAAATGGCGGCCACGCATGACACCAACGTGACACTTTACGGGGTTTGGTCTTGTTTTGTTTTCTGTTTGCATTGATGTCAGCTATCGATTTATACTACGTGTAACGTAAAATGCGCAAAACCTGAAAATAGTTTGATCGGAATAACAAGTAGAATTAATAGAACCACTTTTTAATATAGGTCACATTTTTCAAAAAATCTTCATTAAAAATGTTGCCGTGTCTATTTATTAATAGGTCAAGCAAGCCCATGTCAGCGCGGCGCAGCGGCCCGGTGACGACTCCTCCCTCGATAAAGCGTCGTCGCAGACGCAAGAAACGATCAGAATGGCCAGTAAAACTAAAACAGCACATAAAACCTTTACAATTTTTTTTATGACTTATATTCTCTCTGAAATAGGTCAATTGAATTAAAAATCAGTTGGGGTGTCTGAGGTTTTGCGCATTTAACGTTACACTTTGTATAGGTATCATGCGTAGAGGTCATTTTGAAAAAAAAAAAAAAAATGGCGCGACAGCAGGTATGCCACGGATCTTCAAAGCCCTTTAAAACTCTAAACGCATGAAGGTTCTTTTGACTTTGGTTCAGTCTATATTTAATAGTTGCTCCACTACTGGTTAGAATAGTGGATTAACTATTTCCCATATTATTTTTCTCAGAAATTTCTTACTGCATGGGTATATTATCGATAGGTACCTACAACGCTTTGGATTGGGCAACTAGCTTCATCTTTCTGATTGACCGGCCACTTGACAATTGAAAAGTGCCTGGTTTTGAATTGGTTTGTTTGAAATAAATAGTTTGAGTTTGAGAGAGTTTATGATGTTAGGTACCATTAAAGCTTCAGAGCTTGTTGTTATTGTTTCCAAACTGCGGGGTAGTTGCGTAACACACCATCAATTTTCATTGCATTATTTACGTTGTTGACCAGACGAATTTTTCGAAGATACGAGGGGCGTTCAATTTATTTTTGGTATCGGCATGAAAAAAGACGTGAAATCAATTAAATATATTATTTTTCAATGTAATCCCCCATTACCCCAATGCACTTATTACATCTCGAAGTTAACTTTTCATTTCTCATACTCGGGAGGTCCGAATAGCGGGTGGAAGACGCTGCTTCCCACCTTTGGGCGAGAAAGAGTAATTGCTTCCCTCTCTAGGGCGGGAATGAATTTAAAAAATAGAACTAAATTGGGTTAGGTAGTCTGCTACAATTTTTTTTACATAATTACGAAAAATGCCGCGCTCTTGTAAGCGTATAAACAGCCAGTGTGAATTAAAAAAAAATACCTATTAAGCGGCACTGCCCGCGGCGGTGACGCGTTGTGTTCCATATTTAAAATTTTAAAAAGACTATTAAATAGGTACTATTCATGTTATTATTATCAATAAATATTTTAGAAAAACTACTATTTTTTACTTTCCTTATATTCGAAATGAAAAGTAGACTGCTTAACACGACCCTTGTATAGCAATCTACTATTTCAATACCCTGTAAAAAATAACTTTCCTCTTCCTCTGAAAAATGCGCATTTATTGCCGCCTTGAGCTCTTCATCGTTGGAAAATCGTTTCCCATGAAGGTCTTTTTTCAAATTAGGGAAGAAATAATAATCACTCAGTGCTAGGTAGGTAGTTGGGTGGTTAATTTCTTCGAAACATCTCGCACAGCAGCCTTGGAAACATCCGCCGTGTGGACCGGGGCGCTGTCGTGAAGAAGCAACACACCGGTGGTCAGTTTACCCCATCTTTTTTCTTTAATTGCTTCCCGTTAACTTCGTAACGTAGATGCGTAGGATGCTGCGTTTATGGTTTCACCTTTTTATTTATTTATTTAATACTTCAAGCACATAAATGTACAGAGGCGGACTTAATGCCATAGGCAATCAGCAAAATTCCCTTTGAGTCCCAAAACCCAGTAGCCATGATTTTTCCGACTTTGAATTTCATAGGGGGCGCCGTACCTTTCTTGTGCCACTGCATGGACTCTTGCTTACTTTCAGGGTCATAATGATGAACCCACGTTACATCTCCAGTAACAATTTGATCGAAAATACTTGATAGAACTTCACCACAGAACTCCAAAAACTCTACAGCACTCGATTGATCGATTTGCACTTTCGTTTGAGGCGCCGCCGTGAGCTTTCGCGGCACCCATTTCCACTGACTTTTGAAAGATAAAGAAGGTTATGAAGAATAGTGTGCACGGAACCAACAGAGAGGTGGGACATCTCTGCTATCATTTTGATCTTCATTCGGGCATCCTCCAGTATAAGCTTCTCAACTTTGTTCAGGTTTTATTTTCCGTAGATGCAGTAACCGGGCCGCCCGAGCGAGTGTCGTCTTCAATACTCTGTCCCTTTTAAATTCATTGACCGTTTTCGAGCCGTAGAATCTTGGTAAACAGCCACCATCTCTTCGTCAATAGTTTTTTGACTTTTTTCTTGTTTGGTAAGGAATTTAATAACAACGCGGTGCTTGATTTTCTTCAAAATTGTCATGTTAGCCATTCTAGTTGTCGTTGACTAAAGATAACTAGCAAACTAATGATCACAACTATATGAAATTCTACCTTGATACCCTCAAATAAGGTCATTAATTAATTTATCAGTCAAATTATCCACATCATTAGTATATCACCCTGATACCGAGAATACATTGAACGCCTCGTATAAAGCAATGGGTTAGCAGTATTCTTCAAAATGATTCAGATTGTGATGGTGTTACGCAATAAGTTTTAGTATAAAAACGTAAAGAAAAACACTTACTGCGCAGCATCTTTTTCTGGTATGAACAAACGTGGGTATATAGGCTTCTTAGCCTTTCTTACAGAGCTTTTGGATCCGCTTTTAGCAGCAGCTGCATTGCTTTGCCTCGACCTACAGCAAATATATTATAAATAACAAAATAATTGGTACTAAAAACTCATCTATAGGTACTAATCTATCCAACCTAAACTTCCAAAGTAATATTATAAAGAGGTGAAATTTTTGTTTGTGTAAGAGATTATATCTGGAAATACTGATCCGATTACAAAATTTCTTTTAATTTGAGGACCTTTATAAATTGCACGTAAAATGTATGAAACAACTAATTTGTTCCCGAATCATGTATTGAATCCATGGTACATGTTGCACGTCGATGTCCTTGCCACCCTGTATAACCCTAAGCGCATAGTGTCCCACATATGAGTAAATTTTCTTATACATATTTCAAAAATCGATCCAAGTAGCGTAATCTAGTGTTGACAAGATTAACTATTATGTATTTGAGTTACGAATTTAGGACCAGATATTTTGGATAGATCAGAATAAACATTTTTTTTATATTTCTTTTCCAATCGGTAGGTATTTTGAATACGATTAACGAGCGGTGTATAAATAATCGCAAAAAAATGATAAAATTGAATTTTTCAGTGTCGAAATAATTAATAGGGTAAGTTTTATTTTTTTTTATTTTATTTTATTTTTTAAGTTCATGTTCATATTTGTCATTTTACGTGTAATCTTGTAATTTCATTGATACTACGTAACTCAGATTCACATTATAATGTATGATGTGCTGTATGTTGGTCATACACAAAAACATACGTTACTATTGAGTTATGATTTTTCTAAATATTTTTTCGAGGTGTGGCAACATACGAGGGCTGCCTTTTAAGTCGTGTCGTTTGCAAACCTCCCGCAATTTGTTAAAAAAAAAAACATAGGTATGGCTTTTCCATCTTTTTGAATTTAGAATTCGAAAACAAAAGAACGTTTTTTGATCGGTCGAATAGTTTTATTGTAGCGTGTATTCAAAGGTGACAAGTCGGTTGTAAAAATTGAAATATCAAAGGAAAATATGCGTGCGATGATTTTCTACAACTTTCAAAGAGCATTAACGCGACTTCAGTACTTTGAGGAGATCACTTCTGGGTTTAGTGATGCAGCACCATGTCTTAGGACTGTAGAACGCTGGTATTTAGAATTTCAACGTGGGCACTCTAGCTTCAGTAACAAGCCACGTGAAGGTCGTCCAAAAACCGCCATGACGCAAGTGAATATCGGCACCCCGTGCGGCACCTAATCGTCGAAGAACTCGGCGTAAGAAAGTTGATCTCTCGTTGGATACCACATTTGCTTAGCGACGACCAAAAAGCAGCCCGTGTTAGATGTTGTCGCAAAACTCTGCAGCGATTCAACCGAGGACAGTCAAAACACGTTTATGATATGATTAGTGGTGACGAGTCTTGCATATATGCTTACTATCCAGGTTCCAAGCAGCAGTCAACTGTCTGGGTCTTCCAAGATGAGCCAAAACCGATCAGTCATGCTCTCGCGGAGCACTTCAAAAAAAATGGTTGCCTCGTTTAAGGCACGTCGCCACTATTGTACTAGAAGATCGCAAGACGGTTAACGCTGACTGGTACACCACTGTTTATTTGCCACAAGTCATGTCATCACAGAGTTTCGAAAAACCAACTCAAGACGTCGTATGATACTGCACATGACAATGCAAGTTCGCACACCGCCCGCGATACAAAGATGTTTTTGAGCACTCAAAATGTCGAAATTTTAGATCACCCGCCTTACAGCCCTGACTTGAGCCCTAACGATGCTTTTACGTTTCCGAAAATTAAGCAAAGTCTTCGTGGTCAACGTTTCAGCTCACCCGAAGAAGCTGTTGACGCATACAAATCGGCCATTTTGACTACTCCCACTTCGGAGTGGAATAAATGTTTTAAAAACTGGTTCGAACGCATGCAAAAGTGTATTAAATATCGCGGAGAATTCTTTGAAAAATAATAAATGGTAATAATCTATTAGATCGTCTATACTTATTTCAAACGACATAACTTAAAAGGCAGCCCTCGTATTTGCAGACTACTGTATTTTTTTAAGCCGATAAGAAAACTCATGCTCTGTAGGGATAGTATACTAACATAGAAGCTTTAGATTTACTAAAAGGGGTTTCTGCTTGCATAACTGGCTTAAGCATCGTGTCAAATTTTGAGCGCGGCATTCCAATGATGCCGAGTGTCACATTTGATGCCATAAAATCTTCTTCCGCACCAGCGACAATGAGCCGTAGAAACTGTAGTCGGGTTGTTATCCTTAGAAACACCAAAAATTGTTAGAACAAGCAACTGATAATAAAGCAGACTGACAAAATAAAATTAATATTTTTAAAAAACTTTTAAAGAACAAGCTTATTCAATATTAACTGTACTTAAATGAATGGGTACGCCAACTTTGGGAGTCCGCCATATTGGATTTAGAATGATGTCACTTATCTGTGCATCGTCATCCAAACCAAAAGTGTATGCAAAAGGGCTTCGAAGGTAATTTCGCCATTTTATGTTTTTTTGTTTTTTCAATATGGCGGCCACGCATGAAAAGATAAATGCTCACTGTGGATACTTGACAACACCAAGTCCCGCTAAACGATAATCAATTGGCCTGTCACAAAACACCTCGTTCATAAGCGGTGAGCGAGTGTTAAGCTTTTTGTCATGACGAACACAGTGTCCAAGAAGCACAGCCTGTTCCTCCGGCACCATTTGGCCTATATATCCTGTTTTCAACGTGTGCTCCACATTGTTGAATATTTCCGACTTAAACATACGATGAGTTTCTAGTTCTGAAAATGTATTAACAATGAACCACAATTAATAAAATAATAACAATAATAATATTCCACAACTTTCACACAACGTCATCTAGTCCTAAACTAAGCAGAGCTTGTGCTATGACTACTAGACAAGTGATAAACATACATATACATATAATTCTAAATACAAACATACTCGTGTTATAGATAAATTACACCCAGACAAAGAACAAATGATCGTGCTCATCACACAAACATTTGTCCTGGGTGGGAATCGAACCCACGACCTTGCGTATAGTAGTCAGGGCCACTGACCACTAGACCAACAGACCTGCCAAAACATGATATTATTTAGCATAATTAACCTATAATGTTCTCACTTCTGGGAAACAGGCGTTTCTTCGAGAGAGAATAAGTTGTAATCTACCACGAGGGCCCAGTGCGGGTAGGCAGATGTCACATGCCTTCGAATTTTTGGTTGAGTGTTTTCTTCACCGCTTAGAGAGCAGTGGTGATGAAATTATTTACACAAAGTAAACCGACTGCCTGGATTCCAGTTATAACTAGCAAGTTGGGTCCAGTACCAAAAGGCCAACACTGCACCGCAGATATTATTTAATTAATTGTAATTCAATTAATAACTACATTAGACTATACGTCACCAATTCGATTAAAACTTTTGCGTCCTAACGCCAGCCAAACAATCTGTACGCTCACTCGTAGTAACGTTTCAAACAGTCGTGCGTCCTTGTCCGATAATGATCGACGTTTCTTCAGAGGACCCATGTGATGAAATTTCTTCATGTCAGCTCCTCCTGCATCATAAATGAATTCGTAAAGGCAATTAAAAACTATCATGGTCAGAAAAGTTTCAGCAAGGAAAGTAAGTTTAAGGGTCGGCTTTAAGGGTGCGTTTCCACAGAAGCGGAGCTGGGCGGAGTGGAGCGGAGACGTGTAGGAATCGTCCAATCACAGACGAGACGAGTGACGCGATGAAGATTTCAACCATTGTGATTAGTCGATTCCTGCCCGTCTCTGCTCCGCTTGGCTCAGCTCCGCTTCTGTGGAAACGCACCCTAAGGGATGGATCGTTCGAAGGTTAAGCTAAGCTTGGCGTAGTTGGTTTGGATGGGTGATTATCCATTACATATCGAGACCCCTCTGTGCCTCGGAAAGCACGTTAAGCCGTTGCTCCCGGATGTCATTCGTAGATCTTTGACAGTCGTTACGGATAGCCAGAAGTGCAGCAGTCTGACAACCAGCCTTACAAGCGCTATCATGTTATCCAAGAACTGGGTTGTAGAGGTCAGATAAGCATTCGCTCCATGTAATATACTAGTATTCAGTTGCATCCGGTTAGACTGGAAGCCGATCCCAACATAGTTAGGAAAAGACTACGTAGATTGTTGTTGTTGGTCTACTATGTTTCAGCAATTTACGTACCAATAAGCATTATAGAATATTCTTTAGCAACCAGAACTCTCAGGTCAGCCAAATCATCACGAAACACATTCTCGATTTGAGCACAATCCGGCGTTCTCACTTTTGTCTGGAGCTCCATCATGCGTTCTGCCATTTCATCTGCAATCTGGTTGAATTTTTAAAATTATTATAACTTATGGAGTCTTTCTAATATCTTGTAAGTACCTTCTGATATGACATTCCGAAATATTTATTTTTGTAGGCCATTACCGACACGCAAATGGGCCTAAGAAAGCACTCAGTTTAGAAGGTTGATATAAAAAAAAAACCTATTGCTGTAAATGATGGTGCTCTCGAGGTTGTTCGAGAATACATTTACTTCGCGCAAACTCTGCAGTTTGATAAGAACAACTTTGAGGAGGCTAACAAAAAAATTCAGCTAGGCTGGACAGCGTTTGGGAAGTTTCGTTGAGCCTTCAATCAGTGCGTCCTGCTTGTTATGACTTACGGAGCCGAAACGTGGACACTCACAGTACAGCTGGTCCATAAATTCAAGGTCGCTCAACAAGCTATGGAACGAACATTCTCTGAGGGATGATGGATGACGGATGAGGGATGACGGAATGAGGTGATCTGGCACAGAACCAAAGTTGTCGACGTGGCTCAGAGAATAAACAAGCTGAAGTGGCAACGGGCCGGCCATATAAGCGTAGAACTGATGACTGTTGGGGTAGACGCGTCCTTGAGTGGAAACCACGAATCGGCAAACGTAAGGTAGGACGCCCTCAGGCTCGGTGGAGCGACGATCTTCGCAGGGTGACTGATAGCACCTGGAGGAGATTTGCCGAGAATCGAGCTGAATGGCTTGCAATTGGAGAGGCTAGTGATTTATCCATAAAACTATTTTAAACTATTACCTGTAAATAATAACCGCAGCAAAGAATGAGTGCTCTTAGAAATCTCTCTGTAGTTGGCATGTGTAGCAGGTTTATAAGCATTGGACTCAGAATGTTAATGGGTGCAGTATACAACGCTATATCTTTTATGTCCTGAAAGTTTAAATAGTTACTTCATCACTAAATAAACCTATATTAGGTAGATACCCACACTACATGAGGTAGGTACCATTTTGTCTCCTGCTTATATCGTTTGTCCATACTTTTTAGGGGTTTGCCCGTGGGTCCGCCCGACTGTCTGTCAGTCCGCTGTATCTCATGAACCCTAATAGTTAAACTTTTTAAATTTTCACAGAGGGTGTATTTCTCTTGCCTCTATACAAACAAAAAAAACAAACAAACAATAAAAAAAAAAAGTTGGCAGTAAATGGGGTCTCCGTACAAGAAATGTGTTTTTTTTTTTGCGGCTTTGCCTTGTGGTACGGAACCCTTCGTGTGCGATTCGCACTTGGCCGCTTTTTTTTTTTGTTTTAAAATGCTTGTTACAGTTCGACTAAGGTTTTTGTTTGCTATAACATCTAAGCCTATCAGTAAATAGCAAAAGAAATGTTAACCTGTAGAGTAATCACGTCCGCTTGTCCTTGTAGCAACTTTCTTTGATAACGACGACGATAGCGGATCTAAAAAACATTGATTACATCAATATTACCAAGAACGAGTAGCTATCGAATATCTTATACTGGCAGTTACTCATTACAGGCTAAACTAGCTAAGACCCAATAGTGTCTCCACACTGTACAAAATCGAGCGTAGCGTAGACACCGCATAGACATCATGTAGACGTAAGGATTGGACCTTACTTTACTTTTTCCGCAACGGCGGGATACTAAAAAACGCTACAGATATTTGATTGTTCAATCGTTCAGTTAGTTTATAATATATAACATATCTTGTCATATCACGTTCAGGGTACATGAAACTAAGAGGTCGACCGTCGATAAAAGCATAGTACCTACTAACCAAGTAAGTTCATCAAATCGGGGATGGTACGAATGACATATTTTAGATATTCGCGAACGCTGATACGAATGTTTGGAATTTGAGTGCGAATGCCAGTGCGAATGCCAGTTCGAATGCGAATGTGAATGTGAGTGCGAATGCCAGTGCAAAAGCTAGTGCGAGTGCGAATGCGAGTGCGAATGCAAATGCGAGTACGAAAGTGAGTGCGAATGCCAGTGCGCATGTGAATGCAAATGCGAATGCGAATGCGAGTGTTAATGCCAATGCGAATGCGAACGCGAGTGTGAATGCGATACGAATGCAAATGCGAATCCGAGTGCGAATGCCAGTGCGAATGCGATTGCGAGTGCCGATGCGAGTGCGAATGCAAATGCGAATGGGAGTGCGAACGTGACTTCAAATGCGTGTGCGAATGCGATTGCGAATTCGAATATTTCTAAAAGACAAAAAAAACGCTTAGAAGAAAATGTGAATCTTTCGCATATTGCGAGTGCGGACGCGAACATTCGTAACATCCACCAAAAATAAATAATATTAGCGGTCACCTGTTCAATTAAATCAACGTCGTCTCTAAACTCTATGGTGCCTGTTGGCGCTTTGGTTTGAATTTGTATATTTTCTACAGGCTTAGGAGGTAAGTCACTGTAAAGATCAGCAATCACATTAATAAATACACTTCTATATTTATCATTATCATCATTTGCTAAATGGTGGCAAAATAATATCAGCTCCACGTTTCGATCTTCAAGATTAAGCAACAACTTGCCGAGGTCCGTCCGTGGGTGACCATCCATTACATACCGAGTCCCCTCCGTGCATCGGAAAGCACGTAAATTCGTTGGTTCCGGCTGCCATTCGTAGATCTTTGATATTTGTTAAGGGTAGTCAGAAGCCCGAAAGTATGACAACCAGTTCCCCTTCAACTTTACGGCATTTAACGATCCTCGACTTGTCTCATACAGTTGCTACCTGCGTGGCGTACACATCCTTGCCTGAGGGCGTTTTCCCTATGCTTTTCGATTCGCAGTCTCCACTCACGAACCACTACGCTTATCGATATATTTTCTGAAGTATTTAAATCATCTGCTACACGTAATCAACTAGTGGGCAATGATTTCAAAAGAAGTCAATGCTAGTGGGTATCCATACCTCACAAACAATAATGCTTGTGTGCTCTCGTCCCAAACCCAGTGCCCATCCTCATACGCTCCTCCAAAAACTCCTTCGTCATCATCATCATCTGCCATCTGAAATTTAAACACAAGATACAAATTGACTAAATACACGCAAAATATCAAATTATGACAAAGATGTAGCAAATGTCACTGCCATAAGTTTTGTCGATGTCACACGTAGTGTCAGATGCGTTACAGTCCTTCCGCAATTATTTTACCTCTGAGTTTGCATTCCTGTCAAAAAAACAATGTTCTTTATTGCCGTAGCAATAAGGTTGCTGTTGGGTTGCTGTCATTGACAAGTTTTTCAAATTCACAGAGATCTTTATTGTCGTTATAATAAGGTTGATATTAGGTTGCTGGTGACGTAGGTAAAATAACTGTGGTAGAACACGGACTAGAAAAAAAAGAAGGACTCCGCGCCACGCATATCGAAAGTGAAGCACAGTAAGGGTGCCGGACCGTTTGTACAAACATGCTTCACGCACACATTTACATCATAGAAAGCCGGCCGGCCGCCATTACGCGACAAGACGGCGTCTTTGTAGGTACTATTTACGTGAAGTAATAAAATAAAATAATGCCATCTTGTGTTTTGAAAACGTGTAAAAATAATTCTACATACCAGAAAAACTGTCAAGGAATAATATATCACAGTTAAGGCACAATTTTACTTGTTGATTTATTGTATTTTTGACATTAAGACATTAAGACATTTGACATAAGTGTTGTCAGAAAATAAATGGTTAAGTGTCCCGAGAGATTGGGTATTTTTTTTTTGTGTTCTTTGTCATTTTTTTGCAAGTATTGACTATGATTCTTTTTATAGATTTCCTACAGCAAATCATTCATGGAACAATGATTGGATTATAATAATAAGAAACTACAGATGTGAAGACCATTGCGTTCCGTCGAAAACAAGCGTGATATGCTGTATTCGACGGAACATTTTGATACAAATCATCAATTGGCGAGGGTTCTTAGATTGGAACGGATTAGCGTGCTTTTGTAATGTTTCTTGGATCGATAAAGAATGCAGTGCGGGTTAGTGAGTGTATTATGTGTTGTGAAGATTCTGATTAAATCATTTGAATAAATATTTCAGTTTTATTTTCTACAGAACGTTAAATAGTTTTCTTATTATAGGTAAAATACACCTTGTGTGTTTTAGGTAAGTAAGCTTTAATACCCATCCCCCTATCTTCCTAATCGGTAATTCAAGACAATCAATTGAATTACGTATTCTACAGCAGCGTTTTTCTAGTCATCCATACAAAATAAACACTTAATTTTGAGTTTTCACTAGTATATTTTTGTAATTTCAGTTAAGTGGACTTCTTATATCGCTTTATTGTAATAAATTAATACACTCTCCAAATATTTAAAACATGGGGAAATTTTCATTCATCTGGTATCCCTCAAATCACGCACACATAGACCGGTAGGGTGCTTCACTTTCGATACGCGTGGCGCGGAGTCCTTCTTTTTTTTCTAGTCCGTGTGGTAGAACTGTATTTATTGGTTTGTCTTAAGTTTATTTTAATTTATTTAAGCCAAAGAGATTAGAATAACGTTAACTTAAAAGCCTTGTATTTACTATTTGTTGGTTGTGTGTTTGGTTTCCTCTCTCAGTCACCTAATTACTGAATCAAGAGCCTACTGCAGAAAGCCGTCCTTCTCGATACAGTCATGATACAGCACTGTCAGTCTAGGTGCCTATGTTTGCAGCAGAGCTGAATAATTTTGTATATTTTGTAGATCACAGCGGTGTTGGCCCAGTGGCAATGGCCGGAGATTCGAAGCTAGTCAGGCATTTTACTTTTTGGAAATTATTTCATCACCACTGCTCCCAAAACGGTGAAGGAAAATATCGTGAGGAAACTGGCATGTCTTCTGAACCAGAAATTCGAAGACAGGTGACATCTACCAACCCGTACTGGGCACGGGTGGTGGATTAAGGCCCACCCTCGCTCACTGAGAGGAGGCGTAGGCTGTAGGAACATTATATACTGATTATATAATGTAGGTCTGACGTGATTATTTCGTCATATTATAGGTTCATGCTGTATATTTCATAACGCAATCCAAGTTACCATTACCCCAGAAGTAGCAGTTCCTCAAAAATTGTGGGATTCATCGGTGCGTGACTTATGATCTTCCATATTTCAACTTCTTATTCATGATTATAATTCATGCACAGCTATAACTTGAAAATCGGAATCTCCATCCAGCGTGTTTGTAAGTTTGGCAGAATTTACGACGTCACTAGTGAGTTTGCTCTCGGCTTCACTGAATATAAAGTTATGTTAATGTTACTAGTGCATTCAACTCCGGACCTTAAAACTTATAAAATGCTCCGAGTTATCTCCAATTCGGGATAAAAGCTATTGTGTGTATGTTCTAAACTGAGCAAGCTCACGAGCGAGTATTAAAAGCTGTAAGCGCACTAGTACATGCAGTGTTCACATGTAAATTTAAACGGTACAGTCAATAGAGTTTGAATATCAGGCCAAACAAATGCACGGCTAAGTAAGACAGCGGTAAGCTTTCCGTTGTGCAAGCGAACTGATTATTGTAAAACAGAAAAACAGCTCACTGAACCTAGGTACGGAAGTTGTGAGAAACTAAATAAGTGCATAGTGCTAGTCTACTTATCGGTCCGTGCTCTTTTTCTTTACTTTGCAGAATGGACAATAAAATCACTTGGAACTTCTACCCGCATTTGGATGGAAACTTGGGAAAAACAGAGTGAGTTCCAGACATGTAAAGTGTACCAAATATTTCTAAAAGCTGTGAGTGAATAACCTTAGTAGTTGCCATACATTTTTACTTGAATAAATATAAAATTTTGAGCATGTGTGTCACTTGTGTTAATTCATTGAATTGGCTGTCACACACGATCGCACACAAGGCTGCGATGCGCTACTTTGATCGTGTGCGCTCTGCCATGTGATCAAATGAGTATCTACTTAGTTTAGCACACGGTTGGGGATTAGCGCGGTTACTAACAGGGAACCATTAAAACATTCAAAGTAAATTCTGTACCTATGTAACGTTTACGCTCCACTTCCTTAAACGTTGAGTGCGTAGCTGAAACTGGAATCGAATTCTCAAAAAGTAACGTTTTCAATTATTAAAATACTAGTACCTATAGAGATGATAGTTCAGTCTGTTAAGTGTTAGTGAATACAGTAAAAAACTGTTTGATATGAAACATTCACTTTGTAATAGCCCAGCGGGCACCTGCGGCCCATTGAGTTTTACTGCTCGCCTCGCAAAGCTTTTAGAGGCCCGAAACAAAGTAATTAATACGAGCATAACTAAAGTTACCAAAATGTGAGGGCCGGCCATTGTAGTTAATTATTTGCCGTTTCTCTAAATTATCTAAAAAGAAAACAATGGAATGCTGTTGTATTGTCAAGTCCCTAATTTTCATAAATAACTTTAGATAGGATGGTTTGGATTCGTTCATTAGCCGATCATGTACTTTCAGGTGACTTAGAGAAGTCTAGCCAACCGTGAGGCAGTACCTTACAGGACACCGTCATAATCATTTTTTTAATTTGTATTTTTATATAATGTAGATGCTATAATTTATTTCTCATTGTACGTTAAAATATTTTAATTTAATTTATTTACTGTAAAGTGCTCGAAGTCAATTCCTAGGCTATAAGGTTGTGTCTATGTAAGCCCTGCATCTTAAGGACCACTAACTCCCAAACTAAGTCACCTGTACAACCATCAAATACCTTAATAAATTGTACTGTACTTACATTAAGTTTTTGTTGTACAGACGCCAGCACATCAAGCTACTACAATCTGTCAAATTTCTTTAATAGATTTTCAACTTTATTGCTAAATCATAAGGTTCAAAGTTGATTGGGAAAATTTGACAGTTTCGGGTAGCTTGATGTGCTGGCGTCTGTACTTTGAGAGCGAAATAAAAAATTATTATTATTAATTAATTAATTAATGAGCCCATAATGTTCCCGCCGCTGCGACATAGACTTCCTCTCTCCGAGAGGGAGTGGGCTGTAACCTACGCGTAGTGTTGCAAAGGACTCGAGTCCTCGAGTCGTAATTTTAAAGACTCGACTCAAATAAGCAAGACTCGGTGTGCTAAAAAGGTTCGGAGTCTAGAGTCAAGCCGAGTCCGAGTCATTTAACAACCACTTGTGTCTTACAAAAGGACTCGAGTCTTAAAATTAACTCGAGACTTCTAGAAAAACTCGAAGCATGAAGATGAGACTTGAAACTCATCATTCGAAGTTAGAAGTAGAAGACAGTTCGAGTAAAACCATTTTTTCGGCGATTTATAAAAAAAAACGATTATTACGGATGAACTTCAAGAATATTTGACAATGCCTACAGAAACAGAAGAAACTGATATTGTATCGTGGTGGGCACAACAAACTATTCGATTGCCACAGCTTCAGAAATTAGCTTTTCATATTCTGAGTATTCCGGCAACGAATGTGCCAAGCGAGCAGGCATTTTCAAGATCCGACAATTTAATCACTAAAAAAAGAAACCGTCTCGGCAATAAAACTATACAAGCTTCAATTTGTCTCGCATCATGGCTGGACTTTAATTAAAATTACCCATTTTTTTATGATATTTAGAAATTATTAAAAATATCCTTAATCATTACTGTTATTTTTTTATCTGAGCCTTTCTCCCCGCCCTGTAAATGTAATAATTTAATTGCTAAACTCATACACGAAAAGAACTTGAGTACGACTCGCCGCATAAAAAGGATTCGAGCGCACAAAGAGACTCGAGCTCTCATTTCACATACTCGTACAAGGGCTCGTAGAGAACTTAGTTCTCTAGTCTTGGAGTCCTGTTGTAATGAGTCGAGTCTTGTAATTCATCATCCGAGTCCTTTTATATAGGACTCGAAGACTTGAGTTTTTTGCAACACTGGTAGCCTACGCGGGCACAGCACGGGTTGTTAGATGTCACATGTCTTTCAATTTCTGGTTCTAATACATGCCGGTTTCTTCACGATGATTTCCTTCACAGTTCTGAGAGCGCACGACACCATACAACTTCGGAAAATTATCGTAGATATTTTAAGCCGGTCCATTTCCCTCACATATTCAGGGTTCCCTTTTCTAGTGTAGGTAACCATAGTATACAATCAGCAATTATGATTACACTGCAGACAGATGTAGTTGTCTTCTGATTTCCCACATCGGTAGGTTTAGAAAATATATCAAAGTTTAACTCCAGGCTTACCTCTAACTCTTGGTGGCGAAAGATGAATTATTGTTAACTCCGAGTTATTTAGGATAACTTATGAACGCGCAAGTGGGCCAAGAATTTATAGAACCAATATCTCCCAAAAAAATAAGTTAATCTGAAACACAAGGATGCACTATACGACGTACGAGTATTATGGGCACACAAGGACGCCTTGCTGTGAGTATCCACGTTGATCAAGTAAGTTTTCTTATCTAGGAGATTAACTTATTTATTTGCGAGATATTGGTTCTATAATTTCAGAAGGCCTACTTGCGCCTTCATAAGTCACCTTTACCCTGTAACAAAATAGTTAAGTAATATACAATGTGTAACGTTAAATGCGCAAAACCTCACACACCCCAACTGATTTTTAATTCAATTGACCTATTTAAGAGAGAAAATAAGTCATTAAAAAAATTGTAAAGGTTTTATGTGCTGTTTTAGTTTTACTGGCCATTCTGATCGTTTCTTGCGTCTGCGATGACGCTTTATCGAGGGAGGCGTCGTCACCGGTCCGCTGCGCCGCGCTGACATTGGCTTGCTTGACCTATTAATAAATAGACACGGCAACGTTTTTAAAGAAGGTTTTTTGAAAAATGTGACCTATTTTAAAAAGTGGTTCAATTAATTCTGCTCGTTATTCTGATCAAACTATTTTCAGGTTTTGCGCATTTAACGTTACACGTTGTATATAGGTCTTAGAAATTTTTATGTAAAACTCAAAGGGTGTCCCCCTTTGTGCTTTAAATGTTAGTGAGTTAAACGTTTGGCTAAGTAATAACAGCCGCACGGGTCGATGGAACCGGTTAAGCCACGCTTGCCGCGGTTGGTCCATGGATGGGTGACCATCTTAACATATCAAGATCCCTCCGTGCCTTGGGGAGTCCCGGCTGTCGTTCGTGAATCTTTAGCAGTCGTTACCGGGTAAGAAACCCGAGAGTCTGACAATCAGTCTTACCAAGGGCTATCGTGTCCAGTAACTGGGTTGTGGAGGTCAGATAGGCAGTCGCTTGATAGCTTGCATCCGGTGAGACTGGAAGCCGACCCCAACATAGTTGGGAAAAGGCTAGGTAGGTGATGATATTAAACTCATAGCTATGAACTCTATGACTTAATAAACCAGTAGTTTCAGTATTCACATCCAGGTGGAATTGCGCTCCACTAACAGTTAGCGCAGCAAACAAAGTGAACGTGTAACTGGTAAACCGAACATATTTCTAACTCGATGAACATTCTTTCCAATTTCATTTCGCTTGTTTCACTCCCACCGAAATGGAAACTCAACTGTAGTGCGATTCTGTACCCATCTCACCGTAAAAACTTAGGTGAAGTGAGCGTGGAGTGCGCTGTCAGTGTCATCCCTAGACTAATCTTTATACAAGGACCAGTCTAGGAAAAAAGAAAGAAAATTTATATTCTGACTAATTTTCTATTTTGCTATTTTATTTTAAAACTCCACAAAATAGTATTGTTTTGACAATTAAAATATTGACTTTGAAATTATATAAAATGATCAACATAATTAGCATAAGAAATATTATTAAAATCTCGTTTAATTTTAAATGTTTGCTTAGTCAATCCCTAGCATCAGTGGGATGACACTGACAGCTCACTCCACGCAAGTTTTCACGGAGAGACTTTTACAGAATCGACCGGCTGTAGTTTCATTCATTTATTATGACGTCAAACCAAACTATGGTGTAGGTTCTGAAATATTTTGTACACAGCATCACGCCTATGTTCCCGTATCGGTTTGGCAGGTAAACACACATTTCGCTAGGTTATGTTTATATTCCATGTAAAAGGGATGAAAAAGGCCGAGGTGCTACACACTACTGAGAAATTCCTGATAAAATAACCCAAAGGCGCGTGCGTATGGTGGTCGCGCTTGCGAAGTTGAATCGAATCCAGCAAGGCAGTCATGTTAGCGAACATAGGTATTTTACGAATTGAAAAGTCGTTCTAATTTACTTTTTGTTATATTGTAAAGTGCAACACCTGAATCCATAGGTATCCTATTCAACATTAAAAATGCGAAAGTAACTCTGTCTGCCTGTTACTTTTTCATGCCGTTTGGCTGAACGGATTTCGATAAGGCACATAGGTAGACCATGACTTAGGTTTGGACATAGGATACTTTTTATACAGTAGTACGTTCCCGTGGTATAATGCCCGAGCTCATTGCGGACGAAGCCATGAGCTCAAGCTAGTTTAAAATAAGAGTCAGACACTTTTCAAAAGATAAAACCTACCGATTACATAATTTAGTAAAAAAATACTATGGTGAGATACAGCGGTGCCGATTCTGTTGTCCACTAACTAAACTAAATTTAAGTTCGGTGCATCTTTTTCTTTCTATTTCATTAAGACACAGACAGGACTAAACTAATATTTATCTTCTGTCCTTTTCTTAGTGCAATAGAAAGATAAAGATGCACTGAACTTAAATTTAGCTTATTTTGTGAACAAGGAAATCGGTGCCATTATCTACCTACGTTCACATTTTAAAAGCGACCACCGGCGCGCTATTCTCTTTAAATTGTCATAGTATGTACCTTCAGCATTTTCCGCTGATGAACTATATACCTATTATTGCATCAGAATATATAGGTTAAAAGCCAGGCAAATTTAATAAAGAGCTAGTCGATTGCATTCGATGAAATCTAAAGCTACTCGGTGTTGATACAGGGATGAAGTATACCCATTCGTCGGGAAGCACGTTTCGAGGGGGTATAATCCTTCGCCGGGAGCGATGTTCAATCTACTCCACAGTCATAAACCGGTGTTCCACGGACGTAAACTGTGCTACGTGAGCTCGCAAAGCGGATGGGAGAGACATTGGATGCTAGTGTTGTGTACATCTGTTTTAAAAGTTTCCGATTTGAGTTACGCTTGTAAAACACTATCTGATGCGGTGCCGTTAATTCAGCTCAATTTTATAAGGTAGCGTGCTCTTTAGATTTTGTTTTCTATTGAATCAAGGTACTTTGTATAAAACCCAGGTAACAGGCCGGTAGGTACCTGTCAGGGATTCTATATTTTGAGTAGTATGTACTTACCTACCCTTTAAAGAAGTTCTTTGTCGACTGACGGCACATCATCCCGTGTTGTCTGTAATGGCATTATTATAAACCTTGTAGGTTAGTTAGCCTTGTAGCGCACGGGTCGATCGATCAGGCTAAGCTATGCTTGCCGCGGCTGGTCCATGGATGGGTGACCATCTTCACATACCAAGACTCCTACGTGCCTCGGAAAGCACGTTAAGCTGTTGGTACCAGCTGTCATTCGTGGATCTTTGACAGTCGTTACGGGCCGTCAGCGTCCCGAAAGCCTGACAACCAGTCTTACCAAGGGGTATTGTTTTACCCAGTATCTGGGTTGTGGAGCTCAGATAGGCAGTCGCTCCATGTAAAATACTGGTATTCAGCTGCATCCAGTTAGACCGGAAGCCGACCCCAACATAGTTGGGAAAAGGCTAGGCAGATGATAAGCTTAGCCAGGGTTTTCATAATGCCAAGAATCTGAACCCTGATTAACAACACCCTTGAATTCAAAATCAAATGTGAATATAATCCAAAAGTAAAGTAATAAATGAAAAATACAGTAGATATTTAACAGACAGTCACATTTACCACTCTCTATTAAAACATGGTTTTGCTCTTAGTTATAACTGAGCTTTTCGATACTAAGTACCCTCCCGTCTCTTGCAGAACGACTTTATTAGATACACCCCGTTGCTTCACGATATTTACACTCGATGCTAAATATAACTAGAGTCAGAGCACACTAAGCCTTCGTGTGGTTGACATAACAAACTCGTAAGAGAAATTCTGGAAAATCTTACTAATAGCAAATTGTTATAGGAGAAGAGAATGAAACAATTAGTGCAGTGCGCGGCCGTTACCGTAAAACATTGAGTTTTGCAAAACGTTGGCCTTGTACAGCGTGGTCTTTATTTGAAACTAGCTTCGGTCCACGACTTTGTCTGCGTGAATGTTCTTCTTTTAACATGAATTTAACAGTAAGCTTCTATGACACTCGGTAATACTGTATCTTCAGTAGTTCCGAAGATTACCTACCCCCCACATACAATACCTCCTTATAATATTATGTGCTCAAACCTGAAGGGCGATTCCCGTAATTTTAAGAACGGTCACAGTCCGATCTCAGTCGCAATCTGTCAAAAATATTTCTATTTTCCCTACATTTTTGACAAGTTTTTGACATTGACTATCGCTGAGATGAGATTGCGACGAGATTTTGAACGTTTTTAATTACGGGAATTGGGATTCTGGTCGCTCACCCACCCAGTCTCAAAAGCTCCGCTTTGGAGTATGCCAAAGAGCGATGGAACGCAGCATTCTGGGTGTAAAAAGACATCACAGAATTCGGAACACTACGCTGCGTTCTAAGCCAGGCATACTGGATGTAGGAAAGAAGGTTGCCGCCAGGCTCAAATGGGATTGAGGGGGTCACATCAGCCGCATGCAAGATGACCGCTGGGCAAAAGTCTCCACACGATGGGTGCCTGAAGATGGTTGGCGCCGCTGAGGTCAGCCCAGTAAACGGTTGCGAGATGACCCGAACGCGTACCGGGAGGGCTGTTTCGAGATGGTGCGGGAAAAGAGTTCCTGGAAATACCTGGAGGCCTTTGCTCAACAGTGGGATAGTACAGGCTAGACAAAATAAAAAAAAATGCTCATTTATTTCAGAATTGGAATGCCATCGTGTATTTAAGACGGATATATTTAACACAGTGGAGCACTCGTATAGAACAGGATACTTGGCACAAATGACGCCAGAGGAGCGCAGTGTTTCTGGGCACTTGCTTGCTGTACGAGAAGAAGCTCAACACTCGCTCCCCGCTTATAAACGAGGTGTTCTGTCAGAGGCCGATAGATTTTCGTATGATGGGATTAAGAGTTGTCAAGAATGAAAAGTAAGGAAAATAAGTTCATACTATTTTAGTGTCTAGGTACCTACTTAGTAAGTATTAAACTTTAATCATTATTTTTAACTGACCAAAAAAAGGAGTAAGTTCTCAGTTCGTCGGATTTTTTTTATGTACGAGTATGTTCCTCGATTACGACGGCTGACCGATTTGTTTTTATTTTTCGTTTGTCTGAAAGGGTATACTTCCCAGGTGGTTCCATTGTCATCAGTTCACGATCTGATGATGGGATTTCTTGAAATGGTCTTGAAAAGGTTCTCCCATACATCGATATACGTCAAGTCAAGGCTCCATTGTACTTTAACACCCGCGCGTCCGAAGCTTCACAATTTTACAGCGTATACATTTAATTATGTAAAATATTTTCGCGAAATCTCACAATGCGCAAACGCCTAGTTTTTGAGAAATAAAATCCTAGCTTAATAACATTGAGATTCTGACTAAGTTTATGTTTGGCTATTTTATTTTTAAATCTCACAAAATACTAATGTTTTGAGTACTGAAATAATAGCTTTTAATTTATATAAAATGATCAATAGAATTAGCATAAGAAATATTATTATTAAAATCTCTATGATTGTAAATGTATGCTTGGTCAATCCCTAGTATCAGGTGGGATGACACTGACAGCTCACTCCACGCTCACTTCACCTAAGTTTCCACGGTGAGATGGTTACAGAATCGCACTGCTGGCTGGACCACTAGTCGTTGGTTTTGTCCAGCTAGTCCCGCCATCTTCTACGAGGTCAGCCGCGACGCCTTCTAGCTGTGTCAGGGCTCCATGCTCGTTTTGAGGTACGGAACCCTAAAAATTACTACCTAGCATAAGAATAACAATTACTCGTAAACTACTACCGTCATGCTAGTTTTGACTGATATAGAAAACTGCACCTACTGACATAATATTACGTGAGAGTTTACTGGGGCAATTACAATAGAGGTATATTCCGTTGGATGATAGTTTCTACCAAACGCAGCGGCATTTTTATATTGGCAGCATATCATAGATTAGATGCCATTTTATCGCCTGCCATCCCTTTTGCTTTTGCTTTATCTAAATGCCGCTGCGTGTGTATATATTTATTATTATTATTACGAGTAGTAGTAATTATCACCCAAAGGAGTAGGTATGCTCACGATCGTAGGTACGAGTAAATACCTCAATAAACCCTATTACCTTCATGAAGAAGTTTGAATGAGCTTTCATGTTTTTGGGATGACAAACACCAACACCAGAGGCATGGCAGTCGCGCAGATCCATTGCCATCCTAGTGGCCAACCTGAAATGTCTCATGTGCCTGTGTTTACAACCCATATCTACCTTTCATCCGGAACACACCAAAGCTGCTTGCCTAGCAGGTACGTACAGACGCCAGCACAAGCTGCTACAATCTGTTAAAGGGAAATGCCCATTTGATAAAGAGGTTTTGGCCAAGTGACGCCCACGAAAGAAACAAATTATAGGCGTTAGGGTTCACAACATAGATAAAGAAATAAACACTGTTTTTTACATAGAACTCGGTTGGACTTTTATAAATCATATATAAAAATTCAAGGTTAAAAAAGACATACTTACAGGTTTCTGATTTTATTCGTTCTCATTTAAATAAATGACATTCACGTCATCTAGGAATTAGGCTGGGGGATTTATATTTGATTGAAACCTTGCCCAGCCTCAGAAACACACAATTGTCATCACGTGGGCACAACACCCTACTGTCCTCCGACCAGATATACAATTGCAAGAATATTGTCGTATTGCTTCTAATCCTGTTTCGTCATTCTTAACAATTATACAAGTTGTAACCACATCGTAATCAAAGTCGTCGGAATATCAAATATAAAAACTTAGTAGAAAAGAAAATCACAAGTCGCAAGGAAACAGCACCAAACAAAATGTGAAATGTCAATGTCAATCTGTTGTCAATTACGATTATTATTGACGTAGGGGTGAGGTTATAAGATCGATTTATCGAAAAATCGATATAAAAAAAAACTGGAAACACGGAATCGGTTAAATAGATCGTATCTATTTATAAGGCCGAATATGGATAAACATTTTTTTGCCTCTAAACAAAATAACAAAAGCGAAACAATACGTAATAAAAATTGATTTTCCAAAAATCTATTTTTGGTACGTAACCCGTTTTAGTGTTTCGATTTTTTTCCGTAAAAGTTGTCATCCCTACTTTGACAGGACCAACGACCGGAAGTGTTAAATAAGGCAATAAACGATTGAGTTTCTTGATTAAATCAGCTTTTAATTCCGGAGATTTCATGACAAATAAGTAATAGCAATATTTTAGTTACTAAATGGGCATTTTTTTTGCATTTATCACATTGCTGGGCAAAACATGGCCAAGAATGGGCGTTTCCCTTTCTGTAATAGATTTTTAACTTTACTACTAAAGCATAAGGTTCAAAGTTGATTGGGAAAATGAGACAGTTTCGAGTAGATTGATGTGCTGGCGTCTTTCCCCACATATGCTCCACAATGAGGTTTACACTATACTACTTGTATTCATAAAAATAAATAAATGAAAAATAAAAAAGGCTTAGGTATTAGTTCTTACAAAAAAAAAAAAAAAAAACAAAATAAAAAATTGTCTATCTACATTTTTTTTAACCTATAAAGTTCAACTTATTTTAAATTTTTGCGCTAGCAAGAACCCCTCATTTAATTGAAGGTCTACTAAGGCCTTGCTCTAAAGATTTCCATTCCTCCCTGTCATTCGCAGTGTTCATCCACTGTTCGCCTGCGACTTGTACTATGGCGTCTGCCCGCCGGCCACCCCTTTTGCTATAGTGCCCGATGGCCTGTTCCAATAGAATAGAATACTCTTTATACATTAAAAAAAAAATTGTGTAAGTATATCCAACCAGATCTATTAAAAGCTCGTTATTGTTTTCATTGCAATAACTAACAGCAAGTTAAGTAACAAATTGCTGAATCACAATCTGAATGAACAACTCCTTCCGCTCCATTTCCCTTTTATTTTCAAACTTCCAATCCAATGAATCGAGCGATTGAACCTATTAGGAATAACTTTACCTATCTGTTCATGTGTGAACGGGAAAAATATTCCACGTTTGCTGGACGATTATTAAACGATGAATTATTTCGGAACGTTAGTGTTTATCCAGGAGCTCATTAGATTATTTTATTTAATGTCGATTTATTTGGCAACTTTTAAATGTACTTAACTGTTTTCCGATACCAGCCGGTCGATTCTGGAAAAATCTCACCGTGACAACTAAGGTGAAGTGAGCTTAGAGTGAGCTGTGAGTCTTGCTGATGCTAGGGATTGACACTATTGATGACTCACTTCCCCTTTGTTTTCACGGTGAGATATTTACAGAATAGATAGGATAGGCTATGTTGATTTTTTTTATCATCATCAACATTTGCTCATCATTTCTTCATTTACACAATTTTGTTAAGTAAGGCAAAGTTATTGATAGATGCGAATCCACTGACCCATGCGTGCTGCTTAAGCGACGGTTTTCTAGAAGAGCGGTGGCCGCCTCATAACGGCTGCAGTGACGCATAGGCATAAGTATAATCAGCCTATAATGTTCCCACTGTGGGGACACAGGCCTCCTCTCAGTAAGAGTGGGCCGTAATCCACCATGCGGACCCAGTGCGGGTTGGTAGATATCACATGTCTTCGAATTTTTGTTTCTAGGACATGTGTCTTTCACCGTTTTGAGAGCAATGGTGATGTAAATAATCTACACAAAGTAAAGCGCCTGACTGGGTTCGAGCCTACACGTAAGTCGCGGCCGTTAGATACCACTGGACGGCTGTCATAAAAATTATAGCAACGGCAGATTTAAATCCTTAGATTCACGCATAGTCGCGTTTCTGTCTCGTTTTGACACCTCAGACAGACAATGACGCAGTGACTTGATTGTCATGGAAACGCTATCTAATAATGTGCGAGCTCACTGTTCTCCGTATGGACACTTCGCTACGTTGAGGGCAGCCTATGCTATGTTGAGGGCAAATCTAGCGATTTAAATCTTTCGGTAACGGAGTTTGACTTTACGGTGTCAAAAACGCTCTCTAGGAAAACACACTAACTTACGTTCATAAATAACGTTTCAGTTACTCCAGTCGCCGGTAAATTGCAGACAGATTTATGCGGTTTCGTCGTAGAGTACAATAATTACACGTCTCATAGTGGGTGCCTAAACAATTTCAGAAGATATTTGCATCAATGACAACACATAAGTGTCACTTCGCACCTCAAAGTTTGCGTGTAATAAGGTGCGCGACGGCTGTATAGCCGCTATGAATATTCATGCCGCGATCGACGCACGCCTTCACTTTATTCCGTGTAAACACGCGTACGTGTCCTTTCGAGTTTGTCTTGTATTAGACAAATACAAGACATCTACGTTGTTCTTACAAATATATGCATCTTTATAATTACAAATGTAGAAAAGCTTACTCGTATGTAAAACAATATGGAGTCTTATTTCTGTTTATATTCTTTACATGGTCCATAAATCTGCGCGTCAGACTAACGCACGAGTGGTCGTCAAGTAAGGGCTCTTTCCCACAGCAAAATCCCATTTTTTGCAGGTGGTTTAGTGGTGTACGTGTTTAAATATACATATTCACACAGGCATCCTGTTTTCCGAATACTGCAAACGGGATGCTTGTGTGAATTAAACAATTAAAGGGAAAATATTTATCTGATCTTCTAAAAACCTCTGTGCAGTGCCAGCGGACTGTGTCTGCTTGTCATTGTCACGAGTGAGCAATATTAAATATCTTGGGGTTCTACTAGACGAACAACTCGACTGGCGACCACAAATTGAAGCTCTCACTAGTCGTATCAGAAAATATACCTACATTTTTAAGAATCTGGGACAGCGCTAACGCTCCAACGATTTATTTGGTCTACACTAGACTATGTCAGTCAGTGTTAATTTATTGCATACCCATGTGAGGTAGAACCTATAACTCGTTCTTGTGCTGGAGAGGGCGCAAAGGGCATTTTTACTTTAAACCACGGTTTTACCCAACTGCCAAACTATATGCCGCATGTCAGGTCGTGACTGTGAGACAATTATAAACAGTACTTCGGAGGCATTCGCTACTACCACTGGATGACAGCAATAAAAAAACGTTCCGATGCAGTTGTTTGCCCTGGTGTACCTTCCATAACAGTATCCGCTAGTAGGCAATTTGTCGCAGCAAGCTCGAGACTGTATAATGCATTCAACAAAACCATCAACGAGGTTACGCATAAACTAAGTAGGTACCTAATTGGTTGTAAACTTTAGATTATGCGCAAACTTAGATTTTAGGTATAAAAAAGTAAAACAAATATATTTTTGTCTATGTGAAAGTATATATTTCTTTCTTTATTTTTATTTTTTTATTTGTATTTTTAGATAATGTAGATGCTATAATTTATTTCTCATTGTGTGTTTCAAAATTTTAATTTTTATTTAATATATTTACTGTAGTGTTGGAAGTCAATTCCTAGGCTACAAGGTTGTGTCTATGTAAGCCCTGCATCTTAAGAACCACTAATTCCCAAAATACAAGCTTGACTTAGTTTGGGAGTTGATAGATCATCAATTACATATGTGCTGTTGTACAACCATCAAATACCTTATTAACCCGTGAGAAGGCGCGCCTAATTTTCTTACACGAGTAGGCGCGTGCGAGCAAATTGCTCACACTATCATAAATGTTTATATTTTTAGTGTTTCTATATTTATTGGCTTATAATGTATTTAAATAAATAACACAAGGTTTAGTAAGTAAGAAAACAAGTATTTTAATCAAAACTATTAAACATAATATACTATTAAACATATATTTATTTATTTTATTATTTATAATAGCAACTTCTAACGCAAATAACAAAACAACCTAGTATTAATTAATTTTTTTGGCACGTTTCATAAAAATCACAATAAAAATTGTTCCATAACAAAAACTAAAAAGTGTTATTCATCCATTAAATCTACACTAATGTGCCTCTCGAAACACACTGAACACATGTATTTTACATGTTCGGTGCAAAGTAATTTCTGGGCGCGTGATGAGCAAATTGCCGCACGTTGGTACACGGCCTCCACAAACGCCTTGCTGCGCGGTCGCAACGCCACTGAGCGGATCGAGAATTGCGTCAGGGGAGAGGGGGTGAATATTTAGGAAGGTACTTAAGTGCTTGAATTGGTGTGGCATGGGAAAGACAAAAAATTTTTGAATTAGATTTTTGTGTGAGCAAATTGCTCATAGCGCGCCTTCTCACGGGTTAAATTGTTTTTGTTGTACTTTCAGAGCGAAATAAATTTTTCGTACCACTTGCTCAAAAAAGTGACATTCTATGCCCCAAAAAGCGAACATAACAATAGTCATTTTTAATCTGTTAAAAACAGGGAAAGAAAATTGTACTAAATTTCATTCATCTCTAGGGGGAGAATGTGATTTAAATTTGGAATACTTACCGAAATTTATACTGAACTACATCTGTGTTTACACCATTGAGTTTGTATATAAAGCATTATACATATTTTTGAAAAAGGAATACGCATTTATTATGCAGTTATGATTATTAAATAAAATTACGAAAACCGACGAGGCCGTATGAGCTTCATGGATATACGTTATATTATTCATCATCAATATACGTTAAAGCTTTTCCGACAAAAAAATATTAGTCTAGGAATTTGCCGCGTTTTTGTTTTCTTCAAATACATAAACGTTAAGTTTATTTTAATTTATTTTTAATTGTCATTATTTTTAATAAATGCTTATCTCGTATTGTTATTGTGTTAATTTTTTCGCAAATGGTACAAATAGTAGAGTATTTTCCTCGGTGATAAAGCTGTCTTAGTCTTGGGTGAACTTAAATTCCTCGCTACACTCAGGACTCGTCTTAAATTCCTCGCTTCGCTCGTGATTTAAGTTTTTAACACCCTCGCTACGCTCGGGAGTAAACCTCAAGTCCTTCATTACGCTCGCGATTTAAATCGTCACCCGTGACAAAGACACTGCTTTATCCCCTTCGTTAATAATCTACTATTATTATTTATTTATTATTATTTACTTGACCTTCTAATTATGAACACTTTTAAAATGAATAAAGCTCCAAAATCCATGTTGGTCTATTAGTAGAGTCGCAATAATGATGGCGCCTCTTTTTGTGAACCTCAAATAATTTCTATATTAATGTTTAATCATATTTTTAGGAGCGCAAAAAGGGGATTTTTAGAGGTTCGATTAAATACATGCCAAATTAAAATCAACCTTTAATTTATAAAACGTTTATTATGCCTCTTTGTGTCTTAAGACAGCAATATTTACAAGCCTATCACATCAATTAATTTACAAGCGATCTTTGACTTAGCTTAAATCTACATTTATTTAAAATCATCAGTTCTGACTACGAATAAGCTGACAGTAGTATGAAATCAATTATGCAACTCGATTATTTTCCTTTATTTTTAGCAATACGAATACCGTATCATATATGTTCGATACCGCGAGGGCCGGTTTGAGGTGGCGCGGGAAGAGTTCCTGGAAGGACTTGGGGGGGTGGCCTTTGGCCAGCAGCGGGACAGTATAGGCTTAACAAAAAAATATGTTCGGTAATTCGTACTCCGGAAAAACGAACGTTGCCGAGACGCATAATTAGTTTCGTGATACTGTATAATTTCTCACTAAATTCTCCGTCGACTATTGGTGGAATGATAACATAGACTGCATTGTCCACCGCAGCACGTGCAAGATGCGTTGTATATAGCGAGGTGACCTACCTACACATTTTTTTCTTTAACAAATATTTGTTCATGAAGTTGAAAGTAGGCTGTTTTCAATGAAAAGAGTCCTACAAACGCGGCTCTGCAGTCGACGAAATGTTTTTTTTTTTTCTTCGCAACTGACCCGTTGTCGACAATAGTCGACATTCGAGTTGCGAAGAAAAAAAAAAAAACATTTCGTCGACTGCAGAGCCGAGTTTGTAGGACTCTTTTCAAAGTTTCAAAGTTCTACGGCACGCCACTGCGCCGCCGGCTCAACGTGACGCTGGTGGTATTCCACCAGCGTCTGCTGCCAGCGGCTGGTGGTACTCTCTGGTAGTTATATGTTGAACTGTGTT
The DNA here is from genome assembly GCA_949629135.1 of Eremobia ochroleuca. Taxonomy (NCBI): domain Eukaryota; kingdom Metazoa; phylum Arthropoda; class Insecta; order Lepidoptera; family Noctuidae; genus Eremobia; species Eremobia ochroleuca. The sequence goes on from OX451392.1 coordinate 11,675,276, forward strand.
TAGTTTACGCTAAAACACAACCACAAAGAATAATCTCGATTGAAGTTCACAGTAATAAAAAACACTAAAATCGAAGAAATTCGTAATACTAACAAAGCAGGCCTTCACCACTACGAACGAAAGTCGGGGGAATGTTGAGTGCTGGGTCTTTTGGCGTCTGAAAAATATCCAGCATCCAGCACCAAGAATGGGGGCTTTGTCAATGTCATTCAGACTCTGAATTATATTAACAACGCCCCCCTTGTTGGTGAAAATTCGTGAAATTGTCACTCATTGTATATGACAAAACAAGACGGCGGCTTTAGTTCCAATTTTGGCCACGCGCCAAAACAACCTTGTAGGCTCGTACCTACAGTCCTTTCACAGTTATTTTACCTCTGATTTTGCATCACTGTCCAAATCACTGTAATCTTTATTCTCATTCTAATAAGGTTTTTGTTGGGTTGCTGCCATTCACAAGTCTGTCAAAATCATTGTAATCTGTATTCTCCTCACAATAAGGTTGCTGTTAGGTTGCTGATGTCAGAGGTGCAATAACTGAAAGAATTTTATTTGTATGGTTTTCCGTTTCATGCACGTCGCACATGCTGCAGTAGACAATCCTGCCTTACTTGTTCATATTATATCTTATACATATTTAACTCGTCTTCTTATATTTTTGTGCTAAATTAACTGAACATAAAGTAGGAACCTGACTAACATTGAACGTTAAGAAATAATAATAGTACCGAAGCCAAACGTATATCACTCCTAATGAACAATATACAGAAGTGAGCATCAGCGGTAAAAACGGTAAGGTCTTGTCTAAGCCCCAGAGACCGTGAATTCCGTTCTCATAGACACATAGAACTATCAGACCATAGAGATATAAAGACTCTATTTGCATTAACATAGGTAAACGAAGTACTCTCACTCTTCTACCACCTTTAACCTTAGCTGGTTCATATAAAGTTCGAACGTTAACAAAAGCTAAAGCTACGTGCGTTAATAATATAAAAAACTTAATAGAAAATAAATTCTTTGGGAAAAGCAGCGGGAACAGGGAATAGTTCCCGACTGTTGTTAAAATTAAAAATTGCTTGCCATCGACGTCACCCAGCACAGACAAGAAGCTGAAAATAAATGTAAATTTATTAATTTGTATGCTCATTAAAAGAGGGTACATCAGTCTACCGTGCGTTAGTCTCGCAAAAACTTTAAAATGGCTCGACCGATTTGAATACTTTTTTTTTTTATGTTTACCTCATTACTGTGGTGGTTTAAGCCTAACAGAAAAGCCAAAAACTCTAAATTTATCTCATGTGGTACGAAGTTCACTGGGCCATCCAGTTAAAAAAAAAAAAAAACACCAGACATAAAATCTATTTGCAACAGGTTGTAAAATGAGTATCTATGTTTACTAACCTCAGTGGTATCAATATCAAGAGAATGGCCTTCTCATGAACGTGCCAGCCAAACAGAAACGAACAAGCGGCGCAAATAACCATGCACCTGTTAGAACAGAATAAAAACATGATAATGCTACTTACATAACATATTATTTAAAGTTTATGGCGGCTCTGAAGTGCGCTACTCGTTGCGCAGTACCTCACCCCTCACCCCCGCTGACACGTGAATTTGTTACTGCGCAGCCACTCGCCTTGTGCTTCGAGCCGCCATAAAGTTTGAGTCGGGCTGTACCTACATTTTGCGTTAAACTTAGTCATTCGAGTTAACCATCCCAATCAAATCAATTTATCCGAGAGCAACCACATTAATGGAAAAGCAATGTTAATAACGCGCCACGAATTCCGATATCGATCCGCGAAGTGTGTTCCTCGACTACTTCGACTACATCTACCGCCTCAATAAGTACCAAGTCGATAAAGTGTGGGAAAACCCTTTGTCTTATTACGTATATTGACAATAATCTCTCAATGAACTTGCACGCCGCTTCCAAGACGATATAACTTTCTCATCATGCAATTCCCTGGATGCGGATTTTTAATTGACAACATACCTTATAAAACTCAACACCCTGTATCTCCTGTCAGCACACAAATGCCACAGTTTGACCAGTGCAGGCAACATTGTCAAGAAACTCAGCACTATCGTGTAAGTTGGAGTGATTGTTGGCAACACTGCGTGGTCATACTGTTGCACCAGCCCGCCTGTCATTGACGCCTCGGACTTCGGTATTCGCAGTAAGCCCAAAGTGGTCGCTGAAATAAAAAAAAAAAACAATGTTAGGAAATGCAAGTAATAGAAAAAGCAGACCTGGAGAAGTACCTGAAAAAACAAATATCAACATGGCGTCCCTTAAAATAAAGACGAAAATTAATAAGCGTAAGGGCGCTTGTATACGGTAAGAAAATACGCCGGGCCTACGCAAGAATTCGTGTCGTAACTAGAAAATAACTGTGTACACTGCTCGCAGCGGTGCACGAAAAAAATCTTGTCTGCGCAACACACGACGCGGCGAACGTTGTTGCGGAGCGTTGGGGGGCGGAGTAGTAGGGTTCAGCCAGCCAGGTAGTTTTTGTTGTGCGTTTGGTGTGGACGTGTATTGCAGCGTAGAGTACAAAATGGCTGATGAGTTACTTATAACTTTAGTAGAGGGACGACCGGTATTGTGGGACAAAACTTTAGAGATATATAAAGATAAAAGACTCACATACGAAGCATGGAGAGAAATATTTATTATCTTAAACAAAGACTTCGACGAAATGACAAATGTCAAAAAAAATGAATATGGTAAGTACCTACAACATATTACTTTTTTTTTTTGAATTTTCGAAAATACAGATTATTAGTTACATACTATATAGGATCATTAAGCTATAGCCAAAGTGGAAATTTACATGTTGAAGCAAAATAAAAATTAAACCGTAACAAAATAATGAAGTACCTACTTTAAATTTTATGAATAATAATTTATAACCCAAAATAATTAAAATAAAAATAAGTTCCGACTACTAAAATTTATTCCAAAAAGTGTGAAACAACGAAATATTCTTACCTGCCATATTGTTTAAATAAACAATTACATGTCATATATTTTTTCATGTTTATACGTATTTTATCATAAATATTAATCATTATCGTTTTTAGAGGAAAGCCGTGGTCGTATGCCACCCACAATAAATACATCTACAATAAATATCAATCATAATCAATAGCGCTAAGTAGCATACGAATACCACGGCTTTGCGCTAAAACGATAAAGATTAATATTTATAATAAAATACGTATAAATATGAAAAAATATATGACATGTAATTTTATTGTTTATTTAAACAATATGGCTGGTAAGAATATTTCCTTGTTTAACACTTTTTGGAATAAATTTTAGTAATCGGGTTTTAGTTTTTGAACTTATTTTTTATGGGTATTTATCTTGCCATGGCAATGATCCTTCATCAGAGGAAAAATATTCAGTATATTTTTGACGAATTTCGTCTGCTGTCAGATTATTGCCTTCGGTCTCGATTTATTAAAGACTCAACGTGACCTTCTTCTGTATGAATAAAGTTTTGCAAAACGCAAGTAGTTTTTACAATAGCAACTGTTAAATCAAGACTTAAGTTTAAAGATCGGTGCAAAATTCTCCATTTGTTGGCCATTATTCCAAATGCACACTCGACATATCTTCTTGCCCTCGTCAAGCGAAAATGGAATATCTTTTGTTCTTTTGTGAGTTCGTTACCACCATAGGGTCGATTGTACGTTAGCATGAAGTGCGAACGCTTCATCGGCTACAAAAACATATGGTAGTATATAGTTAGTATTTATTATAGAGCACGGGGATGGTATGTTTAACGTACCTATTGTCAACAAGTTTTTTCCAAAACTGTGTTTCTTTGAAAACATTTGAATCACATTCTCTACCATACGACCCCACATCAATAAAAATGAAATTGTAGTTGGAATCCACAATAGCCATGAGAATAATAGAAATGTTTATAATTTAAAAACATTGACAATACACTTTCTTCAGGTTTAATTATTCTAATATGTTTCCCGTCCAGTGCTCCAAGACAGTGTGGAAAATTGGCATTTATTTCATATCCCTGTGCTATATCCAACCATTCTTCTTGTGTTGGCATTCGCTTAGAAACTGTAGATAATTCTGACCAAATATGATGAGCAACTTCACGTACAATGTTCGCTACTGTTCTTATTCCGATTCGAAAATGGAAATGAAGACGTGCGAAGGCATCTCCAGTTGCCAAGTATCTGTGAAAAAATGGTAACGATGTCTTACAATGAGGTCATTTCCTTTTTTATATGAAGTTTATGTCTACTTGCAATAGATGGTACTAGTCAAAAAAGGCGATTGATGCCGCTTTTCTTGACTAGCGCCAAGTAGTAACTTTTTGAATTCGTGAGCTTCGAAGATAACTGGAGTACCGCTGATCGCTCATGACAAAGGTTTTTATCTACACATCACTTTTAAGATACATTTCCTGGAAAGCTTAGTCCATAGCTTTCTTACTGTATTTACTATAGTTCGTTTTTTGTTTCAGTAAAGTCTACAATAAAAAAATGGACAACTTTGCGAGATAGGTGGATGAAATGCCACAGAAGACTTAAAGAAATGAAATCGGGATCAGGTGCTAAGAAGGTTCGTAAATGTGATTTTTACGACGAAATGTTATTTTTGACAAAAATTGCAACACGCCGAGACACTGAGTCAAATATACCCGAAACAACAAACGTGGAAAAAAGTCCCGCAGAACATACACCGATCACGAAAAAAAAGAAACAGGATGTTAGCGAGGTGAACAAAAATATGGCAAAATTTATAAAAACTGTTACCAAAGAAGAAGAGAGCCGTGCCATGTCATTTTTTAAAAGTATAGCTTCGAGTGTTGATAAGTTTAGTGATGAGGAAATGGTGGATTTCCAGTTTGAAGTTTTAAAACTTGTGCGTGCCACGCAACAACGAAAGGGAACTGATGTTCAGCACCAATGGAGTACTGAGTATTACAAAACAACGCAGCCTTCTACGTCGTAATTTAACTTATCCGGCTCATCATACTCGACTCGACCAGATTACAGTACTCAAAAATCTAAATCCATTGAATTTGACACCGAAACTAATAGTAGTGTGGAAACATCGCAAACAGATGAATTTCAGTTTGACTTTTCTAAAGAATAAGAAGATTTGGAGTCTGTTGAATTTAGAAACATGTAAGGGCGCTTTTACACGGTAAGATAATACGCCGGGCCTACGCAAGAATTCGTGTCGTAACTAGAAAATAACTGTGTACACTGCTCGCAGCGGTGCACGAAAAAAATCTTGTCTGCGCAAGACACGACGCGGCGAACGTTGTTGCGGAGAACGTTGTTTCGTGTGTAGAACAGACAAAATTCTTGTCGTGTACACGAAGAATTTGTCTTGTCTGCCGCAGACACGGTAAATTTTCTTACCGTATACAAGCGCCGTAACACTTCAAAGACATTGATTATTGTAAAACGTTCAAATCAATATGCTTAAAAATAATTACTTACCTTAATGTTACGGCCAATCTAATGTATGGAGGAATACTTTCTCGCATTTTGGTATTTTCATGTCGTATATTATTTTCTATAGTTGTCAAAAGCTTGTCAAACGTAGACATTTTCATGCGAAAATAATCCACAAATTTTTCCTCATGTTGTCGCATTACACGGTAAACGGTAATGAACCCACCAAACTCATTTTTCTCTTGTTTAATTGGATGAACCCAGTAGTCTCTTGTTTTTTGTTTCCTTTTTCATTTTGTTATAATAATAATATGCAATTATCATTATTTTTTGCTTTGTAGTTAAAATTTTTATAAATAAACTAAAATGATTATCAGACTTGTTATTACTTGCGCGCCCTACGCCCGAGTCCGCCCGGCTGACGACTGCACGAAAAAAATCGTGTCGTGTACACGTTCCGATTGTTCTTGTCTGCGGAGGACACGAAAAGTTTTCGTGTGTAGAACAGACAAAATTCTTGTCGTGTACACGAAGAACTTGTCTTGTCTGCCGCAGACACGGTAAATTTTCTTACCGTATACAAGCGCCGTAACTCTCGCGAACTGGAGAAGGTTTATTTATTTTAAACTTTATTTCAACTCGTGCAAGGTTGATCTTTGTTTGGCAGTAAAAACTGCGCTGCGCTTAGCCAGGTCTGCGCCGACACACATAGGATTCAGAAATACAATTTATTAAGAAGATAAACTACTGACCCAAATGTTGCAACACCTTATCTATAAATGTGTAAATCGCCCAAAAGTTAGGTGCCCAGTAAGCATGACATAATCCTCTTTTGAAGGGAAATAATCTTGAGAACACCTGAAAACAAAATTAAACAATTCAAATGATTGTTCTATCTTTCGGGTCTAACGTCGTCTACAATAAATCAATATCCTAACTGTAGACACTTAGTGCAAGTGACTAAATAATTAGCGCATATGCAGACAATGCTTTTTTTTCATGCAACATAAACGCGGTGCAAACGCCACTAGTCCTACTTTTTAATTTTAATACCGCATATAACGCGCGCTCGACGCGCGTATTGAACGTGTGTTGAAGGTGCGTGAAAAAAATCGTCGTGTGTGCCTTTGATTCCCCTAGTGCTATTTGAACTTATTATTCATAATATTAATCCATACCTGAGGAAGATGCTGTATGAAAGGTCCAAAAGAGAGTCCAAACACGGAAAGTACTGTAAACGCCAGTTTGAAAAGGTTTGTGACGGAGAATGAGTACCATGGAGTATGGACACCATCCACTGAAGATATTGTGAAGCAATATGCCCTAAATAAGTACACAATGTACACAGGAGCAATATATAAGAATATATGCTTCAAATTCAACAGCACTGCAAACCAAAATGCTGCTGTTAGATAATTATTCTGGAACAAAAAGATTTTTTATGTACAAATATGTGTAATTACAGTCCTTTTACCAGAAAATAACAGTAATCTTTATTCCCGTTATAATAAGGTTGTGGTTGGGGTGCTGTCACAAACAAGTCTGTTACAATAAGGTTGCTGTTGTCAGAGGTAAAATAACTCTGAAAGGACTGTATAGGCATGTAATCAGTCAAGTTTATGTTTCAGGCATTACTATTTCATTATTTGTTTGTTTCATTATTCATCATTCTTGTGCCCCTATCCTGCTTTATTTGGGGACAGCGCAGCATGTCTAGTTCTTCCATACTTCTCTCTATTAATTATCAGGCATTAGATACTATTTCTCTCTGGTACAAAATTGTATCATCATATGCCTAGCCTTTTCCCAACTATGTTGGGGTCGGCTTTCAGTCTAACCGGATGCAGCTGAATACCAGTATTTTACATGGAGCGACTGCCTATCTGACCTCCACAACCCAGTTACTGGGTAATACAATACCCCTTGGTAAGACTGGTTATCAGACTTTCGGGCTCCTGCCTACCCATAACGACTGTCAAAGATCCACAAATGACAGCCAGTACAAAACTGTATGGTCTTCTTTCTTTTGTTATAGGTATAGAACCCTTACATATTATTTCATAATTGAATTTCTATTGAAATTATTTAATATTATTACCATTAAATCTACACTAATTAATTAAGGAAATGGGTTGTGAGGTCAGACAGGCAGTTGTTCCATATAAAATACTGGTGCAGCTGCATCCGGATAGACTGGAAGCCAACCCCAAAAATAGTTGGGAAAAGGCTAGGCAGATAATGAAGATGATATGACCATTAAATCTCCACCAGCGTAACTTATTACCACTTATCACATTAATGCGATTTCCTATTTCTCTACAGCTTTATTTCCATTTGAAATATTTTGTCTTGTTCATTATAAAGAAAACAGAATTGTTTGCCAAAGATAAATAAAGCAACAACTTACTTCTATGATATGTGATGCAGAATACAGAAGTATTCCAAACAGGAATCCATTGTACTGGAAATGTATGTGATCCACCATCAGTAGTCCAGGAGAAGTCACCAGTAATATGAACACTAGAAGCTTTCCATCACCGACAAATCCTGACAGTCTGCAACAAAACAGATTTCATTAAAAACTAGTAAGTAAGTTATTATTGTGTTAAATTGTAAGTTTTATAATAGAAAAAGCTACACAAATTAATTTAGAAAAATTATAGGTGGAACAGCCTTTCTCAAATCTTGAATTGAAATCAAAGTTAAATTAAAATACTGAGGGACAAACATTGATGGGGACTAAGATCTCTTGCGCAATGCCTTATTTAAAAAATCAATTTATGAACATCTAGCTTACCCGGTGAACTTCATACTGCCTCAGAATCAATAAATTGGAAAATGTATGAGAATATGAATTATCTTCACTATTTTTCTTTTGTGAATTTTTCCCATGTTGTAATAGTTATTCTGCTATGGGGGGCGGAGACACCTCCAACTAATCCAAGATCATAAAAATCGATCCAGTTATTCTTGTGTTTATAAATGGTGTTACTAAACTGACATTGTTTTATAAAGATTTGTGTTTAAAAATACCAACCTTTTCACACTGTAAATATAAACAAAATCCAGCAAAATAACTGACAACCTTTGAAACAGTATAGTCATGTCAGACTTATAATTCAAATTAGTTAAGTACAACATTTCCGGATCAAAGTATTTCGCTATAAATGACAACACAAATTCCAGCCACGCAAAGAATGGAGGATAATCCAAGGTCCATTCTGATGTATTTTCATAGTACCACTTGTCTAATGTCAAATTGTGTGTGATTGCCAGCCAGTTACGGTGTACCTCGAAGTCTGTTGAATGACTGAAAAAGTATAAATATTACCAGTTGAAAACAGTGTTTACAGTCCAACTAGAAAATAAGCTTCATACACAACAATAAAGAACATTCTCACAGTAAATATGGGTCTTATTTAGCTAACAATTATTATGATACATCCAGGACATGCATTGTTATTTAATATTTCATAATCAGGGACTGATTTCTGTACACACGTGTTACAGAACTGAAAATAAAGAAGTATTGCAAGTTAATGTTACTTACTATAGTGGAATAAATAATAATTTAACAGTCGTTACAATTACAACTATCTGAGAAATCATTGTAAACAAGCCGGTAGTCCTTGTTCCACTTCAATTGTCAGTTTAACACAAGAACCTACTTATTTCTTAGAGCGAACTCGCTCATAAATACACGTTTATTTCTTTCAAATTCTTCTGTAGCATGGGCTAATATATCTTACTTTTACGTGTAAACATTTGATTGCCATACCAGAAGAAAGAATCGTGGATTGATCAACGTTCAGGCTTCGACAGTTTTGACACTTTATTTTTGTTGACGTTGACTTGACATAGTGATTAGTGTGACAGCGTTGACAGCTATGGTCGACAGACAGTTTTTTTTTTTTTTTGAATAATTTTTATTCATGACCTTAAATTATATAATATAATTCAGTCGAATACATAGATGGGTTTTAACGCCTCGTTTGACTTCCCGCCTAAAAGTTATAGACATTGTTTAGTAGTGATAGCTACCTATCTCATCAATTTTATTTGAGGTTGAGGGAGCCCCTCAATTTACCTCGCGAGGTCCTGAAGAGTTACCTTTCATTTGGGGCGACAAGGCGTATTCAGCTCACGACTCATGAGCCCGAGCCGAACTCAGACGAAGCTCCGAGGGAACGAGGCGGGTGGATGCAACGACGACTCACGAGTAGTTACGAGTCACGACTCTCCAATAATCCGATTATTCACGTCCTCACTCTCTCACACACACCTCACACACATCATTTTCTTTCGCTCAAAAATTTTAGACCGTCAAAATAAACGAATCAATGTCACTTGATTATCAATCTAATACATGTGCTTTTAGAGTTCATAATAATTAACCATAGCAGAAATAAAAATATTTTCTTTAAAATTTGTTTTGAGTAGTGGTTAGTAGTTATTAGTATGTACAGACGCCAGCACATCAAGCTACCCGAAACTGTCAGATTTTCCCAAACAACTTTGAACCTTATGCGATAGCGATAAAGTTGAAAATCTATTAAAGAAATCTGACGGATTGTAGTAGCTTGATGTGCTGGCGTCTGTACATACTACAATGGTTAGTTTACTACATTCTCAAATCTCCTGAGTGCTAGTCGTTGCATAAACGCACTATGCTCTAGGAAATGATAAAGAACCACTTTTGGTTGCACTTTCGCCGCTTCTGTTATTTAACTTACGTTCCACATAATGCCCAGTCAAGAAGAATGCGAAACAAGATACCTACAAAGAAACTTGTCTGCTATGGACTACGGCACTACTCGGAAATCATTTGTGTCAAGGCACAATGAGATTTCTTTTTTTTTGTTTTACTCTTTGTGTCGAGGGGCCCCTGGCTAAACAACAGCGGCGGTCGACATACACAACTCATCCCCAAGGTGTTCAGGAGCAATGAATGTCACTGATGATGGGATGGTGGTATTGATAATTCCAGACTATAAATTATATTAAATTATGACTCGTGCATATGCAGCTAGCATGTGGTATGTAATAGGTAAATAAAAAACATAGTCTTAATAAAATTTTAATAGCTCAAATTAATAATTACATAACATAGTATTTACTTAACATTTACAACAAAATATATGTATAAAAATAAAAAAAAATGTATAAGTATGGCCCCAATCGAAGTGTCTAACAGTCGAGTATTTCATTTACAGGCTGATACAATATTGATTTGAATTTTATTCATCATTGCACAACCCAAATAAATCATTAAATATTTGGCTTAAGCCAAGTTCATTCATTAACTTGGATAGTTCACTCATGTTGGAATGTTTATTATGTACAGGATTTTTTAAACACAGCTCTTCAAAATTTGTAAACTTTTTGTAGGAATTTTCTTCACTCGGATCAAATATTTCTGTTTTTCTTATCATTATTTTCTTCCAAGTCATTGATTTAATATCTTTCCACCATTCTTTACAGTCACTGTGATGTCCCTCAACACAGACAATACCAGGTTTTCCGGGCAAAGAAAACCCAGTTAATTTCAATTCTCTGGCTTTTTTAACAATTTCTTCTCTTTTTCTTTTGTTGTAAATATGATGAGAATATATCCAAAGCCTTGCAAATTCATCTTTAGTTTCATGGGTTGAAACTGAGTCTGGAGGATTGCTATCCTGTGTAATTGTTGCAAATTTATCAACATTTTCTTGCAACCATGAAATTGCAGTGTAAAGACACACTTCTCCTATATGGTTTTCTTTTATATATTCTAAAAGTTCTGAATTTAAACTCGATTCATTTTGTCGATCCATCTTGTTACATCTTCATCATACGACGGCACGGTTGGCGCAGTGGTTAAGCGATTGACTGCTGCGCTGCGTGTCGCGGGTTCGATTCCCGCACGGAACAAATATTTGTATGACCTACATGTATTTGTTCCAAGTCTGGGTGTTTTTCTATCTATAATATGTATGTATTTACAAAAAAAAAAAAAATTGTATATAAGTAGTTTATCAGCCATCTTGTTACCATAACACAAGCATTAGGTTGCTTAGCTTGGGACAAATGGTGCTGTGTGAAATGTCCAGGGATTTATTATTATTATTATTATTATTATTATTATTATTATTATCTTACATAAATATCTGGCTCTTCCTCTGGGTAAGAGCTGGGCAAATTAATAAAAATTTCCAACTTCAGTCCGTCTATGAAAAGATTTAGTTTGAAATCTAAATGCGAAGGTATGTATTCTGTTTTGTGTTCTAAAAAGTTTCTGATTTCCTTTATTATATCTTTATCACTTAAGATAATTTCGCCTTGATTTGGATACATAGATTTGAGTAATTCAAACTCATCTATTTGCTGTGTTAAGCAATCAACATAAACATTATTCATTGTACTTTTCGAAGTTGCAGCCATATTACACTTGTAATTAAAAAACTGCACTTAACAAGTTGAAATAATTATACATATATATAACTACGATACAAAACAATAAGTTTATATGGTTTTGATTGAAATAAATTGAAATTATCTATCACTCAAGTGACTCAAGTCAAAAACCTGTCAGT